>CM037852.1:123363361-123463421 GCA_021234595.1 Delia radicum
TTGGGTAGAGTAGAAATAAAAACAACGTTTTCTCGGAAACTAAGTAAACTAAAAATAATTTTTTCATGTGGATTTGTTACTCTTCTTAATCTAACAAAAGTCTGAAATAAGTTGGAAGACAAATTTGCAGTTTTTATTCAATGAAGTCAAACCAGTCAAAATGACTGCTCCGGTCATTCTAGTGTTAATGAAGGTTGCCAACTCTTTAAGTAAAAAAAATTGAAAGATTACTGAAAAAAAGGGCTAGCAATTGCTGAATTCGGAAACTAATACTAAAACTCAATAATTTAAATGTCAATTATTAATAATAATGGATTATACAGGAATTTAACGAAAGTTCTCCTTAAATTAAATGTTTTGTTGTGGCATGTGGCATTAGAAATCAGTTTATCTATACTACGGTCAGTGATTGCACAGAAAATTGCATACAGATGCAACCGAACAAATAAACACATAACAAATATTACATTATTCAAAAAAAAAAAAAAAAAAAAAACAAAAAAAAAAAAACAGGGTCACTGACGAAGGTTTCAGTACCAGAAACTGGCAGTCTGATTCAGAAAATTGAAAAATTTACAATGTAGTTATGATTTTTAGAAATACACTCGTTCTTCTCTACCACGCCTTTCACAATGTTTCTAATTTCTAAAATATTTTTATTGGTATACAAGTTAATAATATTCTATTTTTATTGCTTGAAAAATGCTTTTATTATACTAACAAAATGAACTTGTACATTATTCAAAGTAATGTCCATCGATAGCCACTACTTTCTCCCATGTTTCTGGTGGCATATGGACTCCGCGCCAAAAGAACTGACAACAATCTTTATTGACTAATGCTTCCAAATACTCATCTTCAACTTTTTCGACTGACCAGGCATCTAATTGCCTTTCTGTAACGAAATCACCACTTTTTAGTAGCGCAACCATCGTTTTTTGAGTTGGTGCATGTTGACCGTAAGCTTCTACAAACAATCGATAACTTTCAGCAGCCGTTTTCTTTAAATGATAGAAGGTTATCAGACTTCCCCGCAAAACATCTTTTTATGCCCAAAATTCGACATTGTTATAGCGATTGAAAAAAATGTGTGTTTACACTTTGGCGTCTATCGAATTCTGAATTATAATGACAGATGTTACCCTACAAAATACCATATTTGCTATTATTGACACAACCATATATGATAGTTATGCCATATGTTGTCCAAATCGACATTATTAACTTGTATACCCAATAGTAAATTTTAACAAAAAAAACATAATTTTAAATCGAAAGAAAAAATTACATGTGGAAATTAATTGCCGAAACTTTAAAGTTGGTTTAACAATATTTTAAAAATCGTTAAAAATTTATTCACTTTTGTATGAATTAACTAAAAACCGTTTAGGAAAACTCCCGGTTAGATAAAATATAGCCATTTTTTGTATGGCTAGATAAAACAAAAATGGCTAGATCTGAAACTTGCCTAAATTTGCAACATTGGTGTGCAACATAAATGTTCCTAAAACTAAATTGTTAATTATTTTTCCATCAAAAACCACTGTATCAAAGTTAATTCTCTTTTGTTATAATAATTTTTGTACTCTACATTTGTTCCCTCTTTTCTGTAAAATATTTCTCTTAAGTAAATATATTATAACACTTTAGTAAGCAGCTTTACCTTTTTATATTCCAACTACATTTTCTTTTAACATCCATTAAATATTTTTTGAATCAGTGCCAATATGTCAACTCGTTGAACTACTTGTTTTTTTCTGACATTGTTGTTGTTGCTTACACGTACTCAACTGTTGTCGTCTACTAAACATAAAGTTTCTAGGAATAACCCCTCAAATATTGTTGTTGTGTGTTTTCTTTATTTCAAATTACATCCTATCATATACCACATAAGGTATACCTCGAAACACATACACATACCCACATTTACCATCATATAAGCTCGAGGGTTATAACCTTTTTGTTGCGAAAAAATTACCTTTTGGGCAGGGCAATATTGTATTGATAATAATATCGGTTTTTTAAGAGATTTTTTTATTTGGTTCAATTTTGGTTGCAGCAACTTTTTTAACGACCGCGAAAAAGTAAAATCATGGTTCTAAATAGTTTTTTAGTGTCTGCACTGCTATGTCATGTAATTTTTGATATATGAAAAGTTATAACCCTGATGAACACACTCATGCAATTGTATAAAGACATGTTGACATGTTTATGAATAAAAGATTACATCTTTTTTTTAGGATTACACATTTGGGTTCTAAGTATGTTCCCACTTTATTGGTATAAAATATAAAAACACACATTTTCTGTGGTATAAAGTGATTGAATTGTATCTTTTTGTTCACTAGCATCTCACAATAACCATCATAAGGTCCGTTTCATATTTATAACTTATAAGTTATACTTTGAAGTTCTAGAAAATTTTAACTAATCAAGTTATTTTTATTTTGATAGCTTGTAATAATTGTTTATTTTGTTTGTTACATATCCTATCTACAAAATCTCAAAACTAAAGGGTGATTTTTTAAGAGCTTTCGGGTTTGATTAAAAAAAAATGTGTAATCATCGCACGGTAGCGCTCGCCATTCACAGTATCATTTCCGCATTCGTCGTCTTTGAAAAAGTACGGTCCAATGATGCCACCGGCCCATAATCCACACCAACAGTGCATTTTTCGGGATGCATTGGCAGTTTTTGCAATGCTTCTGGCTGCTCTTCACACCAAATACGGGAATTTTGCTTGATCACGTATCCATTCAACCAGAAATGAGCTTCGTCGCTGAACACAATTTTCGGATAAAAAAGTAGATCTTCCTCCAGTTTAGCCAGCTCCCATTCACCAAACGTTAGAAGTTGTGATAGGTCGTGTGGCTACAATTCATGCACCAACTGTATTTTAAAAGGTTTTACACCCAAATCCAACCGCAAAATTTTCTGGAGCAACAGAGGCCCAATTGCTGCGAACGGCGCCAAATCGATAATTCATGGTCTTCAACAGCACTTGCGCATATAGCAGCGATATTTTTCTCTGTTCGTACTCTACGTATGCGTGTTGGTGGTTTAATGTCCAATAATGTAAATTTGGTACGAAATTTAGTCACAAGATGCCGAATAGCCGTATCAGAAGGTCGCCCAACCTGACCATAAATTTTAAGAAGTACACGATGCTCTTTCTTAACCGTGCATGCATTTGATAATAAAATGCAATAATAAGCAAGCGTTGTTAGTTTGTACGTCGATTCATAGTTAAATTATAGACCAAACTGAACATGTTTAACAGTAACATGTTTCTCGAAAACAGCTGACCTGTCAGAAACAGTGTTGCCAAAAATAAAGATGCTAAAAAATCATCATTTATAAGAACTACACACAGAGAATAGGTTAGTTGCTAATTGCTAAACGGCGACGAATCGATAATTCATGGTCATCAATAGCACTGGCGCATATAGCTGCGATATTTTTCTCTGTCCGCACTCTACGTATGCGTGTTGGTGGTTTAATGTCCATTAATGCAAATTTGGTGCGAAATTTAGTCACAAGATTCCAAATAGCAGCCTCAGAAGGTCGCCCATCCTGACCATAAATTGGAAGAAGTGCACGATGCACTTTCTTAACCGAGCATGAATTCTGATAATAAAATTCAATAATCTGCAAGCGTTGTTAGTTTGTAAGACGATTCATGGCTGAGCTGTTTGTTAAACCACATTTGTAAACAAAACTTTTAATATGATTTTAACTGCGTTATTATATCACCTTCCTATCAAAAGTTGTAGGCTCTTAAAAATGCATGTGTCTTTAAATTCACGTTGGTTAAAAGTGGGTTAATTTACGAAAAAAAAAGGATATCGTAATTTTGGCACAACCTGTTCGAAATTGTGGTCATGTTTTACTCTGCGAATTCGATACGCTGGATGTTGAGCCTTTCTAAAAGTCGTAAAACTACGTTCATTTAACTTCGCACAATATATTCGCATGCATTTAGAACTCTCCAAGTTCTTGAATTGCTGGGGAATGGAAAACTAGTTCACCAAGCTCTCTGCAGCTTTTGGTAGAATTAGATTTTCTTTCACTTTTCTTTATTGCTCCATAATTTTCCTTAACGCTCAAAAAATTAGGCCAATTAATAGCGAAATTTTGGAAATTGATAGTTTTTGGTACACCAGCTAAAATTTGTTGTTTTTCCATATCCGAAAGTGCGCTTATTCTAGTAAATAGCAATTTAAAAAAATCACTAGAAATGGTGAATTCTTTAGAAAAACCACAAAAATTTGACCTTAATTATAATTATGAAACTCTGTGAAAAGAAAGGTTTTCTGAGTATACTCAATGTCGCTAACAACAACAGACAATTGATTTAAATAAAATGTATATTTCTATAACTGATATTCTTCCAATTCATACCCAATTAAAAAATTCAAGGTAACTTGATTAGTTTAAATTTTATAGAGCTGCAAAGTATAATTTCATGCATTGGCTGTAAATATGAAACGGACTTTCTATTGCAGGGAAACACAAATTTTGTTTAATATAATCTTATGAATTGTATTAAGATCAAAATTACCAAAAAGTTTAAACTTACTTAACTCATTAAAGGCACGTCAGTGAACTGCTGAACATTTTTCTACAAAACTTTGTATAGAACAATACGTTAAAGCGTCCTCAATTGAAAATATAACTGTCCAAAGTCGAAATTTTTACAAATTATTAATCCTCGACTTTTCAATATTTTTTACAAAATATTAGTTTTAATTAATTTTGAGAACAAATGTTTATTAAAAATGTATGAAATTTTTTTAAGTTAACCGATTTTTAAACTTTTCCAAATAGCAGCCTCAGAAGGTCGCCCATCCTCACCATAAATTGGAAGAAGTGCACGATGCACTTTCTTAACCGAGCATGAATTCTGATAATAAAATTCAATAATCTGCAAGCGTTGTTAGTTTGTAAGACGATTCATGGCTGAGCTGTTTGTTAAACCACATTTGTAAACAAAACTTTTAATATGATTTTAACTGCGTTATTATATCACCTTCCTATCAAAAGTTGTAGGCTCTTAAAAATGCATGTGTCTTTAAATTCACGTTGGTTAAAAGTGGGTTAATTTACGAAAAAAAAGGATATCGTAATTTTGGCACAACCTGTTCGAAATTGTGGTCATGTTTTACTCTGCGAATTCGATACGCTGGATGTTGAGCCTTTCTAAAAGTCGTAAAACTACGTTCATTTAACTTCGCACAATATATTCGCATGCATTTAGAACTCTCCAAGTTCTTGAATTGCTGGGGAATGGAAAACTAGTTCACCAAGCTCTCTGCAGCTTTTGGTAGAATTAGATTTTCTTTCACTTTTCTTTATTGCTCCATAATTTTCCTTAACGCTCAAAAAATTAGGCCAATTAATAGCGAAATTTTGGAAATTGATAGTTTTTGGTACACCAGCTAAAATTTGTTGTTTTTCCATATCCGAAAGTGCGCTTATTCTAGTAAATAGCAATTTAAAAAAATCACTAGAAATGGTGAATTCTTTAGAAAAACCACAAAAAATTTGACCTTAATTATAATTATGAAACTCTGTGAAAAGAAAGGTTTTCTGAGTATACTCAATGTCGCTAACAACAACAGACAATTGATTTAAATAAAATGTATATTTCTATAACTGATATTCTTCCAATTCATACCCAATTAAAAAATTCAAGGTAACTTGATTAGTTTAAATTTATAGAGCTGCAAAGTATAATTTCATGCATTGGCTGTAAATATGAAACGGACTTTCTATTGCAGGGAAACACAAATTTTGTTTAATATAATCTTATGAATTGTATTAAGATCAAAATTACCAAAAAGTTTAAACTTACTTAACTCATTAAAGGCACGTCAGTGAACTGCTGAACATTTTTCTACAAAACTTTGTATAGAACAATACGTTAAAGCGTCCTCAATTGAAAATATAACTGTCCAAAGTCGAAATTTTTACAAATTATTAATCCTCGACTTTTCAATATTTTTTACAAAATATTAGTTTTAATTAATTTTGAGAACAAATGTTTATTAAAAATGTATGAAATTTTTTTAAGTTAACCGATTTTTAAACTTTTAACACAATTATAGTAGTTTCTGAAAATTTTTAAATATTGTCATTAGAGGTGTTCTTGATTGTATGAACATTGCTTGGCCCACGCTTGTAGGAAAAAATAAAAGTATATTTCGATTCTTTCTCCACAAGCATTCTTCTGTTCCGAAATGTAGAGGTTAAGAAGAAGAATAAACGTTTTTCTCTAAAAATTATAAACACTATTAATTTTTAAATCAGACTGCTTTTTTATGGACGGGCGTCATCAGTGATTTTCCATTTAAATTGTATTATTATTTGTGTCTTATAATTATCAGATTGTCTCTATATGATAAATTTTTTCAACAACCTGCGGCTGTAAGAATCAAACCTGAGCTCTTCTTACATTACAAACGTAACAATACCAAGTCATGACCGTATAGCGATCACACCCGAGTATGGCCTCCAAATGTAATGCAGCTAAATTGTAGTTTTCTTTCCTATTAGCTTTTCTGTTATTGTATATTATACTCACAACACTAACAAACGCAAATATTCTTTTTTTAGATTTTTATTTATTTTTCTAATCTAATCCGTCTCTATTTCACAACGTTACCAGATTAACGTATGGTTTTTACATTCAGTGTTGACAACTTTGCGTTTTTCTTCTTTTTTTAAGTTGAGACATCGCCACAGCGCAAATTTTATAATGTATTTTAGTACAGTGTTATTTTAACGTCATATAGACAGTCGCAATTAATTATTAATTAATATGCATTTGACAAGTTTAATTTAGAAGTGCTGAGTTTAGCAAAATATACTTGTTTACCAAAAATTGGCTCAATCGGACGGTATTTAGAGGTTTCTTTGAAATTTGACTTTTGGTTTCGTTTTATATTACATGCAATTACTAGTGCTTCAGTTTTATTGTAATTGTTTATATATTTATCGTTGTGTATAATTGTTTTCAGTATATTTTTATAATTTTTCCATTGTAAATACTACTACCACTCTTTATACGATCTTAACTAGCTCTAACCTCATTATAACGCAAATAGATCGATCACCTCTATAATTATATAACGTATTTGAAGGCAGAATTAAAAAGAACAATAATAAATAAAAAGAAAGTTAATTAAAATGTATTTATTGCCGATGAGTTTAAACTTGTTTTAAAGTAGGTTAGCCTGAAAATCCGAATATGAAGTCAGAAACGTTCCAGCGAAAACATTAGCCTTTCCAAATTGTGAACCATATTACTCGCTAACAAATGTTTTATTTTCCAATACTGCAGAGACGTCTTCAAAATCTTTTTTATTTTTTATGGATTTGAATCCTAAATAAAATTAAGTCTTATTTGAGTAAAACTATGTCGGAAACTGTGCAAGGATATTTTATAGTCACGGAGGGATATTGAAAAGTGTATTTTTTTTTTAATTGTATATACAGCGTTCAGATTTGCTCAAAAATTTTCAAATATTAATATCATGTTTGAAATATGCACTTTAATAAATAACTTCGAAATCAAATAAGTTGATAAATACATCAAAAATAGGCCAATTTTTTTAACCAAATTTTTTTTGAAGTACTCAAAATGGTTTAACTTAGGTTTTTCGACTGGTGGTTTAACTTAAGTTTTCCTACTCTGTATTCGTGTTAAGGAGACAAAAACACTTTGAAAAGGTCTTTGTACAAGCGTGTGCAGAACATTTCTATATCCAAATTTTAATTTTGACAAATTTCTACCTAACTCTGAAAAATCTAACTATTATAGCGACCTATATATATTTAAAGATTTGGCTAAAATTTGTACTAATCACTATCGGAACAGGTGTGAAATTGAGGAGCTCCAAAATTCGACAGTCTTTTTCGTTTGAATATTAAAAAAAATATATATATAAAATCTGGTGCGGATAAAAAAGTCGACCCGGAAATCAACTTAAAATCAAAAATGAGTTTATATTGGGAAAAAATTACTTTTTTCAGTTTTTAATTTTCAATCAATTTTCGGCATGACTTTTCTTTATCCGATTGCCACCAAATTTTATGTGCATATATTTTGTTTTTTATGTAAAAACGAAACAAACCCGTCCCATCCTTACCCAAAAATCACTGTTTGCTTTTAGAGAACCGCCTAATTGTGATATGGCAACACTGAAATTATATTTTTTATAAGTACACTGAGATAGTTCTCTGCATAATATTAATGAATTTTTGAATTAGATCAATGAATTGTCACTGGAACGCGCCCATTGAAACTTTTCATTAAATGAATGAAGTTGTTCATAAAATTGTATGAACAATTTTATATTATTTATTTATTCATACGGCTAGGGAAAAAGTTTCAATGAAAGTAGTTTCATTAAAACTACGAAGATTTTTCATAACCTTAAAGAAATTATTCATTCACATTTTGAAGAAAACTTCAAAGAACAGATTCCTTGTGATAACTTCCAATTTTTTTATTTTTTCAACTTTTCCCCGTGTTGATTAACATTATTGTTATTGTGAAAGGCGTGGTAGAGAAGAATGAGTGTAGTTTCTAAAAATCATAACTACATTGTAAATTTTCAATTTTTCTGAATCAGACTGCGCAGTTTCTGGTATTGAACCTTCGTCAGTGACCTTTTTTTTTGAATAATGTAATATTTGTTATGTTTTAATTTGTTCGATTGCGTCTATATGAAATTTGCTGTGCAATCACTGACCTTGGTATAGATAAACTGATTTCTAATGCCATATGCACTCGCACTACACGTTAGACAGAGCGCTTTAGCCCTCTGAGCTATCGTCAGATCGAATTTTGTTGTAATTAAAACTAGTTTTATTCAATACACGGTGCTTTTGTTCTTGCATACATAATCTCAGAAGTACAACTCCAACACAACAGTTCTATTTTTAGAAACTTACCTCACTCCAATGTCCACTGTTTTCCCATATTAATATTATTAATTTTTTTTTTTTTGTATCAAAATAAAATTTCCTTAATTTTATTGACGTTTTATTAAGAAGTACATATTGTAAATCTTTTCATACTAATTATTTATTGTAACGGTTGGGTCTACCGATCATGACCACAATTATTTTTTGAATTCAATATTGGTTGATTTTTATCAATTAATGAAATATTGCAGAATAAATTTGGTTATTTACGTTTTAATAAATAATAATAAATTTTTGATGATGGTTAGATTTTCAAAAATTATATACAATCAATGAACTAATTTTTGTTGACAAGTATATTTCTTTATTTTCTCATCAATATAGCAATCAAAAACATAAAAGATTAGACTTTTTATTCTTCTAAAGGTCTTATTAAAAATGGTAAAAGCTCGACTTTTTCAAATAATTATTAACCCTTATCCTGTACTTCAAAAATAAAACGCATATGACATTTATGGATCAATTTTGCTCAATATTAAAAATTATTTCAGTTTTTATTTCTGATTAAGTTTATTACACTCATGGCATTTAACACATGTTTCGGAATGATTCTTACAAATAACTTTATTACAACCCGAATATTTGTTTGAATATTTCGTGCTATTTGACCTATTTGGACAAAAAAAGCAACGAGCTCTTTTCAATTTTTTTACGTTTGAATCGATAGCCAAATAATTTTGAAGGCTGGTGACAAATGCTTTAGCAGGACTACTATATGGTAGATGCGATCTACGTGATATTTCTCCGCTTATTAGGTCCATACCTAATTCTTCCAAATAAATGCTTCGTTTGTACTTTTTACTCCGATTCCAGTCGGGATTTATCTTTAAAAAAATTACATACGCATTGTAGGCCGATATAGCCTGTGGCCATCTATTAGATCTTCGTTTACAGGTATATAATTTTAATACTAGATCTAGTGGATCAACTCATGATTTCGTCTCATTGTAAAAGTGAATAATTTAAGGCTTTCTTGTACCTGCTCTGATTTCTTCGTTATGGTGTAATGTGCTTAGTAAAAACACAGATCGGGTTTTCTTAGGTACATATCCAAGAATCGTAGTTTTATTTTCATTATCAAAAAGAAAGTGAGCTGCAAAATTTTAGGTGGGAAAAAAGTTTTGTTTCTTCGCACAGTACCAACCATCGTTATACTTCGTTTTAGCAACTCAATACCTAATTCGTGAGAGTTAAAAAAATTATCGCAGGTTACGTTGGGTTTGGCTAACATTAGAACGTATGCTGCATTCAAAAAAATCAATAAAAATATATTACCATATGAAAAAAAAATCATTTGGTGGGGGTTGGGGTTGTCGAGAATCCCCTTCATTGCCTTCGCCATGTGCATGCATGTTTTGTTTTCTTTTACTTTTGTCACTGTTTATTATCCCGTTATCAAAATCAAATTCTTTTACTTTGCAGGTTTAACACTATGCACATTGACGAAATTGTATTGGGCATTTTTGACCCACATATACCAAATACGTGATCTTTTTACACAGACATTGCGAAGCCAGCTAGGAGATTATTATTTTGTATTTAAAAACTACTTATTTTATAAATAATTGTTGAGATAATGCATTGCATAGGTGCGAAAATACTAAGCATTAAAAAGAGTTTGGGCAATTTTGACCCATGAATACAGGATAAGGGTTAAGCAGCTCCGGATAAAAATTTTAAAAATTTTTTTTAATTCGCAATTGTATTCAATATTTTTAATTATTTTATTGTTTTTAAAATAAACCGTTTATAGGTTATAGGTTGAAAATGAAACTGTTGGTTAATAATAAGTTAAATAAGTAAGTTAACTTGGGATAAGGATGTCAAATAACTTATCTAAAAAGGAGAAAACGGTTTTCATACCCACACTCAGGTAACATCTGCTTTAAAAATATGTAGCTGTTTGGTTTGTAATACAGTTTCTTTATTTTTAATGTAAATGTCTGGCATTTGCAGAACAAATTAAATTGTTTACTTTCCTTGTAGTTCATTTCAAAAAACAAACCACATCAAATGACTATTTTATGATTTTACATTCATTTTTTACAGTTGTTTTTTGTTATTTAAAAAAATTAAAAAAAAAATGTTTGTTTATTTTTTACTGCATATGTGGTTCATTTTTACTACAATTGTTAGTCATTTTTTGAACATTTAAAAAACAAATGACAATGTTAGTTGAATTTACTGAAATGTAAGTCGTCCTTTCTTAAAGTGGTTTTTACCTACATAGTATTCTAAATATATTTGTACATGTACAAAAGACATTAAATTTTTAGTTTTAAGAATCTTTTTGAAAAAAATTACGTTAATTCTATTCCACATAACTATCTTCTGAGTCACCGTTTAAGAACCTCTGATTTTCTGCAACAATTGCTGGTCTTTTAGATTTTATGACTTGTTTTTTTTTTTCGATAGTGCATATAACTTTAACCTTTTATTGTTTTTATACTACTCGCCTGTTTATTACTATTATATCGTATTGCGATTGTTGTCGTATTTTTCTGAACAATTGTTGCAACTTTTCATTTCATTTTTGGCCCAAGCAGCACTTGATGAATTATTGCTTTGTCAAGTTGTGCATTAATGGAAGTTTTTGATTTTAGAGTTGCTTGTTTTAACATTTCAAACATCATTGTAGTATATTGTTGCATTTTAACATAAAAACTATAATTGTTTTTGTACTACTATTTACGAGTCTTTGTAACATTTTAAAAACATACTCGGAAATGTTAACAGTATGTTTTGCTTTAGACTTACACTTGTATGTATCTTAAGTAGTTTTACAATAAAGTTTTAAAACGTTTCTAACATTAAATAATAACATATATAAAAACTTATACTTTGTTCATATATAGGGCTGTTCAAGCTAACTTTCACGGGGAAATTGCGTCGATGCCAAACTTTGCAGTTATTATTCTCCTTTATGAAACGGACAAAAAAGTGTAACAAATTTATTAATTTTTGCAAAAAGTGGGCTAATACTGATCAATTTGTAGACAACTTTTTGTATTTTGAAGCTAAGATTGTAAACTTTTCCTTAAAACTCACGATTAATTTGATGTATACTCGGGATTAGGAATCCACACAATAAATTTCAAGTTCATCGATATAGCGGGTTTATAAGACTGCCAAAAATGTCGGCTAACAGGGCGTCTCCCATTGGAATTTCTCCGATTTTAATGAAATTCGAATATGTGACATAGCAGAAAAAAATATGGGACACATATTTTTTTTAGCGGACATTCTCATATTCAGGGGGTAAAAAGTGGCCCATGTATTTAAATGCCTATTAAATTTCATTGGTGGGGTGCCTGAGCTTTTTTCATATAAACTTAACCACTCGATTTCCAGCCTCACCCCCCCCCCCCCCCCCCCCCCCAAATTGTAACCAAACTTAGTATAGAGGATACACATCATATAAATATAAACTCGTCCAAATTAAGGACAGCTAATCCCAGCGGATCTTGAAATATCGGGTTTCAAAATAAAAAAAATAATCGAAAATTTTAAAAAAGTATTCGTACATAATATTCCATATCTTTTCAACGATTTTTGGTACGAAAGCAACTTAAATTGTAGTTTACTAGTGCACACAAATTATTCACTTATTCTCTTCTTCACTGCAAAATATATATGCAGTGCACTCGCGATAATGAGAACTAATTAAAACCTAGAGTGTTCACGTTTGTGAGCTGTTCATCTTCCGAATGCCAAAAATTTAAGGCAAAATGTATCAATAATGCCATAAGTTTAGACTAATTATACCTATTAAAATAATAATTGACATTTTATTAGAATAAAAGAAGTAAATGATTTAATAAGAAAATTATTTACATACATTTTTATGAAGATTTATGTAAAAATACTAAATATGTTTATATAAAATGTTTTATACTATATTAACAGAGTAGTCAATGTAAAATAAAATGTGTTCACATTAAGCGGTGTTCACGTAATGCAGTGTTCACATTATCGCGAGTGCACGTATATTATAAAATACTTCACTATGCGGTGTCTAAATCCCTATGAGGAGCCATTGTGGCATCCTGCGCTATGAAAACAAATGTGTAAAAAATTAACAAAAAGTCGATAGTTCAGACAGATGCAGGAGTACCATATAGGGATTTAGTAGCGGTATGGAAAAATAATTTATAATTAAGATATATTTTTTTAAAAAATTTTAGAAAACAAGTTTTTTTAAATACATCGGTTTGAAATACAGATTTAGAAAAAATGCATTTTGAAAAAAATTTTATTTTTTTTTGTGAACCAGTAAAACTACTATTTAGATACCTTTAAAATGAGTTATCAATTACTTTTGCAAAACTTAAATTTTTTTTCAATAATATGATCACCAAAATACAAAAATTTTATATTTTGGGTCAAAATTGTTTGTATCTATTTAACATTATTCCGAACTATAAGGTACGTATGTAGAAATCATTAAGTTGCCATAAACAGGCCTTGAGATATTAAAATCTAAAATCAAAAACAAACACTAATTGTAAATTAAATATATTTACATATATGTATATTAGATCGACTCAACTTGTATGGAAGAGAAAAAAGTGATTTTGTTACCCCTCAGAAAATGAAGCTTGATATGTTTTATCATGATTCCCAAAATATTTTGGTTCTAGCTTTGACTATTCGTGAGCTGGACCATTTTTAAAAAATGTCTTGTTTTCAGTTTTTCAAATTTTTTTGTACTTTGCTCCAAGACGACATAAATAAAATTTGGTATCATCGAAAAGAGGTTTTGAAGCAGCATTCAATGGTATAGAAAACTTGACCACTTGCGACCTACTACTAATTGAAATATTTAAAGAAAAAGACCTTTTTTTAAAATGGTCCAGCTCACGGATGGTCAACGCTAGAACCAAACATAAAACATATCAAGCTTTATTTTCAGAGGGGTAACAAAATCACTTATTTTTTGAGTCGCTCTTATATATATAGGCATTATTACAAATGCTTATATTTTAATTGCCGGTAAAAACCCGACATTTTTTGCATGCTTAGTTAGGTAATTAGATATTATAGATTAGATATTATTAGATATTAGAGGCTTGCAAAAAAAATGTTTTAATTTTATATAATTTTTTTATACTGCATCAAAATTAAAAAATGTTTGGATTTACAGCCAAAAAAAAAACGTTTTTCGGAGCTATAAAAATTATTTTTTGCAAAGATATATTGAAATTTATATTTAAATTTAACTACAAATATATCGAAGTAATTAAGAAACAAAATTTTGAACCTGTATTAAAAAAAATTATTTTTGAGAAATATTTTCCTGAAACAACCGAAACCATATGTGAGAATACTAGTTCATCGGGAGCTAGAAAAATAATTTGTACGGTGGATATCCAAAATATTTATCCGATTTGGATAAAATTAAGAACATGATGTTTGTGACTGGCTCATTTTGTTGAATTATATAAAATTAGTGCATAAAGTACGCGAAATTAAGCATTCCTACAAAAGCCTGTATTTAAAATTTCCGTTAAAAACCCAGCCCTTTTTTGATGATATATTATTTAACATTATGGCTTACACAAACAGATAAACAAAAACTTTTGAATTTTACAAAATACATAATTTTGTTTTATTCTACAAACTTAAGAAATTCATAGATTTTTCAGCTAAAAAAAATGTGTTTTTCGGAGCTAAAGAAAATATTTTTTTTTACAAACATGTATTAAAATATGTATTTAAATTTAACTAAAAATACATGGAGGTAATTAAAAAATAAAACTTTGAACCATTATTTAAAAAAATTTATTTTTGAGAATTATTTTCGTGAAACAACTGAAACTAATTTTGTTGCTCAGTAATTTTTGCTAAATATTATAAAATTTTAGCGCCCTCTACTGGCGTCGAAAGCAATTAGACAAATTTTTTTTTTCGAAAAATATGCCTTAAATCAGAATTTGAGCCAACTTCTTATTTTTGATTGTTGTTTCTAAAATGTCCCGGTTTTCCAGATGTATGAAGTGTGGTCCGAAATTTAGTTATTTTAGAAAAAAAAAAGTAAAATAAATTGCTTTTAGATCCAAAAAAAATTAAAATGTTTGACTGTTTCCAAAAATTATTTTTTTAAAGTAACTCAAAAAAGTTCACGTACTTGAACAAAAACTTTTTTCTTAATAAAAAAAAAAAATTGGAAGAAAACGCGCGATTCCCAAAAGTGTTAAAAATTTACTAAAATGGTTGTATCACTATTTTTTGTCCTCTATTTATATTTTTCTTTCATTTGAGCACTATTCTTTCACATAAAAAAGCCAACAATTTTTCACTTTAATACGATTTTTTCATTTGTCGTGCTTATCGTGGTAATTTTCACACGACAAAGAAAACAATCGTACAAAAAATAGAGTGTAAATTGAGGGGAAATTTTTTCGTAAATGTAAAGGAAAGAAAATTAAAATAAAAAATTTCTGGTAAGAAATTCATCCACCCTCCAGTAATGAAATATTTAAATCGTGAATCTAGCGATGATTTGATGATCTGTAACATGTTTGCTGACTTTTTTGCCACTACATACACAGATGCTGAATATGATAGTTCTAATAATTATCCTTTTACTATACCTGAACATCCGTCAATTTCATTTCCTCTTGTTGACACGTCTTCTATTGTTAGCGCTTTAAAACAAATTAAATCGTCTTATTCAGGCGGCCCCTGATGGTATTAATAGCTGCATTCTAAAAAATTGTGCTAATTCCTTAGCAACTCAGTTATCTATCATGTTTAATTTGTCTATTAAACATGGCTATTTCACAAAAATCTGGAAAGAGTCCTACATTATACCACTATTTAAATCTTGTAGTAAATCTGATGTTACCAATTATAGAGGTATGGCTAAACTAAGTGCAATACCCAAACTGTTTGAAAAATGCATCACTGATTCCTTATGTCATCAAGTTTCTTCCATATTATCATCGGTTCAACATGGTTTTCGTAAAGGATGCTCAACAGTGACAAATCTATTAGAACTTACAACTTTAATTAATCGTGGTTTCATCAAAGGAAAACATACTGATGTAATATACACCGATTTCAGCAAAGCTTTCGATAAAGTTAATCATTGCCTTATACTTAAAAAATTGTACTTGATGGGATTTACAAAAAACTGTTTAAACTGGTTTCAATCTTATCTAACTGCTAGAGAGCAATATGTTTTGTTTAATAATACCTCATCTAAGAAATAATTGTAAATTCTGGGGTACCGCAAGGCAGCCACCTAGGTCCAATTTTATTTTCTCTATTTATAAATGATATTCCATCTATAATTAAATTTTCTAACGTGCTTATGTATGCTGACGACGTTTAATTCTTCCTTAGCTATGAAGATTCTGGTGATCAAGCTTACCTTCAACGTGATTTAAACAGTTTCTTCGTTTGGTGCAATCTAAATTTATTGGATTTGAATTTAAGTAAATGCAAGTACATGCGTTTTTCTAGAAATTCTGGAGAATTTGGTCAATATTTTCTTGGTGAACATCAGTTGGAGTTCGTAAATGTTTTTTTCGATCTCGGTGTTTTACTGGACACAAAACTGACATTTACTCAACATATTACTATGACATCTAATAAAGCTCGTGGGGTACTTGCCTTTATTAAACGTTGGGCTAAAGAATTTACTGATACAAGCATTACGAAACAATTGTATATGTCTCTTGTTAGACCAATTTTGAAATACTTCTGCGTTGTCTAGGATCTGTATTACGACGTTAACAGTAATCTTATTGAGTCTGTTCAAAAACAATTTTTAATTTTTCGCTTACGAAATCTTTTTCCCAATCCTACTAATCTTCCTTCATATAAATCAAGGTTAACTCAAATTAAATTACCTTCATTAATTAGACGCAGAAAATTCTAAATGTAACATTCCTAATCAAGCTGATAAATTGCGACGTTTGCTCTGAATTTATGGTGAACAATCTTACATTTAACGTTCCTCAACGTCCAACACGTTACTTCAGTCCGTTATATATTGATTACTTTCACGTAAACTATGCTAATGCTGATCCATTTAGAAGATTATGCGACGACTTTAACAAATTTTATAATTTTATAGATGTTTCACAAATATTAACGTAATTAAATGCAATATAATATTGTTCCTAAATACGTAGGTTTTAAACACTATTGTTGTTTATTATATTCAAGAAATTTGTCTGTAGGGATTTATCCCGTAGACTTAAATAAATAAAAAAAAAACAGATCTTTTTAATTATTGGAGCATAAAAATTATTAGGGAAAGTTATCGCTGATTTTCTTTAATAATTAGTCTAAATGTTAGGAAGAAAAGGCATATTTTATTGGAGAATATTAGAGCTAACATTCTTTCATTATTAAATTGAAATTCTACTGCATTGGAAATACATAATTTATGTAGTTTTTATTTATGGTTTCTGAATTGAAGTCAATACAAACGTGTTTGAATTAGGGACTACAATTACACTATGAAAGCAATGCAAATAAAAGCATATGTTCAATCTTACTGTACAACCGCTTCTTGATTTTATTTTTTATTATTTAACATTATATTTTAAAGCAGTTTGCTTAATAAGCTACTTTATAATAACTGTCTATTTAAATCTTTAAATACATGCATAATTAATTTCACAAACATTAGTTTGCTTAAATTTTACATGTAGAAGAACATATGCGTATGAGTGATATAATTTATATTCACATCACTCATACGTAACGTTTGACTTTGATCACAATGAATTTTATTTTTGAATATACAGTGGCTGTCATAAAAAATAAAACAAACTTATCATTTTACGGTCCATATATCTAAATTTACACGTTTTTACAATAATCAACTTATTTTCTCTTATACTGATCATATATTCTAGTCATTTAGCTAATATTTAGGTTTTTACGAGGAAAGTATAAAAACACACCATTTTTGGGATTGCAATAACTTTGTAAACAAGCAGTCTTTGACTGGATTTTCTTGATTATTTCTTAAAAATTGTGATTTTGTTTGTTGAAATTTTTATTTTCTTACTTCTTAATTGAAACTAAAGCACTCCTTTTCAACGAAATTTTTAATACTTTATATTACAAGAATGGTCCATCCATGTTGCTCGGTTAAGTACAAGAGAACTAAAATTATTTACTAAATTACACGATGAAGATGAAACATATAACACAGTAGCCAACATTTTGCAGAAAACACCAGCTGCTTATTGCACAGTCATCAAATCATTCAAAGTATGTGCAAAGAAAAAACATGGTTTAGGGAACCATATTCGAAGAGCATCGTACATTTTTGGATTTATGATTGCGACAACCATGTTACTATTGTTGTGACAACAATACTCTTTTCTGCTTCTGCTTCTGCTTCTGTAACATAATAAGATAAATTTATTACCATATTTTGGTTTCAAATAGATCCCAATATTAACATATTATGGCTCTAGAAAGTTGTATGAATTATCATAATATGAGCCCTACAGTATTCTCCCAGCATTCTGTTGAAGCTGAATTAAAAAGATATGCGTGTTTTTTAATAGTATATTTATTTAATAGTTCACATATTTAAATAAACTAAGGTTTAAAATAATTTAAGTAACCAAATTGTCTTTGCGCTGAAGAATAAGCTTTTGTTTGTTTAAATTTTTCTTTCATATTTTCTTCCTTTAACAATAGCTTTTTGCGTAACTACAAACAATTAAAATATAAAACGCTTTTTTTATAGTAAACAATAACTTTATTAAACGGGTGCGCGACAATTAAACTTTTGCGTACACTCAAAAAAATATGTTAGCAGAAAAGTTAGTAAAACATATTGTAAATCAGGTACACTTTTTTTCAGCAATTTTTTTGCTAAAATTATGTTTTAAACTAATATTTTAGTTATACTTAGTCAGCACTTAACTGTTTTGAACTAATATTTTACTAATGTTTTACTAATTTATTTTGCTAAAAAAATTGTGCTGATTAGCACATCAATAGTGTGAACGACAACCAGAATAAAAGTTGTACTCAGAATGAATTAGATGTCAAGATGTAGTAGTGACGGAGAAAATTATACTAAAAAGTACAACTCTAGTAAGACACGTAAAAAAAATCAACCATGGAAGATTTTGTATCTGTTTTTCGTACATAAAACAAAATTGTGGATTGAAACAACTTAAACAACCGGCTTGTGAAAGTAATAAGGATTTTAATCACTTTAAGAAAGATTAAATGTGTATTTGTAGTCAAATTGTGTGGTCAAGTTGCAAACAAATATACAACAGGTAGACAGAATAAAGCGAAAGACAAAGACATACATCTTAGGTAGATTTTTATGTTTCCTTTTTCTTATTGCAAAAAAGGGTTGTATATGTTACATTTTGTTATTTTTTCGTTTCTATAATTCCCTGCGGCATTAGCGTTCCTTTAAAAGATAGCATCATTGAGACAACCATTGATGTAAGTAGTTGAAAGATAATTTTGTTTATGTTATGTATAATTATTTCTATGTATTTGCAGATATTACATTAATTCATGTCGTCAATGTGGGAGTATGAAAATTTTTATATTTTGTAACGTATTGTAAATTATTTTAAAAAGAATCACAGAAATATGTTTTATGATTTTCAGCAAAATAAATTAACTAAAGTAAAAATTTTCTACAAATTTTTTAATTTTTTTTTTCAGTCTAATAATATTCAGCAAAAATTTTATTAATGTTTAGCAAGGGTTTTTTAATTTCTAATACACTAAGTTTTATCAAAACTTTTGCTTAATCCACTAAATTTTTTGCAAAAGATTTTGCTGACATTAGCAATTTTTTTGCAAGCACCCTCCTGACTAAAATTTAGCTTACTCAGCAAAATTTTTTACTGACTTTACTAACTTTTTTATTTGAGTGTAGACTTGCAGGGCAGACCGAGTTGAGACTACAATTTATTTCTTCTTCCACAAAACAAATCACACTTTTGGCTAGACTTCTAAGGTATACCGGGTTGAGACTACATACTTATCTTCTAACTTATTCCTTCTTCCGCAAAATTGATCTCCATTACAATTAACACCACTACGTTGTTTGTACATTTTCAATGTCTTTTTGTTTAATATTGTTTAATTTGTTGGGGCTGACTGTTTCTCACAACTACTTTCCACAAAATCACAAACAAGAATGAAACTAAAAGAGCGAAGACGCTTATAAAAAAAAACGACTGAAAATGTTATAGTTGGCGCAACTCTAATATGGCTGCAGTTAGATAGAGGAATATGATAATAAATACTATAGTATGATTGTAGACAATGCAATAATATGATAACTGAAAAAACGAAACATTTTTACTAGAACATGATAAAAGCAACAATAATATTTATGAAATATGATTGATACAATAATAGTATAATTTAAACAACCATTTATTATTGTAGGAAACATAGTTTTGTGGCTGCAATCATATTGCGACCTCAGTTACTCTCAACAAAAAGGGTGGATAAAAGAATAGAAAATATAACAGCTTCAAATTCCATAAATAAATTCTACTTATGTGACCGATTTTTCTTTGATATGTCGAAAACTTATTCTTATAATTTATTTAATTATTTCCAATAACATATTTCAAATTATTCAAATGAATAAAATAAGTTTTTTTTTTTCAAAAAATCAAAACAAAAAGCACTTATATAAGAATATGTAATATATTAGCTTTAAATAAAAAAATAAATCTACTGTTCTGTCTAATTTTCCTGGAATTTTTCATAAACTTGTATTTAATCATTTAAATTAGTAGAACGATACTCTTAAGATTTTGACCATTCGGAAGAAAAATAAAACAGACCAGTAGTTTTTTTATGGAATCAGAATTAGATTTTCTACTATTGTATCCATCCTTATTGTTGTGATTTTTAATCGTCCAGAATAGCAACTGCGGTCTACGCGACATTACCTTTGAATATTTTAATTAATTTGCATAAAGCAGCTGGTGTTTTATTCAAAATTTTGGCTACTTTCCTTATGTTCCATCTTCGTTAAGTAATATAATAATTGAGTTTCATTCTCCTGAAGCTAAACAAAAACAATGGGTTTTAAAGAGTTTTAATAATTTCAGCAAAAAGGAGGCTTTTGTTTCACTTAAGAAGTAAGAAATATTTATTGCTAATATTAATAACTCGATTTATTTAAACCAAAATCTTCACCTCTTTTTAACAAATAATTAGGAAAATTAAGTCAAAGAATGCTTGTTTACTTATTCGTGAATCGCCCGAAAATAGCGTTTTTTCATACATTCCTCATACAAAAATAGAAAAATGACTAGAATTGTGAAAACGTGTAAACTAAGCAAAAGTGAAATCATGAGTTTGTTTACTGATTTATGACAGCCACTGTATCTACAATTTATTCTATGCATGTAGCAAAGCTTATGTGCATCTTTGAATTTATAAGTGTCTTATGAACACTCTAGCATTTATATAAAATGAGATTTTATTTAATAGGCTTAAAGGATAATCCTTTTGCATTGTTTTTTTCTTCGTCCTCTTTATGCAGATTGCACAAACATCTATTGTGCGTTTTACAAATATTTTTAATATTTAAAGTGACTTTTCTATATTTCAACTAATTTGTTAGCGTATTAAAACCCTTTTGTTGTTAAGTCAAAAGAGAAGTCAAAGTTAACGTGTTTTAATAACCTTTTTTATACAATTTTTGTTCGGCTGCTTTGTAATGATAAAAAGTAATCATTAAATAACAAGGAGAGTCTGACGATGGGTTTTCTATGATCTTAATGAAACTCGGATATGTGATATAGGAGAAAAATATAAGGGCAGGTATATTTTTTAGCGGTGAAAATTTATAATTTATTGTATGGAATCGGATATGGAATTAATGAAATTCATATTTTGTTAAAGTGCACGAGAAATCAAAAATTTTAAATATTTGATCTATCAGGGCTGCCATGTATTGGAAATAATTAAAAGATAGCACAGTGGTGTGTAAAAAAAATATTTTGGAAATATTACATATATTTTATACTGACTCATCGGGTTACTATGAAACTTCACACAACCATAACCAAAGAAGGGTCAACTACATAAATTAGGCATTGAAAAATTAGACTCCATAGTAAGACACCTCGAGTATACAAAAATTGTTAGAGCTTGCCAGTTTTATAATTATCAAATAATTATTAAAAATTAATCATTTCTGTATTCTGCTTGTAGTTTCCAATAATGTGGCTTATTTCTTAAAGTGAAAAAGTTATCCGCATTTGAAAATAAAAATTTTGATTTTTGCCATAACCTGGTCCGGTTTTTTGACAATGGAAAACATAAATCACGTCCGCTGGCTTTGAAAAGTGTTGGTGATATTAATAAACTTCAATATGTTGTTCACGTATAAAATACGAGGGCGGATCAATCAGTCTTCCCTCGTAGTTATATGAAATGCAACACTGCTCCCATCAAGTACCACCCGTTAATAGACTACTGTCAAATTTTGAGCAAGTTCCTTCATTTACTTTGCGTTTAACAGCTGTTCAAAACATACACCCTCGTGGATTTTTTTAAAAATGGAAAAAAGTGGATTTCGAGTGCTCATTAAACATTATTTTTTTTTCGAAAAAAAAACCGTCAATCAAACCAAGGAAAAGCTTGATAAATACTATGGGGACTCCGCGCCATCGATTTCAATGTAAAAACAGTAGTTTACTGACTTTCGTTGTAGTCGCACAAGTACAAATGACGCTGAACGCTCTGAGCGGCCAATTGGGGGCAATACACCCAAAAATGTGGAAAAAGTCAACGATATCGCGTTGGAAGATCGAAGCGTAACAGTGCGTGAGATTGTTGTTGCCATAGGCATTTCATATGGCAGTGTGGTTTCGATTTTAAATGATCAGTTGGGTTTAAGAAATCTGTCTGCAAGATGGGTACCGCGTTTGCTCTCAATTGACCATAAACGTAATCGTGTGACAACTTCAAAGGATTGTTTGGAGTTGTTTAACTGGAATTCGAATGAGTTTTTGCGGCGTTTTGTAACTGTGGATGAAATGTGATTCCATTACAACACTCCGGAGACCAATCAGCAGTCTTAACAATGGGTTTCTCCAGGCGAACCGGCTCCGAAGAAGGCCAATGTAAGTTTGTCTGCAAATAAGATGATGGCAACAATTTTTTGGGATGCACGCGGGGTAATCCACATCGATTACCTTCAAAAATATTATGCCAACTTATTGGACCGATTTAACGAGGATTTAAAAAAAAACGAGCCCACATGGCCAAAAAATTTCTTTTTCATCAAGCACGTGTGCACACGTGTGCAACCTCAATTTCAAAATTCCATGAATTGGGCTCCGAAGTGGTACCTCATCCGCCATATTCACGGATTTAGCCCCCAGTGATTATTTTCTATTTCCAAACCGAAATAAATGGCTCGGTTGAAAGAGATTTAGCTCCAACGATCAAATTATTTATCGAATAAATGCCTATTTTATGGACCTCGAAAAATCGTATTTTTTGGAAGGTATACAAAAATTGGAGAAACGTTGGTATTGAGCTACAAGGAGATTATGTTGAAAAATAATTTTTTTTTCGTAAAAAAACTGTGTTTCATTCAAAAAGTCACGGACTTATTGATCCGCCCCCGTTAAATGCCTCTAAATTTGTAAATTATAAAAAAATGTGATTTTAGTAATTTCTTGGTCAAAAAGTATGGAAGGCTCTTTTTGCCACCAGCTTTCAAATTTTTAAGTATGAAATTTGAGCATATATAATGCTGTCAAACCTTTACCATGAACTTTTTCTTTTGGCGAACTTATTTAAAACAGTCAAGGATATTTAAGTATACAATTTTTAAAAGGGCATTTGTAAAATTTTTGGTTCGACAAATAATTTTGTGGAATATCCGAGATTATTATCTTTTGTTTGATATCAGTAGTGCCATCAATAATGAGTGTAAATATTTAAATAATTTGTTTAAAATTTAACTTTAAATGTCCTTTTAAAAGGACATAGTATCTGGTAACGAACATCTGACTACCCGGTTAAAAAAGTTGATACATGATCACATATATTTTTTATATGATCATATATGGTCATCCATATTCGTACATACTAGCAAAATTAACATACATTTCCATAAATGGACATTCATGGTCACATCTGTTTATATATGATTTTATAAGGTCGTCTATATCCGTTCACACATTATACACATTTTGTAGTTTTTGTTAAGATAATTTTGTTTTTTAAAAAAGCGTTTTTATACAAAAAAGTTGTTTTAAAACATGTATAACTATTAAATATTTTACAATTTCATATTTTACTCGTAACAACTACGTACTTCGGAGAAACTAGCAATCACAAAAAAAAAATGTGACCACCTACAGGATTTGAAAAAGTTTTTATCTACAGATTTCCATCTTTTTCATCAAAACTTATCTTATAAAATCTAATTTTTTACAGTTCACTTCTGATTTAATCCTTTCAGTTCCATGAATTATATCCTTTTATTATTTAAACCTGAATTATTATAATATGTCTCGTTTTCAACTCAGTTTAAAAAAGCCCTAAGTTAATTTTTTTTTTTTCAAAAATATCAATGAAAAAAGGGTCTATCTTAGTTAACTTCATTAAAAAAATATATATATAAAATTTAAGTGAGAAATTAAATGTGTTCCCTCTTTTTATTAAAAACTGCATTAAAACTTTTTTTGTATCTAAAATTTTACGGATTTTATTAAGTTTTTTCCTTCTCCTGTAAAGTAACAAAAAATTGACTTACGCCTTTTTTATATTAAGCCATCGATATATTTTTGGTACATTTTTTATTATATTTGTATAGTTTTTTCCGATTTTCAAGACCTCATATTTCCGGATGTGTTACTGCCCTCAAACTTCGAATTTGTCTTAGTTCTGTAATACTCTCTATACCTACCTAAAGTCAGCAAATTTGGAAAGAGTAATGTCAAAAAAGCAATATTTTAAGTTGAATTGAGATGGGTCAACGCATTTGCTACTTTTGAACTGTTTTTAAACTTGTTTCGATACGATTTTTAAGTGTATTTGATCATAAAGGATTCCTTTCTATGACAAATCGTTAGTCTAATATATAACGAAAATATCAAACAAATCTTGTTTTGTAAATGACGTACACTAAATAAAATATTTGTATAATATATTTTTTTTTTTTTTTTGCTTTTAACCTTCAGATTTTTATTTTTACTTTCACAAATATTATTCTTATGAAATACAACCACAATTACAAGCGTTATTTTTATTTTACATTTTTGAATTTAATTTAATTTTTTACCGTTGACAGTAAACATGGTAAAAACTGTTGACAGTAAAGGTGTCATACAAAATATAATCATAAGAAAAAAAAACTTCAAATAAAAGCTGAAATAAAGTAAAATTAAAAAAATTTAAATATATTTTCACACAAAGTCTGACCTCAATTTGTATCGCAGTCAAGTCAATCCTTTTCCTCTTGCGATTGTGGCAATCAAATTATAACAGCATGCAAAGATAAAAAAAAAAAAACGTAAAATAATATGACGTAGGAATGAATAATAAATATTTTACACACTAATTAATAAGGAAACTAATAAGGAAACTGTACTCCTATTATAAGTTGGGTAAATTGAATCTTTGTGTGTAAATTGCAACACACAAAATGTGTAAAAAAAAAGTATAGCATGGAGTGCCAGACAAAAGTGTTTTCACAGTTATTTTTGTTCATTTAATCCTTCTTTCTATGAAAGAAAAACGCAAAATGTTTTCAAAAATTAGTTTAATTATATTTTTAAAATTTTTTTTCCAAAAATCATTTAATTATATATTTAATAAGAGTTATTAATAGTATCTCAATGTTTAAATGAAGAAAACATTTGTGATTGCAAAAATATTTAACAAATAAATAAAATACTAATAAATTCTGTGAACAAAAATTTTGGCACACTAATATTCTTCTTACTTGCTGCAACCTCGTAAACTCGGTTGCCACAACAGAATTCGGTTGATGTAATCGAATTGGGGGTTTTGGCAAACCAATTCGGTTGTACCAACTAAATGTGGTTGAGACATAAAGCCGTAGCTCCAATACAAACATTTTTGCAAAAAATAAAGGAATAGTTTTAGATAAAAAATACTGAGTCAATTTGAATAAAATTTGCATGTTTCTCTAATATAAAAAAAAAGATTTTGTTTCTAGATGGTCAAAAAACCATTTTCCAACGAAAACAAAAAAATTCTAGTTGGCACTTTTTTTTGCGGCCAATCAAAATTTTCAAAATTTGGCCTATTTTACTGTAGGAGCACCTTACGATTTTGATAAAAAAAAAAGATAAGAACGATTCAAATACGTGAGTAGAGTCTAGAATTTTATATTTCCCTCCAAAAATCAGGGAAAACGTCCGGAAACTCTAGGAACCAACATTTACTTAGCTTCTGAGTCAATATTTTTAAAGCAAAATGTCCAAACTTAATTAACATAAACCATAAGTTCTGGAATAGTTTTTGCACCATTTCGTAACGCATATTATTTTTTTTTCCTAATTTTTGCATTCATTTTTAAAATAACGTTTTATAACTTTTGAAATTTCTAAGAAGAATGAAAAAACTAATGATGTAGTTTAAAAGATTGATGAACTCTAAATAATTTTGTGAAAAATAAAAAATTTTATTTGCTCTTATATTTCTAGAGTTATAAAACTAATAATATATAACCACAGAGAAAAATTTAGCTGTTTGCCTACTAATATTCGGTTAATATAACTCAAGTTAGGTTATTACGATTAAACAACAATGTTCGGTTAATTCAATTGAATTTCAGTTGCACTGCCCACAATATTCAAAAATAAAATGTAAATATCATTGTACTAACTGAATTTATAAGTTGTTACCATTAAAATACATTTTCAATTCAGTTATCACTTTATTTCTCTGTGTGTGCTATTTTCCATCGCATTTGCTTTAAAATTGTAATTGAAATGAAGTACTAAAAAATTACAATTACTTGTAATTGTAATATAAAAAAATCAATTACAATTAAATGTAATTGTAATTGAAAGAAATGGTGTTATTAATTACATGTAATTGTAATTGAAAACGTTTAATTGTGATTACATGTAATTTGCAATTGCTATTAAAGTAAATTAATTATACACACAGAGAAAAATTTAGCTATTTGTCTACTGAAATTCGACTATTACTACTCAAGTTCGGTTATTACGAATTTCAGACGGTTGGCACAGCTTTACATTAGTTTTCTCAACAAAGTTCGGATACTTCAACTCAATTTTAGTTGCAACGCCCACAATATTCAGAAATCTAACTTAAATATCATTACATTAACTGAATTTATAAGTTGTTACCATTAATATACACTTTTCAATTCGGCTGGCACTTTATTTTTCTGTGTGTACAAATATGTAAATAATTACATTTTTGAACCATTAAGTTAAATAAAACTACCGATGTGTTTAGAGAATAGTTACCTCTTCTAGGTAGAGGTCGAAAAAAAAGAATAAACATATGCGGAAAATTATGAGAATGTAAAATATTTACAATTTTAACAACTTGCTAAAAAAAAAAAGTTAACAACTTAATTGCAACTACTGATTTCAACGCTGCTATTAAATCTGATCCGGACACTCATCAAAATCATTTGCAGGTATTTATATCCGATTAAAAAGAAATTAATATGATGCAACAAAAAAATGTATCAAATATGATATATCTTTATATCTAATTGAAATACAATTTGATCCGAAAAATTATGAATCGTATTGTATATAAATGGATTATATTACATTGAGTTTGGTATAATTTGATATTATTTAATCCAGTGAAAAAAATGTGTTAAATTGAATACACTCTAATTAATTTCTGTTGAAATTTACCCAACTTATAGTAGGAAACTATACTCCTACAATAAGTTGGGTATATTTACTTTATGTGTGTAAATGAAAAAAAATAAATACATTACGTGTAAGTTGGTCAACAAAAAGTGTGTTAATATACTATGCAAGTGCGTAAAAATGTAATTAAATTTAGAAATAAATGAATAATTTTACTGAATTTTTGAGTAAAAAAACATGCTTTACTTGTAAATATACGGATAAAATGAGTAAAAATACATTTTTATATGCGTAAAAACCCACTAAAAATGTGTATATTTACCTTGCGGTAAGAAAGAAAAACAGCCCAAAAATTTTTCAAATGAAACAAAAAATAAATTTCTAAAAAGAGTTTTATTCATATATTGCAAATATAATAATAAATTTAATTAAATTAATAAATATTTGTATACAAGTGGTTGTACATATACAGAGCTTCAAAGATTGAATTCTATTTTGAAAAAATCAAATCGGATTTTTTAAATCGAGGATTTTTTTCTTAATCAATCGCAGAGAATTCATTCTTTGGAATTCACTAGTGGGCAATTCAATCACTTTAGCTCATTCGATATTATCAATTATTGAATTCAATCATTGGGAATTCAAACGTTAGGAAGTCAATCGTTTGGAATTAAATAATTGCGAATTCAATAATTGGGAGTTCAATCTATTTTTTACTCAATCGATTTACAATTTGGGAATTGCCGAAATCGGCGAAACTGAAAAACAGAACTGAAAAAATCGTTAAAATTTAAAAAAATATCGTTAAATTAAAAAAAAATCCCCAAAAATTTAAAACAAATTGAAAAAATCGCCAAAAATGTAAAAAATGTAAAAAATCTCTTACATTGAAAAAAATCGACAAAATTTAAAAAAATCTCCAAAAAAATTTGTCAAAATTGAAAAAACTCGAAAATTAAAAAAAAATCGCCAACAATAAAAATATCGCCAAAAATGAGAAAAATTGCTAAAATATTGCCAAAATGAAAAAAACTTCAAAATTTAAAAACGGCAAAAGTAAAAAATCGCGAAAATTTAAAAAAAATCAGCATAATTGACAAAAAAAAAAAGCTCCAATTGGAAAAAGTTGTCCGTGTCATTTATTTATCTCTTTTAGTTTCTCGAAAACAAAGCGTCGCAAAGCAAAAAGAGAATTTATTTGGAACATCGCCTGTGTTTCGAAACCTAATAAAGATAAATTTACATTTACAACTATTTTAAATTTCTCGTCAATATTTTTCGTTTTTTCAATTTTATCTTTTTTTCCAATTTGAATTTTTTTTTCATTTTTGGTGATTTTTTGTGTGCAATTTTTTATTTTTAATTTAGAAAATCTTTACATTTTGAGCTATTTTTCTAATTTATGGTGATTTTTTTAATTTTAACGAATTTTTTTTTTTAATTTTTGCCGATTTTTTTATTTTTGGCGATTTTCTTTAAATTTAAGCGTTTTTTTTCAAATTTGGAGATTTTTTAATTTCAGCGATTCTTTTATTTTTAATTAATTTTAACGTTTTATGTTCATTTTTGGTGATTTTTTTTTATTTTAAAGATTTTTTGAATTTTAGCGATTTTTTCAATTTTGTCAATTTTTTTCAATATTGGCGATATTTTTAAATCGATTGAGTAAAAACTGACTGAATAAATCGAATGAAGAATTTAATTCTTTAAAGCTCTGTAAATGTATATATTTTGAAAATATTTTTCTACAATTAGGCTGCAAACACTTGGAAATAAACGTTTTTGGTACATTATAAAGTTTTTTAATTCACTATCACAATACTACATTTATACATTTTTTTTTCATTAAAATTCTCAATAAATAAAATTTTTTAGATTTTTTTAGCCTTTTTAATTTGTTTTATTTTTTCAATTTGAAGATGTCAAAATATTTATTACTTTTATAAGTTAGTATATTTACAAACTTTGTGCGTAAAAAATTTAATTAACAAAATAATACTACTTTTAGGCATCATGTGTTTAATTGTAAACACATAATTGGTAAAAATACTGTAAGTGTGTATTATTGCATATAAAAGTGTGCGTAAAATAGTTTTACGCATTTTGATGTATAAATTTACCGACTTTGCGTAATAAAAAAACCGCCAAACCCCCTTTTCCGAAAAATCTGAAAAAAGATCTTAAAATTACTTTATCCCATAAGCATTCCAATTAAGCTTTAGCACCCATGAAGATCTTTGGTATACACTTATGTATGTAAAAGTAACGAGTGATTATGCTGCTTAAGATCTTTTCTACAAAGTTTGCCTTCGGGGTTCAGTATTAGCTATTATTTTAAACAAAATGTTGTGGTCCATTGTGTTAACTTATTTTTTATGCATTTTTCAATTATAATTATAAAAAAAAATTCAAATATGTTGGTTGTTTTAAATTTACAAAAGAAAATATATTTGTTTAATTTTTTTTTTCTTTTGTGATTTTATATTTTGTCAAACAAAATTTACTACTATTTGTAGGTAAAAATGTTTTTAAATTTTAATACATGACTCCAAACATGCAGATTGCTATCAATTGTGTGTAATTTTGCATACATAAAAGTCTCCATACACACAACTGTAGAATTTAACACGAATATTTCATAGGAGAACTAGTTCGAAAATTACAATTTAAGGACGAAAAATGTTGAGCAACTGTGATACGAAACTCATTTAAAAAAGCCTGTTAAAATAAAAACAAAAAAAGCTGCTAAAAATTAGTTAAAACTCATCTTGCAGAAAAAACTGCTTAAATTAGCAGATTTTTTTTACTAAACATTAGTAATATAGGACTAGCAAAAATAAATATGTTAAACTTACAAATATTTTGTTATATTTTAATTGAAAGTAACTAAACAATCTGCTAAAATCACCAAAAACATTTACTAAATTTTAGTAGACAAAAAAAATTTTTAAAAATGTGAAATTTTCAAATTTTTTTTAGTTTTTTATTTAATGCGAATAAAAGTCTGTCCTTATGAAATCGGTAATCTGTAACTTTTTTGCAAACATTTCTGCATTTTAGCAAAATAAACTGTTATTTGCATTCTACCACATATAAGCTAAATATAGCAAAAATGTTGTTAATATTTTCAGTGTTCAAAAATTAAGTAAAAATTGTTGCTAATTTTACATAGTAAAATACTATTTTCAATTAACTAAAATTCACATCGAATATAACTAACATTTTGTAATGTTAACTGATTTATTTTTGCTGTTCTTATTTTTCTACTTATTTTTCACAAAAAAAAAATCTCCAAAATTTAGCAGTTTTTTCTGCAAGATAATTTTTAACAAATTTTTAGTAGCTTCTCCAGCTTTTCTTACATATTTATTTCTATGAATGTAATGTGACACTCGCTAAACCAGTTCTGAAATAACTCTCTGACACCAGTTATTTAAAGCAGTCTGAACATATTTCCTGTAGAGCTACACATCTTGTTCAACAGTATTGTTTTGGTAAACAAAATAGGTAGCGAAACTGGTTCTAAAGATAAACACATAAACTAGTTCTGGAGTCACTCATTGACACCTGTAACAGTTGATTTGCACCTCAGCACAATTCACAATAATAAATTTAAATGTTTATTCAAAAACTGAGATTATTTTTTTAAAACAAATGTAGTAAACAAAATATAAATTTCACAACCAAGTAACTTTATATACAACCAACAAACTAGTACATAACTATTGTTTTGAGAACAAGTTTGTTTTTAGTAGTCTGAAACATAGTACATAGTACTAGTGTAATTTTTTTCTATTAGAAAGTGTCAGAAAAACTATTGGTAAGTCTTATAATTTTGGGGTTCAAAATCAGGGAGCGAGAGATTTTGTTGATATTAACTATTTTTTTGCAAGCACCTTCCTGTCTTAAAGTTTGCGGACTCAGCAACATTTTTTGCTGGCTTTACTAACTTTTTTTTGAGTGTAGCTCAATATACTGAATTTTTATTCATTTGTTGTGAGCCCGGTAGGCTAGTTGGTAGCGTGCAGGCTTATCAGTGAGGGAGTCGTGAGTTCGATTCCCGCCAGAGGCACTGGTCTATTTTCGCTACTACGCGCCGATGGCCATAGTAGCTAGTGATCGGTCAGGATAATGGTATATAATTTGTAATTATATGATTATTAATTAAAACAAAACAATATAATCATTTGAACTTTGACCTCAAAGGTTCACGGCTTATAGTTATCCGATTTGGTTTAAATTTTAACCATGTAAGTTTTAAACTAATAACATATCCACTCGTGTTTGATCAGATATCCAAATTTGATTGTTCATTGCCCCCTTATGTATGTAGAACCATGCATCATTTAGAAATTTATGTAGCTTTTTTGCCTTAAAGCATCTTCTAGTGAAAAGATTAGCAACCAATGTCGAAACTTTGTATGACACTGCAAGCAAGTCTATATTTTAAAATATATAAAAAATTATGTTTTACGGTTAACCGAATTAATTTTTGTTTTTTGAAAATATCGGTGTTTTTTAACATTTTTGAAATTGTCATATGGCAAGCCTGACAATATAGTTTTATAACTATGGTAGTATTTAATTAAAAACAAGTCAGTTTTTATGTTTTGAGTGAAAACGGAATACATTTTGGAATATTTTAGACTTTGTGTATTTGAAAATTTCCTGGTCCGATTTTTCATATTTTCAAAAATTTACATACAATCGATGAACTGATTTTTAGCACAAAAAAGCATTTTCATATTTTCTCATCAATATAACAATCAGACTTATAAAACATTAGGCTTTTTATATTTTTAAATCATTTTTAAAAAATACTTGATAAGGTTTAAACAAAATTCAAATTTCAAAATTTTATTTCCGATTGTAGTCAAGGTGTAATTTTAAGGTATTTAGGTCACTTAATTTTCTTTATCCAGTAAAAAAATATGGCCGTTTTAATGTACTGAGTCGAAAGAGAAACACTGTGTCAATAATGAGTAAATAATTCCAAAAGTCCTACATTGCGTATGAGTGTTATTTATTTCAATGTTAAAATAAATAACACTCATACGACACCGAGTCATGTTAAACTATTTATAAAAATAATCATTAAGGGATTTATTAGTTTTAGTAAGCGACAATATTTAAGCAATTAAAAATAAATTAATGGTTTATTCAAAAAATAGTTTTTGCGATAGAAAAAACCAAATATTAGGTAGTATCCTAAAAATTATAATTCTGAATTCAGACTAACATGGCAACCCTGGTAACTATTTCATTATTGACCCTTTCTTTAAAGGTAAAATTGAGTTCCGTCGTGTGGTATTGGGTACTCATCTGAGAAAAAAATTATCATTTTGTGTCACAAACGAATAAATTCGTAAGTGTCTAACTAAGCCGTAGCTTAAATTTCGGTAAAAATGGTGCGAGGGAAACTCAGAAATTAATAAAACAAACACCAAAAAAAAATCTTTGCTTTTTATTTTCCAAAAATATACTGGACAAAAATTTTAAAATGTCTCTACGCTAGCGATTTTATTTTTCAGTCCTCTACAAAACAAAAAAAAAACTGATTTTAAATCGGTCTACCCGTTATGGCTGCTCAGTGGCATCCGATTTTTAATATCTTGTTTTGAGAAAAAAGCTTTTAAAGTAAATATAGCTCTTGTAAAATATAGGGTGTTGAATGTGTATCTTCAACACGATGCGGGAAGTGAAACAACAACGACTCTTTATTTACAAATTTAAAATTCTTATATACTAAAATAAAACTAAATATCTTACAAGCTAAATGCCTGCTTATATGTGGTCTTTTATCTACAGGCTGCATTTCTTATCATACAAAAGAATATACATGACCTCACGTAGATTCCATGTTCAAAAGAAATGATCGTACTAAAAAAGAAGCAACAAAAACCCCATATGTTTATGATCAGTAATAAACACACAGTATATCCCTTGTTGCATTCTACCTAAAGTACGCTTGTAATTAAACATAGGGCAAGAAGTTCGTCAAACAGGCTTTTACTTTTCTATTTCTGGGATTTTTCTCCAACATTTTCTTAGCATATAGAAAAAAGGTCAAACTATTGAAATATGAAACAAACAAAATTAAAGAAAAAATAAAAATTTAAAACCTCTTCAAAGTTTGATAAAACTTATTTAAAAAAAATTCGATAAAAGAACTTAAAGTTATGCATGCTAACTATAGGATACTTTGCACCAGTCTGGTTGAAGTCAAAACGTATTCGGGTCCAAAGCTGTAATGGGATAAAATGAACTTGAGCCAAACTAGAAATTTAAACACAATTTTAAAATCAGCATTTAATTTTTATTTCGAATAATTTTTAAACAAAAACTTCCCACATAAAGTATATATTCTTCAAATGCATTTTTTCACGCTTTTAGCATTAAAGTTGCATAAGTAGAAGTAGAAGTGCTGGGACAGCTAGAAAATTTATAAAAAAAAAAATATTTTTTTTATTTAATTTTTTTTTTTTAAATAATATAAAAAAATACATTCGAACCTGGGAATCTGGCTTATCAGTATAAATATCATAAATAATACTTTCCGGCTTACAAAAAATAAAAAATATATAGATATGTATATCCATAACAGAGTTAAAAATAATAAGTCTAAAAATAAATTAAAAAAAAAATCCAGATCATTCCTTTATATTTCAAATAATGATAATTCTTTTTATGGGTAACACATTACATTTTAATTTAAAAGAAGTAACTACATTCAAAAGAAAAAATTCATCAAAGCTTGATTGCTTTTCATTCAAGGAAATCTCAAATATAGTGGACGAAATAATTATAAGTTCAATCATGAAACTTTAAATTTTTTTAAAAAATATTTGCATTATTATAATGTTTTTGCTAACACATAAAAGTAACTGCTGCAGTTTTTCCTGCATTTTTAATTTTTTTTTTTAATTCTTTAATGTTTGCCAGCGAAATATATATGTTAAACTTAGTTTTTCGCCAACTACATAGCTATTTCTTTTTTTTTTACTTTTTCCTCACTCGCGTATTTTACAACTTTATATCATTAATTTTAAATACAATTGTGTATTGCAGCGTTCTTATTAAAAAAAATGCTATTTATTTTAAATAGCCGTTAATCGAAGTATTTAATACCAAAAAGAACTACATTTCGGAAAGTTCAACGATAAAAGGGTTTTTATGATTTAATCCTTTTAGTAATAAATATTTGCTTTCAAATTATAAAGAAATAATACAAAACAATTTGTGTTCTGATGTGATACTTTACATAACTTAAGAATCTAACGCTACCTCTTTGATAAAAATAATTTCGCTAAATATTTTCTCTTTTATTTTAGTTCAAATTCATCTCAAAATGCCTTCCAGATGCTTACCTTAGATTTTATTTGGCTTAGATAACAATGCTTTAGAGAGGAAATTTTTTTTTCTTTTTCTTTTGGAGAACCATAGCACGCAAGGTCTTAGCTTGACCAAAACTGACATTGCTGATTGCGCAAAATGAAAAAGAAATCACTTTTTGTAAATAAAATGTAATTTTTTTTTAGCTTGTGAACTTTAAAATAAAGCTCATTAAATAAAGAAAATGGCATAATTATTTTTCATAAAAAAATCAATCTTAGCCAAGTTAAATTTGGTACACACATTTGTGCGACTCTTTTATTCTAAACTGGTCTTAAATTCAACATAAAAATCATTATTCAGAAGATACAGTTCAGATTATGATAAAGGGTCCGCCAAATAAATTTTTTTCTTTTTGAACTCCTGAACCAATTGGACTTTGTCTGGCGTCATACCAAGGTCTTTATGCAAAATTCGTCCCAGTGATGTCTCCGAAATGTTCAATTGTTGAGAACGACGGTAAATTGATGTTGATGGTGCTTCACGCACACTTTCTGCCACAGCAGCAATATTCTCGGGTGTACGCACTGTTTTTGGCTTTTCACGCTTTGGTTTATCGTTGAGGATGTCAGTTTCTTTCACTTTTTTCACAAGATAATGAATATACGGACCATATTCGTTCAGCGGAAGGATAAAACTAATTATCTGTCAAATCAGACATGAGCTAAGTGTTACCATTCACGAAATAAGCACTAGTTGAAAAAAAAAACGTTAGATGGCGGACCCTTTAGTTTTTGGTAGTACAGTTAGCTCCAAAGTCCAAAGGGTATGTTAAAAGTTGCACCAAATCACATTGTTTCTTGATTCCTTAAAATTAAATTAAAATGCGTCTATAGTACACAAATGGTTCTACCATTACAAACAATTTTAGTGTTTTTAGTGTTTGTATTGTTTTTTTTTTGAATTAAAAACATCGATTTACGACTTTTTTTAATTGAGTGCATACATTTTCTAGAAAAGAACGCTGAGAAAAAAAAAATTCTTAACATAAATGCAATGACATTGTAAAATACGCCAGTGAGAAAAAATTAAAAAACTAAAAAATCTTTGCCGAAAAACTGAAGTTAATCACTGAACTTATTACTAAAATTACTGCATCAAACTACTGTTAAAAAATTAAGTAGTTTTCTTCAGTTGATATTTTAAATAATTGTGATAATAGTTGTTTTCTGTTATTTCATACAAAAACAACTGCAATTGCAGTAAAAAACAACTACTACTGCTTACTCCATATACAACTGTCATGTAGTGTTTCAAAGTAAGCTGGTATCATTACTGGTAGTCCAACAAAATATTTATTTGTAATTACCGTTTTTGATATTGGCTGGGTTATAAATGGCAATTTCGTTTGTATTTTTGCCTAACCTGGGCTTCATTCATCGCAAGCTAAAGAGTGGAAACAAAAAAAAATACCATTTTGAAATCTTAATATTATTAACACAAAAACAAGAGAAACAAATATGATAACACAGATTAATGACAATACTCTAAGATTTTTGTACATACGAGTTTTTTTTTTACTATTCGTTCGGAAATGTGGCGAATTTTCGTTTTGCGATGAAAAACTCAATATAATGTTTTGGACATTTCTAATTTAAATTCTTTGGATATGTTTAATTTCAAAAATAACAGTTTTTTGGTAATTTTAAGAAATTTCAGACTATTTATGAGTAGCTTAGCCTATTCGTAATAAAAAATTTGCATTTTTGATGTTTCAGAACGGCATGGATAAAATAAGATATTTTGGTGAATGTTTACATTGTTTTACATGGCCCTATATCATTACTCTACTATTTATTCTAAAAAACTGACGAGCTGTTGTTAAATTATAAGTTAGTGAAAGCACTTTTTAAAAAACGATAGTTAAATATTTTATAAAGTTATTTTTAATGAAAATTTTTAGGTCAAAAATATTGTAAGCGCTTTGTGTCGATCAGATCTCCAATTTCGTTCTCAAACACTATTTCTACACAAAAGTTACAAAGTACGCAATGTAAAAATCAACTTCAGGAATTAGTTTAATTCTAAATTATACGTCGGTTTAATTGTCTATTTGAAGAGCACAAATGGAGATATGCAATTTTTAATCGCACTTCGTGATACGAGCCATGTAATTTCTTAGTCTATATAATCTTAATTTTAATAAATATAAACCTTTTTGCATGTCTAAAAACTCTTCTTAAATTATTGGCCAAAACTTAATTTGAAATGTTAATCATATTAAGGATTAAAATATTCATGGTATAATCAACAATACACTTCAGAGAAATTAAGAAAATTTTAAATTCAATGGTAAATGTTCCTGTTGCCACCCTAAAAACCTGCAGTTGTTAGGAAATGTAAAATGTTATTGCTTACAATGGACGTACTGGTACACAGTGGGATATATCACAAAATTTTTGGAAATAATTCGGGCATTACATACTTATCATACATATTGCAATGAAATTTGGAACAGGCATAAGTGAGGTAATACGGAGTTTAAGTTTTGATGTTGAATCTCCCAGACAGCATGCGGGCGGCAATATGGCTCCCCAAGTGTACTTTTTGCAAGTAGGGTACTTTTTGCATAACAAATTTTAAGTTATCGTCATTTTTTTGTTTCTCATCCGTTTTTAAAAAAATTAACATACACTCAAAAAAAAAAAGTTTGTAAAGTCAGCAAAAAATTTTGCTGTGTCAGCAAAATTTTAGTCAGGAGGGTGCTAGCAAAAAAAATGCTAATGTCAGCAAAAGCTTTCGCTGAAAATCAGCGAGCTGAATTTTAGCAACAAAATTAGTAGATTCAGCAAAAGTTTTGCTAACACTTCTTCTTCATTTCCACTTAACTCCCTGTGGAGCATAGGGCCTCATTGCTAACACTTAGTAGATTAGAAATAAAAAAGCGTTGGTAAAAATTAATAAATTTTTTGCTGAAGTTTAGTAGACTGAAAAAAAACGCAAAAAATTGAAAAAAAATTGTAATTTAGTTAATATATTTGCTGAAAATCATAAAAGATATTTTTGTGATTCTTTTAAAAATAATTTACAATAATTACGATATATAAAAATTTTCATTTTCCCACATTGATGTCATTAATTAATTTAATATCTGAAAATATATAGAAACGAAACGAAAATATATATAAATAAAAATAATTTTTTTAACACAACTCATTTAATAAAAATGTCTTTCAGAAAAGTATACACAATTTATATGTTCAGAAGGAAAATATATATGTGGAGGTAAAAGACTGTTGGTGCTTTTTGTGTAAAATATCTCAAATATTTTATTTTTTTTATTTTTACTTTAAGCGAATGTATTTCGTATTTAAGTGGAACAAAATATTGCATTAATGCTTTTTTATTTAGAATTTATTTAGTTAAATAACCAATATTTTATAAAACAAATTGGTCCAGATTTTATCCCGCTATTCGCATAACATTAGACCTGAGTTGGACCAAATTTGGAATTTCACATTTTCAAAAGGGAATATCTCGGTAACTATTGGAGATAACCCACAAGCAAGCTTTTTGTAAGTTTTAAGTTTAGCATATGTTAATTTTTTGAAAAGCGGATGAGAAACAAAAAAAATTACGAGCAGTCACAATTGTTTATGCGAAAAGTACCCTCCTTTGGGGAGCCATATTGCCGACCACAGGAACTATGGTAGGTTCAAAATCAAAACTTAAACTCAATATTAGGTCGATTATGCCTTTTAAAAATTGCTTTACAATATGACCACTAAGTATAAAATGACATCAAATCGGCTCTGCAGATACGGGCATTTTTAAATGAAAATCGGCTCTACAGAAAAAGGTGTAAATTTAAATTTAAAATGTTTATTATTGGTAAACTACCAAATCCAGAAGGCTGACATTTTAGTATGTATTACACAGTCAAGCCTTTAAAATTTAATTTTTCCTTTGAAGAACTTATTTAAAAGAATAACCAATATCGATGGAACAAATTTTTAAAAGGACATTTTTAATATTTTTTGCGTGATCTTTCATCTAATACCTATGCTGGCATCATTTACTGAGTAAAATTTTTTTTAAATTTTTCTTTAAAATGTAGCCCTAAATGTCCTTTTGAAAAGACATATGTTGTGATAACAAAAGACTGGGTACGCGTTTTAATTATATGTGGTTTCTTGTTTGGATTCCAATATTTATATGCGTGACAAAATTATTAAAATTTGTCGTATGGTTCTATTTGTATGTACAAAGTTTTATAAAAAGTATCAATGACACTTTTGGAACAATTCTGATTCCCAGCTTGAAATTTTGCAAATGTTATTAGTGATAATTTTAGTAAATTTCAAAATCAATTGCAGAAAAATAAATTTTGGGCTTTTTGAAATATTTGCGAATTAATGACATTTTTTCAAGTTGTTATACATTTCGCAAAACAATTTTTTTTTTTTTTTTTTTTTTTTTTTTTTTTGTTAAAAACCATCATCTTTGTGCAGCTACTAAACGCGAACTGTGACGAAGTTTGGGAAAAGACTCCTCATTTACTAGAAGAATATAAGCGGGCTATTCTCAAAAATATTTACTGACATTTTAACAACGCAGTAAAGTAGATATCAAAATTTTAATATGCTGCAAAAGTATTTTAAATAATTAATTCCATTGTTGCCATACAATGATTTGAAAGAAACAATTTTTTTCATTTTTTGTAAACATTTTTTTTTTTTGAAAAAATATTTTAATATATAAGAAAGACTGGCGTATTGAGCGTGATATATTGGCATCGATAAAGACTTTTATGTCTTTTAGAAATAAAAACGTTTTTTGTTTTGCATGTACTTTTTGCACACAAATGAACTGATCGAATTCAGTTTTTCTGTTTTTATAAAAATGGAAGTACGCGAAAAATTAATCCGTTTTTATTTTTAATATCAAACATGTGCTATTTTCTCTTAACCAGCAAACGAACAAATAAATTTGAGCAATTATAGCATAAAAGTGAAATGCAAAAAGTGGCTTTTATTTTTACAAGTTTCGACCTTTAATTGTGCAATGAAAATGAAAACTATTCAAGTACGAGGCCATACATCATTTTCTTTTTTAGGATATTGTCCTTACAAATAATCAATAGAGTTTTTGTTTTTAAATTTATTAATTGACCACTTTCAGGAATATGTTGATAGATCTATTTGGGGAATTGTCCAGGGTCCCATCTTTAGAACACGGTTTGAAAGAAGTGACAATCCCATGCAAACGTCAAACATTCATATAACCTAGTTATCCCACTAAATGAGAACTAATGTATGAGTTCGAAGTTAAAGATTATCACCATTGATTAAAAATAAATTGAAATCTTGTTCGTTATGAGCTTGCTTTGGAAGATATACAATACATGTTCTTTGTTTTTATTCTCCTTTTTATTTTTACACTTGTTTTGTTATATTTAAAAAGAAGATGTAAAGGGGAAGTAAACTAAGACCGTACTTCGTCTTTTTTACAAGTTTGATATAATTTTTATTAATATTTTCGAGCAAAAATAAAAGTAATTTTTTTACTTTTATTTCTTAAGCAAAAACAGAAGTTATTATTTTACTTCTATTCTTTTGAGCAAAAATATAAGTTTTTTTTTACTTTTATTTTTTTTTTTTTTGAGCAAAAATAAAATAATTTTTTTTACTTTTGTTTTTTGCGCAAACATAAAAGTTATTTTTTGATTTTTATTTTTTGAAGCAACTTTTTTGTCTTTTATGGAACTTAAAAACTCACAAGAAGGCTTGTTTTAATGGAATTCCGCACATGTGTATGCATTTGATTATGATCTTTCCAAAAATAAAAATAATATGAATATGTTAATGCATTTTAAAAAACAACTTTTAATTTTGACCGAAAAACTAAAAATCCAATTCTTAAACGGCAGAACATTTCATGAAAGATTCTGCACAAGAAATTTCCCAAAAACTGAAGAGACTTTTTAAATAGCATGCGATTTAAACCAAACGCCATTTAATTGAAAATTGACTAAAAAGAATAATAAACAAAAATAATTATACAATTTGTCTTTATTTGCTGATCTTCTTTTTTACCGCTATGTAATTTTAGTTATGGAACACCAAAAAAATATTATTACAAAATTTTTCCAGGGACCGTAACGGTTATAAGTGATATCAAAAAAGTTCCTTTATAACAGTTATCTTGTGGCTTAAAAAGAAAAAAAAAACATCCAAAACAGTTACTCTTAAGAAGAGAGTTTTATTTCGCCTTCATTAAATAAAACTCTTTTGAGGAGTTTTATTTTTTTCGTCTCAAATAAAACTCATTTGAGGAGTTTTATTTTAAAACTCATTTGAGGAGTTTTATTTTTTTCCGTCAGAGAATAAAACTCATTTTATGTAAATTGACACTCAAAGCTTGCCGCTTGCCAGATCATTACAATTTGTAAGGCAGTGTAATCTAATCACTTGCATTGCAATTGGAAAAATCGTAATTAAAATGAAAACATGTGGGTTTTTAATTTGTTATTGTTTGATTCCTATTACTAAATGGTTAAAAAGGGCAGGTTTTTGTTCTGAATTTTTGCTATTCGCAGGTAAAGTAATAAATATTTTCTACAAAATTTTCTCCAAGGCCCTTATCAATTGATAAACCTCTTTTTGAGTTCTGGGAGGCTAAAAGTATACACTATGCGTATTCTTTTAGCCTTGCAGGTACATACAATACAGTGTGTACCTGCAACCCAGGTAAGCGTGGAAAGAGCATTCTCTGCTCTTGAATTGGTATTGAGTGACGTGCGCTCAAATCCTTCAGCAGAAAATTTAGAAAAAGTTATGTTCGTTAAATTAAACAAATAAATTACTACACAAATTATAGCAAATAAAGTCAATAAAAAAAGAAGAAAATAAACAAAATGAGTTTTATTTTAGACGGAAAAAATAAAACTCCTTAAATGAGTTTCAAAATAAAACTCCTCAAATGAGCTTTATTTTCTGACGGGAAAAATAAACCTCCTCAAATGAGTTTTATTTTAGACGAAAAAAATAAAACTCCTCAAAAGTGTTTTATTTAATGAAGGCGAAATAAAACTCTCTTCGTTAGAGTTTCATCCGATTTTTTATTTTTTCGTTGAAAAATAACTCTTAACTGTGGAGTTAAGATCGTTTTGTTGAGATCATCATATGTTCTGAAAGAGCACTTCAATACGAATCGATTGGAGTATAATAGTATACGTCTCCGTTGACTCTAACATAGAGAGTTTTTGAGTTATTTTCGGTCTCTGATTTTTTCTCTTAAATCAATTAATCTATTTAATTTTACAGAATAACAAATCAGTTATCACACTCTAAAAACCAGTTTAAAGTTAAAAAAAAAATTGTTTTAATATTAGAAAAAAAAACAAACATCATTTGTAATTATAGCTATGCAACGCAGTGGCATTTGAGACATATTCAAATATCATTTAGATCTGCAGATTCACCGCTGTTTGGTTTCCTTGTAAGGATATTTTTAGGATTTTTCGAAAATTTGGAGAATTTTGAAATGAATATCTTGCGTGCCTTAATTTCTCACTAATTTGTATATGTCATTAAGAAGATCTTTCATTACCACATAAGTGTTTATATAATGAATATAAATATATTAACACATTATAATTCAGCGTCAGCACTTGCTATTTTTGTTTGACGAAGTCATTTTTATAAGCAGTCAAGCTTACGCGTGACTACTTATTTCATTACCAAAATAGTGATTTATTGCCAGCCACTTATTTTTTTGAAATTACTGATAAGTATATGGGTAAACCTTTTTATTTTACGACTTGTAACCACATTTATTTAGTTGCTTATAAGCATACGAATAACTAATTATTTTGGTAACCACTTTTGTAATTCAGCAGGTAAGCGTAGATACAAATTTTGTGCATTTTTTTTTTTATGCAGCGAATTGCTAAAGCTACTTACAAAAACAACCTCATCGAACAAAAATAATGAGTTTTGCCGCCAAATGCCCTAATGCTTCTGATTATTATTTAGGTATAGGTAATGGGAGAACATTCATGAGATTTTTATGGCACCTATTAATAACCATATATTGACCTGTAAACTCATAACTTTTTTTCTCATTTCATAAATTCCAACAAAGTTTTTGAACTGGCTAATTTCTTCCACAATAAAGTGTTTGTTTGTATATTTTTCCCCTCGTTTGCATTTATTTAAAAAAAAACAGACAAAATATATAAAAAGTGTTTTTTTTTTAGCTTGAGTTTCTGTCTACAGTCAAGTACTTAAGTAAAATAAACAAAAGGGAAGTGAATGAAGTATTAGTGTATCAATTTTAAGGCCTCTTAAGAAACAAGAGTTCCATATTTTATTTCTCTTATCATTTTAAACATGACAGGAGAAATGCTATAGTAATTCTATCCTGTTGTTAAGATTTTTGTATAGTCAAAGTAGAAGATTGTAGACACGTAATAAAGACTACTTGTCCGCCCTTTTGCTGTTAAGCGGCTTAACTAAGCAGAAAACATAAGAAAGTAACGATTTTATTTTAAAGCGAAATTAAGAAAAAAAAAAAAAAATAGATGTACTTGTGATGCGCTGGGTTTGTGTCTTAAGTACTTTGACGCAAAATGAAGCAAAGGGAGTGAACAAAAAAATAATCGACTTTATTTCAAATATTTTATAAAATAAAATGATATTTAGTTATCATTGCATTGTAATATGTATGTTAGCACCATTTCTTTATATAAAATGAATTTAAATAACACAAGGAATTTAAAAAACGTTGGACAAAATGAGGCAACATTTTTTAAATTTTTTTCTGTATGACATGAATAAACTTGTGTGATGTGTAGGCCGCGTTAATCACTTATATTTAACGGCTCAAAAATAATCTGGTATTATTTTTAAAAACATACTTAAATGATTAAAATTACAGTTTTGCCTAGATTTACTAAAAGTTTATTTTATTTTTAAAATCTTTAACAAACAAAACATTTGGGTGGAGGAAATTATGTTATCTATATAGTCCTTAAGTTTCCCAAATAAACTCGTACTGGAAGTACTCAAAGACACAGGGTTCGAGGAGATTAAGAAAATATATTCGATGAAAGTCTTTCTGGTGTTCCTCGCTTTCGTGTGTAGACTAACTGTATGTTTGTCTACACACGGAGAATAAATTGGTTGAAATTCCATTGTAACCAATAAAATTTAATCATTATTCAATAATTATAATTGTAAGTACTTGAAATTCATCATCAGAATTATTAAACTATATTGTAAACAATAAATATATAAAATTAACACACAAAACACAGTCACATCATTCAAACTATTGGTTTTCCTTATCAATATTGAAAAAATGTTATCTTTTCTATTGAAAAAATATTATCTTCCCTTGAATAAAATATTTGCAGTTAAAATCGAATATTAGTCCCGCCTGTAAAAAAAAACAATCACTCTATCTAAAATATTAGTTGTCGTTACCAATTTTAAAATAATATAAAGTTTTTTTAATAGTTTCGGTAACTCTAACAAAATATTAAGATCAGCAACCGAATTTCTGTTGCACATACAACTTGAAAGAAAAAACATATTCAAGGCAAAAATTTGAAAATAAAAATTAAAATTGAGTTTAGGCTAGAGGTAAAGTAATTCCTGACAAGAATAAGGTCGCCGGTTAGAGCCCAGTTTGAGGAGAATTTTTCATTAATAAAATAAGTTTAAAAAATATAATTTTTTTATAGTTTTTGTAACTCTAATAAAATATTGAGATCAGCAACCGAATTTCTGATGTGCATACAAAACTCTTTTCAGACATATTTAATAAAATTTGTAGCAAAAAAACATTTAAACCTTTATAGCCTCATGTAACATTACTGTAACAAACATCAAAATCCCGAAATAATACATACTGAATTTAGGCGCTACGAAATAACCCCCAATGAAATAACACCCAAACGACAAAATGAAATAACCCCCAATGAAATAAATCCCAAAAAAATGAAATAAGTCCCAACAAAAAAAAAATGAAATAATACCCAAAAGAAATGAAATATTCCCCAAAGGTGAAAATGAAATAACACCCAAAATTTGGGGGTTGTTTCGTAATGAAATAACTCCCAAAGGAAGAAATGAAATAACCCCCAATGAAATAAGCTCCAAAGAAATGAAATATGTCCCAAATTTTTTTTATTTTTTGTTTTCATATTTTTGATTCTTTTGTTACACTGTTCAGTTTTTCTGCGTGGTGGCCTGCGGCCGATCTTAGGGGTTTTCTCCTCCATAGGACGCGGCAGGTGGCTTCGCTGAATACAGTTTTCCTGCGCGCGTCTCATTATCTTCCCTAGTGTGACAAATATTAAAAAAATTTCACTTTTAGCAAAATGAAATATCCCCCAAAAAATATGAAATAACCCCCAAAATAATTGCATATGAAATAATCTCCAAAGAATTTAAATTTTGGGCTTTATTTCATTGGGGGTTGCTTCATAATGAAATAATCTCCAAACCGTAAGATGAAATAATCCCCAAAAAAATGAAAAAACCCCCAATCAATTTTACACAATTTTTTGGGGGTTATTTCATTTTTGGCCGTTGGGGGTTATTTCATTGGGGGTTATTTCGTAGCGCCCTGAATTTATTTAGCTGAATTTATTTCACAGTAGGGTGGATACTGTGACATACCACTGATAATTAGTACCAAAAAAATATCATAGATGGCGTAATTTTTTTGACTTCCGTCAGTTTGTCCTTATTCGTATTTGCATAATACGAATAGGCCCAAGTTTGAAAATTTTAAATTTTATAAAAAAAAATACAAAAAGTGCAATAAATTGGGTTGTTTTTATGAAAACCTGTAGGTAATTGAATAATATTTTTTACTTGTTGTATACAATGTATATTTTTACATTTTTACATGAAAAAATTATATTTTTATGTTATGTAACAGTAATGTCACAATCCCTAAAATGCCAAATAAATAATAAATAAAGGATATTTTTAATTTCTAAGTAATACGTTTTTTTTGTTATTTACCTTAACATTTCCCGTACCAAAAAATTTTTGGAAAATTGGAAAATACAAATTCAAATTGAGTTCAGGCGAGAGGTAAAGTACTTGGCTGACAATCAGAAGGTCGCCGGTTCGAGCTCACTTCGCGGCATAAGAATTTTTTTTTTATAAAATAATTTTAAAATAATATAAAATTTTTTATAGCTTTGCTAACTCTAGTAAAATATTGAGGTTAGCAACCGAATTTCTGTTGTACATACAAATTTATTTTTAGACAAATATTTAAATTTGAAACTTGAAAATATTCAAGGTTGAAATTTAGAAAAACATACTTAAATTCGGTTCAGGCCAGAGGTAAAGTACTTGCCTGACAAACGGAAGATCGCCGGTTCGAGTCCAGTTCGAAGCATATCATTTTTTTATTAATAAAATAAATTTTGTGAATGTAATCTATTAGAGTCCATAACCATAAAATATTCAATTGTTACAATAAAAATTCGGAATTTGTAAATAAATGTCGGTTGTTACAATAGTATTAAAATTTAACAATATTGATAGTAAGTGGAATTCGGTTGGCAAAAAATTCGGTTGCAACTACAGTATAACGAACGAAAAGAAATTTTCTTAAAAATAACCAAAATTTGTTTTTGTTTAATATGTATTTTTGGCTACAGTAAAAGTCAATTTTTATCGTTTCGTAATAGATTAGCAAGTTCTACACTTTTTCAATTCTCCAGAATACTGTATAAATGATTATAAGATAGCCGCGACGCACGCTATCCGCCATAAGCGAGTCAGGTCGTGTGCGGCACGGTAGATCACAGCTCTTCAAATAACTTACACATTAATCACTTATCTTGCGTAAACATTTTCAAAACCTTTTCGTAATCCGGTTGAAGCATTAGTATCACTAACAAGTACTGTGGGTCTTCTACATTGTTCCTTCATATTCGCAATTGCTTGTAGTTCATTAAATAAAATTTATTGAGTTTGATGATTCGCATACCCACTCAAGTTTGGTAACACAAAACATAGATTAAATAGATATCTAACTTATTGACATTTGCTGTCAGAGCACGTAACTCTTAAGAATGTGTTGGACATACGTCATATAACTTTACAAAACATATTTTCATGTTTATTTTGTTAAACGCAGAAGAAAAGTTTGATATCTAAGTAATATATGATACACAATTTAAATTTTTTCTTCTCCATTTCATACAATTCACGACAGTACTATCGTAAATTGTTATATTGATAAAAAAAAACAATTTTATGCAATATTACTTTGCATTTGGTCAATATGACATTTTGTAACATGTTATATTATACATGCCATATGAATTTTCAGTATTTTTTTTTTTCTTTATGGTTTTGGGCACAAATACTAATATTTAGTACTAATATTTGCTAATGACAAGAACTTAAATTTCTGGCTATACGAAATAACCACCAAGGGGGGAAAATGAAATAACCCCCAAAATAATTAAGTACACACAGAGAAATAAAGTGCCAACCGAATTTAAAAGTGTATTTTAATGGTAACAACTAATAAATTTAGTTAGTACAATGATATTTACATTAGCTTTCTAAATAATTTGGGTGTTGCAACTAAAATGCAGTTGAATTAGCCGAATTTTGTTGTGTAAACTAAAGTGCAGTTGTACCAATCGACTGAAACTCGTAATAACCGAAATTGAGTCATAGTAACCGAATTTCAGTTGGCAAATAGCTAAATTTTTCTCTGTGTGTAACAATTTTTGGGTTTTTTTCTTAGCCTTGCAGCTTATTTCAGCCTTCAACTTGGAGATTATTTAATAATGAAAAAAATCCCAATATAATAAACTCCAAAATTAAAATGGTTTGTGAATTATTTCATTTCATTGGGAGGCTATGTGATTTTTTTGGTGGTTATTTCGTTTTGCAAAAAGTTAAATTCTGGCAATATTTGTTCCAATTAAAATAGGATTTAATAATTGTTACATTCAAGTTACACCGTTAGGAAGTCAGGTGAAAAATAATTGAATTAAAAATTGTTGAATTTTATTAAAAAATAATTTAATAAAATAAGTAGATATTGATAGATAATGCCTATAAGTTAAAACATATTAATATTCAGATGCATAAAAAATCAATCAGGTAAGACCAAAACCCCGATTAAACTGAACAAGACTTTTTTTATTAATGCGTCAAATTCATGAATTTAATAAAAGAAAACATTCCTCAAAATGATAGCAGACGCATATAAACATTTATGTCCGCAGCTAAAAAATTATACATAAATATACACCCTGAATACCCGGGTATACCATACATTTTGTAGTTATTTGGTGAAAATTTGAGAAAAATCGGATATCATTAACCCTGCGGCACCCCGCCACCAAAGTTTCCGATTTTTTAAAATTTTTCTTAAATTGTTTCAAGAGAAATGTGTCTTGCGACACATCATTTAAACAAGTTTATTTTAAAATTTTTGACATCTGACTACCGGTTTTCGAGATATTCAGATTTAGTTTACGATAAAAAAATGCATATTTTTCCTCTATTCTAGAAAATTTTTAAAAATTATCTTAGAATTTTTTGTTTCGGCTCTCAAATACTACACAGAAAAATGCTTTTATTTGATCATAATTATATCTGAAACTAGGGATTACGTATCACAATATACATTTTTTAAAATTAATTTAATTTTTTTCTCCATATATCACAGGTTTTGTGCGCAGCTCGGTAACTTTACTATTATAATTATGTTCAAATGAAAAGTAGTTTTGTCTTATCTGCTATAGCAAAAATAAATAAATTTAAAATAATTTAAAAAAAATTTTTAGAACGGAGGAAAAAAAAACTCCATTTTGAGTGAAAACGAATAAATTTTGGAATATTTTAGACTTTTATGAATCGATCTTTCATATATTCAAAAATTACATACAATCGATGAACATATTTTTAGCAATGAAATACATTTTCATATTTTCTCATCAATATAACAATCAAATTTATAAAATATTAGGCTTTTTATGTTTTTAAACCATTTTTGAAAAGTACTTGATAAGATCATAACAGCTCTGGATAGCAGTCTCCCAAAATTTTATTTCCGATTGTAGTCAAGGTGTTGGATAATTTGAAGGTCTTTACGTCACTTAATTGACATTATCCAGTCAAAAACTATAGCCTTTTTAATGTACTGAGTCGAAAAGGGAACACTATATCAATAATGAGTTACTAATTCCAAAAGTCCTACATTGCGTATGAGTGTTATTTATTTCAATGTAAAAATAAATAACACTCATACGACACCGGTTAAAGTTTAACTATTTATAAAAACGATCATTAAAATTGTGATAAAGCTTGTTTATAAAAAAAGTACGATTTTTTTTTTTTTTTTTTTTTTTTTTATTTTAGTTAATGTACTTATAATTAATATAATTACATTACTCCCATTGGAGCTTCTAGCAACAAAAAGTACGATAAAAGAAGTTAAAGTCGTGCATGTCGACTATATTATACCCTACACCAGTCAGGTTGAATTCAAAATAAATTTGGGACTAAAATTTTAATGGGTTAAAATGAACTTGAGCCAATATATATCCATAAATTGGAACACAATTTTAAAATCAGCATTAAATTTTTATTTTGAATAGAATTACCGGATGCTAGGGTTATAATTTTGTTTTGCAAAAATTTGCGCCTATGAGATTGGCAATTGTATATTGACAATAAAAATCATTATTTCAGATAATTTTGAAACAAAACCCGTTCACATAATGTGAATTTTTTTCAAATGCATTTTTTCACGCTTTTAGCATTAAAGTTGCATAAGTAGAACAAAATGATTGCACAGTATTTTTCAAAATACTTTTAGCACAATGTGCAAGTTGCTGGGAGAATTTCAAGGCAGTTATCGCGAAATAACGTCATAACTTTTTTTTCATAAAAACACTGGAAAACCATAAATTTTCAAAGTGTTTATGTTTTTTAAGATCGATAATAATCGTTATAAATTACATATTTTTTTTTTTTTTTTTTGCAAAATATTTATTTTTAGTTAAATCTAAAAAAAAATAAAATCATTCCAAACGGTTTAAGAGGGAAGTTTTCTGGAAACCTAGAAAAAATAGTATTATAAGAATTTATAAAAAAAATATTCTTTTTTTCACATTGCTTGTTGAAAATATTTAAAAATATGTCGAGGGCCTATACGCAATAGGATGTTTCTGCAAAGTTATGTAGGCAAATGAGTTTTTGATGGAAAAGTCATCGTCTAATTTTTTGTCATGTTTTTTGTATTTTTAGTTTTTTTTTCATATTTAAATACAATTTTTTTTTTACATTCAATATATACAAAATAAAATATTAAAATGTAGAAAGTATGAATTAAAGTTGAACATAGTTTTATTCATTTGGAAAACAAGAGGCTTTACGAAATTTATGAGACTAATTAAAGGACCTAAAATATAAGAACCGTTTGCGTTAACCTTTTCATTGTCGACTTTTTGTTTGTGTGTTTAATTTTTGAAATCATATAATTTTTAGGGGTCCTTAAATTAGAAATAAAAAGATTTAAATATTTGACCCCGGCCCTTTTTACCGACCAAGATTTGTTTGCGAATATCGAATTTTTCGATTTTTTTCAGAACATACGAAAAGCCAAAAATGTTTTTTTTTTTTGTTCTGATCCAGACAAACATTTACTTGTGAAATTTTTCTATATCATTAATAATTTCAGACTTACGCTTACTCTTGTGAGCTTAAACGCTTCCTTGGAAAATTCTAAATTTCATCAGAAAAAAAAGTTCACTCAACGAATGCAATTTCTGAAACTGCCGCGAGAATTTATTTTTCTATTACGCTTTTGAAAAATGTTTGTTTTAGTTTTATTTGTTTACCATTAACATAAATATTACTGTCTAACAGCAGCTATCACTTGACACTAAAATGGAATTAATTTAAAAAATCCTCGAAATAAAGAATATCGCGATTTTTTCTCACCCTACATCCAGATGGTGAGATTTTTTTATATTAATGAAATTATAAGAAAATACTTAATACTGTGCAATTAATTTGTTATTTTTTATACCTAAAAGAAAAACTAAAATTATTAACTTCATCGTGTCTGGTGCGTGAACTCCTTGACCGATCACGCAAAAGTACTATATCATTTCTTAATATTTCTTCATATTCTCTGAGGCTATGAGGTGAACTTTTAATTGATATGATTACTACTTTAATTGGATTTTGTTTCAATTAATAAAAAGGTTTGTAGTTATGAGTATCATTCACATAATAGCTGCACAATCAATTAAATTTTTAATTGATATTATCAATTTCTCAATTAAAACTCGATTTTGAACTAATTCTGTATAGCTACTATCAAAAAAATATTATTAGTAATGGTTTTTAGAAATATGCTTATTCTCCTCTACCACGCCGATTCAACTCTCGGATGTTAAAACCAATCAGAAATGGTGTTGTAAAAAAATTGTAACCATGAACAAAAAACTAGAATTATTTTAATTTGATATTTTTCATATTCCTTGTAGTTCATCATTCTTTTCATAACATTTTACAAAGAGCGGATTCATTTATGTATCCTGGCTGGCTATTTGCTTGATTGTTAATGTCGGTAGTTATTTTTTCATAAAAAGTAAAAAAAAAAAAAACTATTTGATTCAAATTCAACCTTGCAGTTTAAAGATAAGTTTATAAATGACTTTGTATAAAAAACAAGAATAATAATATTTTTCATAATTGTATGTAAAGGGTGTTTTTTTATAGATGTATATAACTTTAAAATAAAACAAAGACGAATTTTTTAAATTGACATGACATTTACTTTATTCGAAAGATTTTCTTCTGTCATTATAATTTAAATATGTTGTGCTCCAAGTGGTCAATCGTTTCGGGCTTATAGGCATAGACTAGCGACTTCACATATCCCCACAGAAAATAGCGTTAAATCGCACGATCTTGGAGGCCAATTCACGGGTCCGAAACGTGAAACTATGCCGTTACCAAAAGTTTCCTTCTATAAATCAATTGTGAAACGAGCCGTGAAACCACAGCTCCTGCACATCATGGTTGTTCAATTGATGAAAGTCAGTAATCATGGCTCCATAGCGGTTACCATTGACTGTAACGTTCTGACCAGCATCGTTTTTAAAGAAGTACGGACCAATGATTCCACCAGCCCATAAAGCACAGCAAACAGTCAATTTTTCTGGATATACCGGTGTCTTAACATACACTTGAGGATTATCAACACTCCAACCACGGCAGTTTTGTTAATTGTCATACCCATTTAACCAAAATTGAGCTTCACCGCTAAACAAAATTCGCGCGATACGTATTTCAAACACAACCATGATTTTCAAAATAAACTTGCACAATTTGGAAGCGTCAGTCTATTCATGTTGAAATACCAAACCAAACTAAACATAAATCACTTGACAGCTGAAAAAATGTCCGCCAGTTAAAAAAAAATGTTGCCAACTTAAAGTTCTGTACCTGTATAAAAAACATCCTTTACTTTATAAAGGTTTATTATATTTAATCATTGACATTTTTTTCGTTATGGATTTGCTATTTAGAAATAATTCTTTAGTTTTCATTCATGCTTGCAGTACAGAGATAATTTTAGGTTTATGTTGTACTTAAACTTTCTTTGGATTATCCAAAGGTACTTATTGTTTTATATTAAAAATTTGTTTTAAAACAAAATAATATGACACTCATAAAGCAGACTTGGTCGTAGCAACCGTATTGGAAGCCTATCAAATGGTTACGTTGAAGATATCAAAATTGTTGGTAGTTATCATCAAATTTCTGTTGAGATAATCGAAAATCTTCAATCGAATGCTTGTTAGCATAAGTGGCAACAGGTATTCCTTTTATATAAACAACTACACTGAGAGAATTATCTGCATGATATTAATGAATTTATGTATTAGTTCCATGAAGTGGCACTGGAATTCATTAATTGAAACTTTTCATTAGGTTAATACAGTCTTATATAAAATTTAATGAGAACTTAAATTTTATTTATTAAAAATTTCATATCAATAATGAAAAATTTTCATTGCAAATAGTTTCATAAAAATTATGAAGCTTTTCATAAAGTTTAAGAATGTTTTCGTTAAGTTTGTGAAGAAAACTTCATTAGTGTAGTGAACAATTGCGTTAAAGCTCGTTCAAGATAGCTCTCTCTCTGTATCTTATAAAACTGCCATTTCATTACTGATAGTTTTTTATATCGAAAATTTTACATTGAAATATAATTGTTTTCTAAGTTAACGCGCTAAAAAAAAAGAATTTAAAAAACCGAAAATAAATAATGTTTTGTAATCCCATGTGAAAATTGATTCGTATATGAACATATATGATCATACATGGGCTTGTATATGATCATATATGGAAATAGCTGGCCTTATATGTCCATATATAGTTCAATATATGATCATATATGGTCTCATATATGACCATATATGTTCGGATCCGAAATTTGAGGGTATATGGTCATATATGATCATATATGAGCATATATGGATCATATATGTGCATATATGAGCATATATTATCATATACGACCATATACCCTCAAATTTCGGATCCGAACATATATGGAAATATATGAGATCATATATGGTCATATATCGAACCATATTTGAACATATATGACCAGCTATACCCATATATGATCATATACAATCCCATATATGATCATATATGTTCATATACGATGCCTTTTTCACCTGGGATGTCAAATAAATTGTTCTTTAATAATTTTGTTATGTGTTTTTTTTTAAGTTTTAAAGTACACATTGCCTTGATCAGCATACGAGGGCAATCCCAAAATTTGCCGACCTGACGTGTATAGGGTTGTACAGTTGTACCAAAAGGTCTACTTTTTTACTTTTCGAATTTTGTAAAAATTTTAAAAGTTGATCTTTCGACTATTCGACTTTGTCGTTTTTACAAAAGTCGACTTTAGGACTTTTTTTCTTAGTAAAAGTCGATTAATCGACTTTTTGTAAGAACACTTTTTATTCGCGAAAAAACTTGCACTCAGGAAACTTCTGCTTTGTTTGGGTTGTTATGCAGTTTCTTTCTTTTTAATGTAAATGTCAGTCATTGGTAGAACAAATAAAATTTTTTACTAACCTTGTAGTTCATTTAAAAAAACAACCCACATCAAATGACTGTTTTTTGATTTTACATTCATTTTTTAAAGTTGTTTTTTGTTATTTGAAAAAATAAAAATAAATAAATTTTTGTTTATTTTTTACTACCATGTGGTTCATTTTTACTACAATTGTTAGTCATTTTTTTAACATTAAAAAACAAATGACAGTGTTAGTAGAATTTACTGAAATGTAAGTCATAATTTCTTTAAGTGATATTTCATTTTGTTTTTAAATACATTTGCAGTTTTTTTTACCTATATAGTACTCTAAATGTAACTATTAAAAAATTGCAATTTTCCAAAAACGCCAAAAGTCATTCCCAAAAATTTTAGTTTTAATGTCAGCGAACAAATAAGTTTTGGACTATAAGACTAATCTCAAACAGTTTGCTAAAAGTCTGAAATCATTTAAATAAGTCCATATTTAATGAAATTTAAAATTCCGAATGAATTTTTACACTTGAGTTTTTCTACTTCAGTATACTGACGATTATAGTGTAACGAAATAAGTGACTACACAATTTATTTTCAAAACCCTTACCCCTCTTATATAATTGGGCACATTTTATACAAATCGGACCTGTTTGTAGGCTTTGACGTCATCGTGGGCTTTTTTCGCTCACTTTTGGGTTACATGTCATATATAACGATTTCGTTGGCAACACTTTCTTTATGTTTCTCTATTTACTTATTTTAATTTGCTTTTAAGCCATACATATAAATATGACAAAGAAAAAAGTGGATAAGGCGGAAGCGACTTTTCGACTTTTTCATTAGAAGAATGTCGTATTTTCCACTTTTTTTATCAGAAGAAAGTCGACAAAGTAGATTAGTCGAAAGTCGATTTATAGAACCCTAGATGTATAGATAGGCAGCAGTAGTTAAAAAAAAAATTTTAGTGAAAAGTAGCAACCTTAAAAAAAACATATGTTTTAAGTTTTAAGGTGGCGTCTTAGTAATTTTTATTTTTTTTGGAGAAATTAAAAATATGATCTCAAAGAATTTGTAAACATGGAAAAAAACCGTTATGTAATTCCATACTTTCATTTAAAAGGTATCAGTTTAATCAATACTAAAGCTGAGCTAGAGTCTACTCTGGGGGAGTCTGCTCCATCGTTTCAAAAAGTGCTATGCATCGTTTATTGGCTGAAAATTACAATGTTAATTGTACATTTTAATGTATTCAAAAAATCAAAGACCTTTTTAAAACAAAAGTTGTTTGGGTAATTGCGATATTATTTATATTTTCGCGTACCCTTCTGGTTAACTGCATGGGGACACATCGATTTATGCAATCTCTGCAACTATTTATAAATTAAATAAAGTAAAATTATTTTATTTATTTATTTTCTTAAAGCCTACTAAATTTAGAAATCAAGAAACAAAAGTTTTTCACATCATTTGTCAGAAAATGAAAAAATTAAAGTTTTGCAACATTTTTGGCAAAGTATTATAAGACAAAAATACACTCGGAGAAATAATCCTTGAAAAATATATTTAAAAAGCTACTAAAACATAGTTAAAAATGGTCTTGCAGAAAAAAAACTGCTAAAATTAACTGATTTTTTTTTTAGTAAATATTAGTAATATACGTATAGCTAAAATGAATCTGTTGAATTTAAAATATTTTGTTCTTTTTGAGCTAAATTTTTGTTAGTTGGAAGTTACAAAAGAATCTGATAAAATCAGCAAAAACATTTACTAAATATTAGTAGACAAAAAAATCATTAAAAAATGTACAATTTTTTTTTAGTTTTTTGTTTTAATGCGAATAAAAGTCTGCCCTTATGAAATCACAATTATAAAGAGTATTTTCGTTATTCAAAAAACGTGCTTTGAGCAACATTAAGTCTGGCGTTTTATTAAGAAATTTTATTTGTATTAAACTAAAAATAATACACAGTAATGCGTATTTAATTTAGACTAGGGACTGTCTTAGCTTTTTCCGATATTCGAAACAGTTTGGTTTTTATATGACTTTTCTTGAAGAGCTTTTTTTTATTGTAGTAAATCTAGTGTTCGTAAATTATAGACAAGTCTTCATACAAAAATAAATTAGTTTTGAACCCTACTTTTTAACATTTAAACGTGAGATTGGACAGATAAAAAAAGTATCCAATTTTGTTTGCTCTTTTACAAAATATTCAAAAGTCAGTAAAATCTGCGAGTTCGGGTTGGAACAGGGCCACATAAGGTAACATTCCCTTATAAATAAATTAAAAATATGCACAAATGTACATTAAAAAGAGCAAATATGCGTTATAAAAGCACAAAATATGCATTTAAATACAAAATATGACAACATTTTTTGTCAAAATATGCAAAGCCATACAACTAAAAAGCTATGCAACTTTGTTCCAAATTTGATGATACGGATAAATAGCTATGAACTAATAAGAGTTTTACACTATCTATAAAATACATGAATTTGCATGAAATTCCTTGACCTATAATTTAATTGTTTTTATAACAACATATTTTTATAATTCTGTTGTATTTTTTATAATTCATACTAATTAAAATGTTTCCTTTTTTGCTGACTACAAAGATTGATTTTCCACATAGTTTACCACATATGTAGACAAAGGATTTGTAATAACTCAATATACAAAAAAAAAAAAAAAAATTACACAAATATTTTTACTATTTAGAATTTAACACACACAATATTTGAAAACCCAACACTGACCACATTGATCTACACTCAAAAAAATAAGTTTGTAGAAAAGTTAGTAAAACATCTTGTAAATCAGGTATACTATTTTTAAAAAAATTTTTTGCTAAAATTATGTTTTAAACTAAAATTTTAGTTATACTTATTCAGCACTTAACTGTTTTGAACAGACAACCAGACTGAAAGATATACGCAGAATGAATTAGATGTCGCGGCATGTCCAGATGTAGTAGTGACAAGGAAAATGATACTAAAAACTACAGCTCTAGTAAGACATAATATAAAAAAAACAACCATGGAAGATTTTTGTATCTGTTTTTCATACATAAAACAAAATTGGGATTAAAACAACTTAATCTATTAATTAAATAAAAGACAAAATAAAATATTTAAATTTAATATAGATTAAATGTTTATTTGTAAACTAAATGTTAATATATATTAATAATCTTGTGTGGTCAAATTGCAAACAAATATGCAATAAGCAGACAGACTAAAGCCAAAGACAAAGACATAGGTAGGATTTTCTGTTTCCTTTTTCTTATTGTAAAAAAGGGTTGTATATGTTAAAAATAGAACTGTTGTGTTGTTGGAGTTGTACTTCTGAGATTATGTATACAATAACAAAAACAACGTGTATTGAATAAAACTAATTTTAATCACAACAAAAGTCGACCTGACGATAGCCCCGTGCGCTCTGTCTAATGTGTAGTGCGAGTGCATGTGGCATTAGAAATCAGTTTATCTATACCACGGTCAGTGATTGCACAGAAAACTTCATATAGACGCAATCGAACAAATAAAAACATAACAAATATTACATTATTCAAAAAAAAACAGGGTCACTGACGAAGGTTCAATACCAGAAACTGCGCAGTCTGATTCAGAAAAATTGAAAATTTACAATGTATTTATGATTTTTAGTAAATACACTCATTCTTCTCTACCACGCCTTTCACAATTAAAGTTATATTTTGTTAGTTTTTCGTTTCGTTTCTATAATTCTCTGCACATTTGCGTTCCTTTAAAAGATAACATCATTTAGGCAATAATTGATGTAATTATTTTCAACAGAATCACAAAAATTTGTTTTATGATTTTCAGCAAATAAATTAACTAAAATTTTTTAAAAATTCCAAAAAAAAGATATTTAGTCATTTGGGTGTAAGAATGGATTTAATATATTAACGTTTGCGGAATGAAATTGCAACAGAACTAAAAACTTTGTAGTTTTTCTAAAGCAAACGTTTTAAAAGAAGTGACAATCCCATGCAAAACATCAAACATTCATATAACCTAGTTTTCCCACTAAATGAGAACTAATATATGAGCTCGAAGTTAAAGATTATCACCATTGATCAAAAATAAATTGAAAACTTGTTTTTTATTTGCAAGCTCTACCTTTAGTAAATATACAATATACGCTTTTTGTTTATATTCTCCTTTTTATTTCACACTTGTTTTGTTTTGTTTAAAAACAAGGTTTAAAAGGGGAGTAAACAAGACCGTACTTTGTCTCTGTTACAAGTTTGATATAATTTTTATTAAAAATAAAAATTATGTTTTTTCGATGTTGATAGCACGCCAATTAAATACATGTTGCATTTATCTCTCTGGTGTTAGGATATTGTGTAATATCAAATCCAAACAAACAAAAAACGAGCTTGTTTCAGACGATTTTTTTTTTTAATTTTAAATTTTGCGTAACAACAACAATTATAAATAGAAACTTATGGCCCATAAATTCAAGTTAAAGTGTTGTCCATTCAAACATATAAACGAATTTCTAAAATAAAAAATTGCGAAGTTATTGAGAAATATTTTCAGTTTCAAAGGATTTCAAAACGTTTGACAATAGCCTATATCTTTACCGTATGTTGTTTTTAATTTATTGAATGGAATTTCATTAAAATTTTAACAATCTATACTAAAATTAAAAATATAGCAGTAGACTGACTTATATCTGTTTTCTATATACTTCAAATATTTTAGAGTAAACAGTTCGCATATGAGTTAATACCCAGAAAAAAATTTCCAAAAAGGTAAGCGGGTTTGTAATCAAGCATTTTGGGCAGAACGCATTCCTTACTAGATTACCTACTCGATTTTTTTAACAGGGCGTGAGACTAAAATAATTGATTCTTTAGAATTGATTATTTTTTTTACCGAAGAACCATTTACTTTATATTTTTAAGAACTACATACATTTTTTAATAAAGAAATAGTTCCATTGTAAAACTACGAAGTACTTACACAAAAAAATAAATAAATAGTTCCCTAGAAAAAATTAAAAGTACTTACATTTAAAAAAAATAAGTAGTTCCATAAGTAAATTCAACTTTCTCCTAGGTTACTCAAATATAACGATCTAAACTCATACGGAAATAAAATCCTAAAAAGTGAAACATCGAATTGTTATGATAACATGGGTTTGTCATAATTTTGGAGCTATAAACCACGAAAATATAAATTTTTGAAAAAAAAAAAGAAAACAAAAATATGACTCACGCCTCGAAAATTTTTTTTACACTCACTCACGCAACATGCAATCTGCTAGTATTATTTTCCTGAAAATAAAAATTTGTTTGAAAAAATATATGAGATAAATTCTTTAAATTGTATAACTACTTTTTTCAAAATTAGGAACTACTTCCAATAACGTCCTTTTATTAAGAAAAAGTATATGATTACTTCTTGAGTACAAAAAGTTATACAGTTAATAACATTGTTATTTTCTTTTAAGTAAATAATTACTTTGTTATTGAGTTCATGCTTTCTGGTTGAAATTTAAAGAATTGATTACAATACTACTTGCTTTTTTGACTCTATCCTTGGAATGAGTTTGGTATGTAAGCAAGTGTGGGCATCACCTTCTTTTTGGAATGTGTAATTTTTTCATGGGTACATGTCAAACCGAACGATTTTTTTACATCACGATTTCTTATATGAAAAGTATTTGACATGCTCCTTAAATTTTTTTAATTTTTTTATAAAAATATGTGTAAATATTTTTAAAATAAGAATACGTCTGCCACATTGCAAAGCACACAAAAATGGTGATGCAAAAAATCTTTCGTTTTGACATGAAATGACTCATATACAACACATGCAATCGGTAGCGAAATTTGGAAAAAAAAAACACTTTTCAACATTTAACTAATAGAAAAAAGCTAATATTCAAAAACTAGAACAAAAAAGTTTTCATATGTTTATAGTTTTCCAAAAAGTTTACTAGCACCATCAAGGTGAGTTAAGTAAGCAACTACAATGAAAACCGGCAGGAAAATTTAAATCAAGACAAAAATTTTCAACTGCGTTTTCAACTGACTAACAAAAATCAACATAATTCAATGAGAAAAGTGTGAAAATCAGCATTGGAATTAGAGATGGGTATGTGAATGAATTTTTACTCTCACTCACTCACTGTCACGAGAGAAAGTTTCATTAAAGCGCAATCACTCATGAATTTGTTAACTACTCATTTATTTATTAATTTATTTATTTAATTTATTTTGAAATCTAATAAATATTTGTTTGCGATGATTTTGTAATTTACCTTCATTAAATTGTGATGCTGTTATAAATCTTTTATTCCGTTAATGCGTTAAATCAGTGTTTGTTGCAAAAATAATTTATTTTTTTTATTATCGTTTGGATTTATTTTAAATATTGTTTTATTTTATTTAAAATGTATACAATTTTTTGTAAGAAATATTTTGATGTTTTATTTTTCTTTGAAATTCAGGGGTGTGTTAAAAAAATTAAAATTATATCAACTCTCTTTAAGAAGTATGAAGTTATAGTTATGCCATGGTTCAAAGTACCACTTTTAATATTTTGTAATGGTCCCAGCAAAAAAAGTGCTTACCCAGAAGCGCTTCCGGAAGGAATTATTTCATTACGAAGCGCTTCCAAAGCATATCCAGAAGGCATGATTTTTGTTCGCGTTGTCCCACTTGGTATGTCTCTTTTAAGCAGGTGAAAAGTCCTTTTTCATGTGCTCTTAAAAGCAATGAATTCATGCCTTCTTAGGCAATAAGAAGCCCTTTTTTGTATGTTGACAAAATTAATGCTTCATGGTATGCATTCTTTATTGCTTTATTGTATGCATTAGTCACTACTTCAAAGAAGGCATTTTAGGAAGCACTACATAATGCCTTCCGTAATTGCATTACAGTATATAAGGCGGTGAAGCGCTATTTTGGAATCATAAAATGTAGTTACTGCTTACCAGATCCAGGTTATTTTTTGCTGGGGTTGGGCGTGATTAGTACCACAATTAATTTTCAATTCGATATTAATAGGTAGGTAAAATTTTAACTGTTTAAATTGTTGTTGTTAGGCAAATATTTTTTTATATATTGAGCAGATTTGCAGCAAACTTAGGCGCTACGAAATAACCCCCAATGAAATAACCCCCAACGGCCAAAAATGAAATAACCCCCAAAAAAATTGTGTAAAATTGTTTGGGGGTTTTTTCATTTTTTTTGGGGATTATTTCATCTTGCGGTTTGGAGATTATTTCATTATGAAGCAACCCCCAATGAAATAAAGCCCAAAATTTAAATTCTTTGGAGATTATTTCATATGCAAATATTTTGGGGGTTATTTCATATTTTTTGGGGGATATTTCATTTTGCTAAAAGTGAAATTTTTTTAATATTTGTTAGTTTTTCTGCGTGGCGGCCTGCGGCCGCTCTTAGGGGTTTTCTCCTCCATGGGACGCGGCAGGTGGCTTCGCTGAATAAAGTTTCCCTGCGCGCGTCACACTAGGGAAGATAATGAGACGCGCGCAGGAAAACTGTATTCAGCGAAGCCACCTGCCGCGTCCTATGCAGGAGAAAACCCCTAAGATCGGCCGCAGGCCGCCACGCAGAAAAACTGAACAGTGTAACAAAAGAATCAAAAATATGAAAACAAAAAATAAAAAAAATTTGGGACATATTTCATTTCTTTGGAGCTTATTTCATTGGGGTTTATTTCATTTCTTCCTTTGGGAGTTATTTCATTACGAAACAACCCCCAAATTTTGGGTGTTATTTCATTTTCACCTTTGGGGAATATTTCATTTCTTTTGGGTATTATTTCATTTTTTTTTTGTTGGGACTTATTTAATTTTTTTTGGGATTTATTTCATTGGGGGTTATTTCATTTTGTCGTTTGGGTGTTATTTCATTGGGGATTATTTCGTAGCGCCGCAAACTTATTCTATGTGTGTATTAAACGAATTAAAATCTCTTATTTCGTGTACATTTTAGAGGAATTGATATAGCACTTTAGGTGTCACAAAGCGAAATATGTTTTGGGAAAAACTGCAGATATACTGGCTAGGAGTGAAAAAAATTTAATTTTTTGCCACTTTATTTATTTATTCCATCGGGAAGATTCAACCTTAATACCAAACTACGTTCTAAAGCCATGGTTAAAAAAAAATTGCGAAAAAATAATTACATTGCGCAAAATTTTTATAAAGTTCATTAGGTATTTAAATCTAAAAGTTGTAATATGATTTTTTTTCACTTGAAGGAGCTTTTTTCTAAGAAATCCTGTTTACGCTATACTCTAGCACTTTTTTTAGCACTTTTTTGAAAAATTATTAATTTATAGAAAGAAGACCGGTGTTATAAAAGTTATATGCTGATTTGATTAAAGACATATGCGAACATTTTTTAATGATACAAATTTGTTTTGCACTATCTACTGTTTATGTAAATTCAACAGATCACATCAATAAATTTACGATATTTTTAAATCTTTAATATTAGAAAATTACTTAATTTTATTTTTCAATGAAAAAATTTGATATTTTGTTTCGACAGATAGCAAAATTTTAAAAATTTATTCGCCTGTCTTGCCATCTGACAATATTGAAAAGTTGTCTAAAAACACCAATATTTTTCAAAAATTCTAAATAATCTTGAAAATAGGATAGATCGAATTGTACATTACGATTTCATAGATATTTGCTATAACAACAAATAAATATATATAATATCGTAACACATTAAGTACATACAAAGCTTCAAAATTTATATTTAAATTGCGAATACCACAGCTAGAGGCAGCAATTAGGATATAAAAATGTCACTAAAAGCTTATTCCGATACAATTACATCTTTCTACCAAATTTCGTCAATAAGTTATCACGAAATGATGAGTAGTAGAAAAGGGGTTAAATACTGTTGTCAAAACTCAATTCCATTAAAGGGCGTAAAACTGATATCGAAAAAACTGAGAGTTTAAAAAAATGGATAAAATTTGGTTCCACTATACAATTTTTAACCAAGCAGCGATAAGGAAATTAGTAAATGTGTCTCCCAAGTCTGTAACTTTTGTATTGGGAAAGCTAATACAAGTTTCCAGTCAGTTTTTAATTTTTTGACTTATAGCGGCCATAAATTCTTTAGATGAAGATACTCTGCAACTCTAGTGTTGGTATAACTACTGCTAGTTTCCAGTCAGTTTTTAATTTTTTTGATTTTTAGTGGCCAGCAATTCTGTAGATGAAGATACTCTTCATGTCATAGTCTGCTTAATCTTGTCCATCGTTCCTCTTGATACAAAAATACTAGAGAAATAAGAGGCATCTAAAGTAAGTTTCAGCAGGTATCAACAATTTTTGAAATTACTCATCAAACTCATCAAACCATTAGTTCTTGTGGGTGGTGGATTAGAATGAGGCTGAAGATGACTCAGTCGCTAATGTAGCTGAGTCTAACAATTATTTTTTTTTGTAATAGTAACATTTTATTTATGAACTTAAACCTGACCAATAAAAAAATAACATTCAGATATTAATCAAATATTCTCCGCAAGGAAGAAAATTTAGTCCATAAGTTAAAAAACGGGGTGTTTTATTTTGCAGGTCACGACATGTAATAAAAAATTGTTTTTGTTCAATTGCAAATTTTAAGGTCAAATACGCAAACCCTGTATTGAATATTAATATGAATTTTGAATATGAATACAATGCATACTAGTTGGTAGTAGTAAAACTTTTTCTCATTTTATTACATATTTAAAGTTCAGTAATAAGGGTGTAAAAATCAATATATTTCTTCAGCCATTAAAGCGCAAATTGTAAAAAAAAGTTTAAATTGACTACTATTGGTTTTGTATACGTATGAAAGAACAATATTTTTGCATTTCTTTATACAAAATGTATTTGTTGCCCAGCAAAACAAAAAGTATATCGCAGCAATGACAAACTAACTGTATCTGCTCTCCCAGTATCATCGTTGATCACACCTTTTCAACATGGGTTTCGTAAAGGCCGCTCAACAATGACTAATGTTCTACAACTAACAACCTTAGTAAACCGAGGATTTTCAAATGGCCAATTTACCGATGTTATCTTTACGGACTTTAGCAAAGCCTTTGACAAAGTCAATCATAAACTTTTGCTCGAAAAATTGCACTTTATGGGTTTTAATGGTCTCATTTTAAGTTGGTTAAAGTCATATCTTCAATTCAGAACGCAATCTGTCCGATAAATTGATGCTACTTCAAGGAATATCTTGGTAAACTCTGGAGTACCGCAAGGTAGCCATCTTGGACCTATTTTATTTCTATTATACATTAATGATCTGCCAGAAGTCATCAAATACTGCAATATATTAATGTACGCTGACGACGTAAAACTTTTTCTAAGTTCTAAAAATTCTTTTGATCAAGTTCTTCTGCAAAGTGACCTTGATAGTTTTTTTTCCTGGTGTAATCTAAATTTAATGGATTTAAATTTAAATAAATGTAAACACATGCATTTCTCCAGGAGATGTGATGCTTCTAATTACTATGTGTTAGGTGGCTACCAATTGGAATTAGTTGACGTATTTTTAGATCTTGAAATTCTATTAGATGTTAAACTTAATTTTATCCAACACATTGAAATGTCTGTCAACAAAGCTCGAGGTGTGTTAGCTTTTATAAAGCGATGCGCTAAAGAATTTTCTGAGCCGTTTGTTACTAAACAGCTGTTTATAACACTAGTACGACCTATTTTAGAATTTGGCTCGATTATATGGGATCCTCAATATAATAATCATATAAATCGCATTGAATCAGTGCAAAAACAATTTCTTTTTTTTTTGCTTAAGGGACATATACCGAAACGATTCATTCATCTTACCATCTTACGAAACAAGGTTACGTAGAATTAGCTTGCCAACATTAAAAAGTAGAAGGACCATGTTAAATGTGACATTTTTGATTAATTTGATAAATGGAGATGTTTGTTCAGAGTTTCTTTTACAAAATTTATCATTCAATGTTCCTCTACGCACTCTACGCTTCTTTAATCCGTTATACATAAAATTTTCCCGCACAAACTATGAAAATGCTGATTCATTTAGGAGGATGTGTACTAATTTTAACGAACTATATAATTTAATAGATTTTTCAACAAACATTAATCAAATAAAACGCAATATTATTATGTTTTTGAATAATTAGTTAATATGTATATCATTTTTATGTTTTTGTTATTATTATGTTAGTTATGTTATTGCAAGTTGTATTATGTTTCTAGTCTGTAAGGATTTATTCCATAGACTTAAATAAATATATAAAAATAAAAATAAAATAAGAGACTAAGAAAATATGAAACAACTTTTTTAATTTTTTGGAGGTAAAAAATTAACGTTCATAAACGTTCCCTCATGGAATGGACGATATAAGTCTACGCTATAGAAAACGCACCTTCTTTGTTTTTAGATATTGACAAATTTTGCGATAATTTCTAGTCTAATATTTTTAAAAATATTTAACTGAAGTATGCAAATGCTAGAAATTTTACTACATGGATAATTTTGATGGAGAATTTGAAAAATAATATTTTTTAAAAAATTCAGAACTAGTTCCGAATTTATATAATTATGCAAAACTCAATTATTAAAATTTATTCTTTCAATTCAATTTCAATTGACAATTTTTTTTTTTTTTATTATTTTTATTTTTTATTTATAAAAAATGGCTAAATGTTTTTTTATTGATCTAAAAAGTTTTATCGTGTAACTCGTATCAATTTTGGAGAAAATATTTGGTGAATATTGTTCTCCATATATATTTATAAATCTCTGTGTTTTATCTACGCAAGGCACCTAGGCGTATGAGCAATAAATAATACATATAATAAAATTATACACAGAAATATTGAAATATTTATGAAGGCCAATATTCATCGAATATTTTCTTCATACCTAATACGAGTTATACGATGAAACATTTCAGATCATTTAACCATGTTCTATAAATAAAAAATAAAATAAAATTTTTTTTCCCGATATTTACATAAATTGAGTTTTGCTAAACTCTATAAAATCGGAACAGTAATTTCTGAATTTTTTTAAAAAACTTATTTTTTTAAATTCTCTATTAAACAATAGATTGATATGGAAAAATTTCTAGCATTTGACAAATTCAGTTAAATTTGAATAAATAATAAACTAAAAATTATCACCAAACTCATAAATATTTAACCACGCCTACTTCTCACATTTTTTGTAAAAATTTAAAAAGTTCTTCCATGTTTCCTTAGTATCTTATAGAAGAGTGGGGTTGGAAAGCTACATTTACAACTTAAAAAGAAAAACCGTGAATGGTCAGTCTGTGTTTAAATTCAACGATCCTTGAAATGATTTTTTAATGAAAATTTTTTTTAAAAAAATTGATATGATCAAGATATATTTAAACCACAGCCTCGATTAAAAAAGTTAAAGAGAAATAAATTTGTATATTTTTTTAAAAAATTTTGGACGAAATAAAATAGTATATTTTTGTTACATTTGTCTAAAAGAAGCTCGAAAGCCTTGCGGCCGATTTCAAGAATTTATTTTTGTCGTAATAGGCATCAAAAATTATGATGAAACAATATATAACATGATTTATAAAAATTAGTACAAATTTTTAAAATTTCTGGAACTTTGATTGCGATTGAGCACGGCATAACGTTTTCCAAAGAAATAATATTTTTTTATTTAATTCGTAAAGTCTAGATCAAATTGAACTTAACTGAAGATGTTAGCATTGAAATGAGGCAATTTATGATGTATGGAAAAACTTAAAATTAATTATCAAAAACACTGAAAGTGTGGTTTAAGCACACACTCACATATCAAATTCGTGTCAACCGATTCGGTTGCACCAACCGAATTCAGTTGTAACAACGGAATTTACGAGGTTGTAGCAACCTAATCAATTCGGTTGCATTTAATCTTTCAATTTTTATTATAGTGCAGCAATATTTGTATACACATTCATAATTCGATACACATACCGCCGGGGCCGTGGTCAGGAATTTAATTTGGGACGGCCTAAAAAATTATTTTATTTCAGTATTGTGCACTCACAATTTTTTTTTTTTTGTTTTAACCAAATTTGGTTTGGACCGAATAGTAAAAAACTATATGGCATTTTTCAAATTCTTAAAAAAAAATTTTAGCTGAGAACTAAAAAAATTTAACTTAAGTCAAGTTTAAAGAGTATCCAGAGTTTTTCTACGAGTACAAAAGGTTTTTTTTTACCTAATTTTAGATAATTATAAGAGTTCGTTTGGAAAATTTAAATTCAAAAATTTTAGAAACTTTTTGCTTTCAGAAAGTGGTGCAACAAAATCTTATTTTTAATACATACTAATGCAAAATAAATTCATTCAGAATGGAACAAAATTGCCCGATATATCGTCAAGCGTTTAAATGTTGTTAAGATTTATTTTAGCCTCATTTTTAATGCTAATCACTTTTTAAAGGCTCATCAGTTGAAAATACTTCTTTAAACAGTGTATTAGAAAATCAAGTTTAAAAAAATAATTACCCAGGTAGAAAAATCAAAAGTGGCCAGCATTGGCAATGGATTGGGATGAGTACTTGCTAACAGTGATTTTCCAATGTAAAAATGACAACATAGTTCCCCGATTGTCCCAATGCTTTACAAGGCGGTTTGAAAGCACTGGAAAAAATAAAAGTCAAGTGCTTTCCCAACGCCCATATAATAAAGCCATTCCACTGTGGTGCCAATACTTAACAAAGTATTGGGATAGCACTCAGCGAAATAAACGAAATGATTTCCCAGTGGTGCCAAGTAAAGCGTGGTTTTTTAGAGTGTCATAAGTTGAGTTGGCATCACTAATTTGTTTGACCACCCATTCAACAGGTGATAATTTCTTTTTGTTTCGATTGCTTTGAAATTTCATTATGAATCGACTTACACCAGAGCAACGAGTGGAAGTTGTTGAAAATTTTAATCAAAATAATTGTTCTATTCGTCAAATTTATCGTGCACTTCTTTCATTTATCTTCCATTTTATGGATGAAGCCCATTTTTGGTTAATAAGCAGAATTGTCGCATTTGGAGTGATGACAATCCATTACATCCACAGAGAATTACTGTTTGGTGCACTTTATGGGCTGGAGGAGTCATTGGCCCATATGTCTTCAAAAACGATGATGGTCAGAATGTTACTGTTAATGGTGAACGGTATAGGAACATGATTCGAAATTTTTTCTTACCTCAATCACGTGGCATTAATCTTGCTGATATGTGGTTTCAACAGGACGAAGCCACATGCCACACTTGATTTACTACAATTGATTTACTCAAAGAAACTTTTGATGAAAAAAAAAATTCCACGTAATGGCAAAATTAATTGGCCCCCAAGATCGTGTGATTTAACCCCACTGGATTATTTTCTGTGTTGTTATGTTAAGTCACTTGTCTACGTCGATGAACTACAAACAATTGAACACCTGGAAATAAACCTTCGAAGAGTTATCGCCGAAATACGGCCGCAAATGCTGCGAAAAGTTGTTGAAAATTGGTGTTCCAGATTGCGCCTCCTACGCGACAGCCGTGGCTGCCACATGGCAGAAATCATATTTAAACATTAATTTCATAAAATTTTCTTTTCAATAAAGCCCGTTTTATTGATATTAAAAATACATATCCTTGTTTTATTATGATTTAAACTTGTGTCACTCTATTAAAAACACCCTATATTTACAATGTGTTGAGAAAACACTCAAAAAAGAAGAAATCTTGAATTTTTTATACGATTACACTGCTAGACTCGAAAAAAAAACAAGAGTAGAGACCATTAAATTTAAGTGTTTCGTCCATGCTAATTGTACCGACTTTTTTCACTTATGAACCACATTTAATTTATTAATTTTTAATTTTCTGTTTACGCGTTCAAAAGATATGATAACACACAGTCACAAAATTTTAAAAGTCGACTTGGTTTGAACCGCGATATATATTTTAAACAGATTTTGTCTCGCTGATTCCAAATCTGTTTCCTAAATTTTTTCATCACGTTAGAATTTTTGAGAAAACCGCGAATAAAAACTCGAAAAAATTGCGTTTTTAAGCAGTTTTTAAGTTGTGTGCTTCTTGGACGAGTTTTAATGAAATTTTTTCACTAAAGGGATGAAGTTTTCTTAACAATGTTAATGACAAATTTCTTAAACTTTATGAAAAAGCTACATAGGTTTAATGAAACAGTTGTTAATGAATATTTTTCATTGGGCTTATGAAATTTTTAATAAATAAAATGAAATTTTTCATAAAATTTTAAGAAAAACTGCATTACTTAATTGAAAAGTTTCAACGGACGAGTTCTAGTGACATTTCATAGATCTAATGCAAAAATTCATTGATATCATACAGATAACTCTCGCAGTGTACACAGCACATCCTCACAGCTTAAGCATTAGATAGACAGCATAAGCAGTAGATATTTTGAACTTAATTCATTTGAAAAATACTCCATCAAAAAAGTTACAAAATACTGCATTTTTAAAATTAGCCTAGGCCATGCATCCGACAATCTTTAATTTATTTTAGGGTCACGATATATACTTTGAACTTTCTTTTTTTTTAATCTAAGCGAAAAACGTTAAAATGATTTAACCGACTTTGTTTAAATTGCATTTTAAATATAAGCTATCTTTAAAATTTATGAAATTATAATTCTTTTTTCTCAAATTTCATATAAAAATGGTATTTATATTTTTTTGTAGCAGGCATTTGATAAATGTATCTTTACGACATTTTAACAATCAGTTTTATAAATTTTCATTGCGGTATCTTCAAGAGTAAAGTGTATTCTAATTGCTCATCTTTATTTTGAATCTTAGAAAGCGTCAAGAGTATGATAAAAGGCTTCAAAAAGAGCCAGAATAGCCATATTTGCCACGGTTTTCTCTAAATTGTGACGTGATGGAAAAATTTGGGAGCAGGGTATCCAAGAATATGTAAATCACATGTCGGTATTCAAACCAAAGAAGCTTGTCGACGTGTGTAATTCAAACATTGTATATTTTTGTTACATATTTATTAAATAAATTTTTGAGCATCGACTTAACGAGAACGAATTTAAAAAAAGAAAAAACACGTTAACTCCATATTAACTTGGAGAATATAAACGGCAAGTTCGGTGAAATTTCAAAGGCCATTTTTCTGAAATGTGTGCCGTAAAATGTTAACACTTTTAACCATTTGTCAATTCATTTGGGTGACTACGGCTGCACATTAAGGCTGGTTGGTCCACATACAAGAAAAAAAAGTTGAGCCCTACAATCAGGGAACTTCTGCTTCAAAAATATGTAGTTGTTTGGGTTGTAATACAGTTTCTTTATTTTTAATGTAAATGTCAGTCATTCGTAGAACAAATTAAAATTGTTTCTAACCTTGTAGTTCATTTAAAAAAACAACCCACTTCAAATGACTGTTTTATGATTTTACATTAATTTTTTACAGTTGTTTTTTGTTATGTGGTTCATTTTTACTACAATTGTTAGTCATTTTTTGAACACTAAAAAACAAATGGCAATGTTAGTTGAATTTACTGTAATGTAAGTCGTCCTTTCTTTAAGTGAAATTTCATTTGTTTTCAACTACATTTGCAGTGGTCTTTGATACATAGTATTCTAAGTGTAGGATTAAATATAAGTTATAGACGATTCTAGAAATCATATATCGTTGTTTATGGATTGACAATAGTTACATTTCTTTTTGTTGTGATTTTTTACTCTGACGTGAAATTCTAGTTGAGCTTGCCGATATCTGGTTTCCTTTTTTTAACTTGTTCTTTGAAAAAACCTATGTAACTAATTTTAATTATATTAATTGTTTCGTCAAATAAATCTAAAAAACTAATACATACATATACGATACAAATATTATATACTAAATGTGTTTTTAATTAACTATTTAGAATCGAAAGCAGAACAGAAATATTCAATGAAAATAATATAAAAAGCGGATCTGGATAATGTTGTCTAGTTTGGTCTATAGTTAAATAGTATATCTTGATTTTTTTTCAATATCTATAACTTTCTTGTTTATGAATAAAAATAAGTACTGTCAAAGCAAAAGTTTCATAGAATTTAAAAAACTTGATTTTTGGTTAAAAATAGTTGGACATTAGGGCTGGGTAAGAAACAATTTATCAGAAATCTCAACTAGAATTTGACGTCCGATTCAAAAATCACAAAATAGGGAAATGTAGATCTTGTCAATCCATGAACAACGATATGCATTATAATGGGTGATCCAAGTAGAGATACTTTTTTCAATAGCCTCTTTTTGACAGATCACGTGTGAGACGTGTCATGCTGTCATGTTATTTTTGTTTAGTATTGTTTGGCATTTCATAATGGAAAGACTTACGCCTAAACAACGTTTACAAATCGTTCAACTTTATTACGAAAATTCACGTTCTGTGAGGAATGTGTTTCGTACACTTCGCTCAACTTATGGTCAACATAATCGGCCTACTGAGCGTACTATTCGCAACACCATCACCCATTTTGAGACCCAGCATTCATTATTGGATAATATTCGACCGAATAGACCACGTGCAGCATGCTGTGTGGTTTGTGGGCCGGTGGAATCATCGGTCCATATTTCTTTAAAAATGATGCCGGTGCGAACGTAACCGTCAATGGCGACCGTTATAGTGCCATGACAACCGACTATTTGATGCCTGAAATTGAAGCTTGTGATCTCGGCGACATTTGGTTTCAGCAAGACGGAGCCACTTCCCACACATCGCATCAATCAATGGATTTATTGAGAGAACACTTCGGTGAGCACATAATTTCACGTTTTGGGCCGGTCGATTGGCCACCAAGATCGTGTGATATCACACCGTTAGACTTTTTCCTGTGGGGATATGTAAAGTCTAAAGTTTATGCGGACAAACCCGCTTCGATTCAGGTCTTGGAGGAAAACATCACGTGTGTCATTCACCAGTTACCAGTCAAAATGCTTGAACGAGTCATCGAAAATTGGAATTAACGGATGGACCATCTGCGACGTAGCAACGGCCAACATTTGATAGACATAATCTTCAAAAAATAAATTCCAAAGAATGTTCTTTCAACTGATAATAAACATTCCGCATTAAATTTGAATTGAAATTGGGGAACCTCGAAATGGATCACGCTTTATTAAGATCGGACTTTAAATGGCGACGCAGTGCACAAAAATCTAGCAGGGCGGTATGTAGGGCGTAAAAATATATATATATATATATTTAATAAATTTCTTTAATCCTAGGAGGTGACTGACTCAACTTTTTTTTCGACCCACCCTAGTGTACATTAGGATGGGCCGAATATCCGCTTTTTGAGAATTTCGACTAGTAATAGCAAAATTATTGTTCTTTGTAAAAAAAAAATTTTTGGAAACAAAAAAAAATTTTTCGGGAAATATCTCAGGCTCGCCCAATCCTGTCAAAGTTTAATATTGTCTAAAAAATTTTTTGCACCTATTTGAATTGGAAATTTAATTCTCTACAAAAAAAGTTAAATGGTAAAATCTCCTAAATTTGATAGTTACCAAGATAATGGCAATTTTGGTAAAAAAAATTATTTTTATATCATAGCTTTTTGAGGATGAAAAAAAAATATTAATCTTATAGTAAATTCGTTCCTCTACAAAAATGGTCTTTCGTATTTTCGTGGTAAAATATAAGTTTTATTTTAAAAAAGTTATTTTTTTACTATATTTTCACTTTTTAAAGATGAAAACTTATACTAGTCTTGTTGACAATACTTACGACAATAGTATATTATGCTGAACATCGGTTTAAATTGAATTACTAAATCTAGTAATTAAAAATTTGATTTATCAGTAAAAATATCGAAATAATTAAATCATGTTAATGCTTAAATTTTTAAATTTATTTATTGAAAATTAAATATTATATTGCCGTTTACAATCAAAGGTGGGATTTTTCTGACGAGATTCCAAAGTTGACCGAATAAATCCATCTCTCATTTCGTAGCCGCAAACAGTACTTGCTGCTTCTGTTACAAGTTTTACCGTACGTTCTACTGCTTGTGTGTGACTAGGAAAATTTTCAAACTCCCACACATATTTTGGTTCAATGTCATTACTGATATTTTCCTCGGCAAGTTTCTTTAAGACTGTTTGAGTTTTTTTTTGCCCTCGTACAATCTTATTTTTGTCGGTAACTAATTTTGTGTAATTTTTAGTAATTAATCCCTCATCTATTAAAGTTGACGTCACAAGAGCTGCAGTAGCGCTCAATCTTTAAACTCAATCCTGTTTTGACTATTAATATTTAGTTTTAGTTTTTGACTATAACTGGGTTCATATACTAGGGATTTATTAAAAGCAGATGTGAAACTTTCAACTGAATAATAAATACTTTTCAACTAAATAATAAATATTCTTATATAATTTTGTATAAGAGCCTTTATGGTAAAGGATCAAATATATTATTAAAGAACAAATTTAATAGTCACTGCTTATCTTTAAAAAGCGAAAAATTCTATTTTGTAAAATAAAAGTGGTATTTTCTCAATTCACGTTTTTACGAAAGACCATTTTTGTAGAGGAACGAATTTACTATAATATTAATATTTTTTTTTCATCCTCAAAAAGCTATAATATAAAAAATAACTTTTTTACCAAAATTGCCATTATCTTAGTAACTACCAATTTTAGGAGATTTTACCATTTAACTTTTTTTGTAGAGAATTAAATTTCCAATTAAAATAGGTGAAAATTTTTTTTTAGACAATATTAAACTTTGACCGGATTGGGCAAGCCTGAGATATTTTCCGAAAAATTTGTTTTTGTTTCCAATTTTTTTTTTTTTTTTTACAAAGAACAATAATTTTGCTATTACTAGTCGAAATTCTAAAAAAGCGGATATTCGGCCCATCCTAGTGTACATGCCATTTTTATTGCATTTACGGTTGGTCATGGTTCTTATTAATTATATTTCACACATTTTGAATTTATTGTGAATTAAAGAGAAAAATGTACAATTATGAAACTGCAAATTAAAAAAAAATCGATGTTAATGACTTATTTGAACAAAGCATCAAATAGCAACATTTTTATAAGGACTTTGCGGAAGAATATATTTAATCGAAATTAAGAACATATTATTGCAAGTTATAATAAACTCCCCAGTATAGAAAAGTGGTTATGTAAGTACATATTTAGTAATGTCAAGTACTTAAAAGTGTCATTACAAATCTCATTACTTTAATATTGGGAAGTCCAAAAATATCGGCATATCATTACTAAACACCATACAAAAAAAAAAAAAAAATACGTGGTTACCTATTTGCTTAAAAGTATAGACAAAAAAATGAATCTGAAAATAAATTTAAAAAAATGCAAATTTAAGAAAAACAAAGATTTTTTTCTTGAAAATTTAAATTTTTTTTATAAAATATTCCCACACGGGATTTGAACCCGGGTTTCAGTCAACCACTCTACCATCTAAGCTCTATCGACATGTTATACTTGATAGATAAAAACATAAAGGATTTGCTGGCACAAAATTGTATCACTTTCCAGTTTACAAAAAATCAAAAATAAATAGTTATATATGTACTGACTGGAAGTGAACAAATAATGAGTCTAAAAATTGATTTTAAAAAAATTTTTAGATCATTATTTTATATTTAAAATAATGATAAAAATAAGTACTTATCGGTATCGCTTAATTTTTTGTATTGAAATAATAAGCAAATTAATAAGTTATTAGTAGGTCATTGTTATTTAAGTTAAAGTAATGCCGAGAGTAAGCTGGTATCATTACTGGTTGTGAGAAAAGTAATGACATTACCGATTCTACTGTGGATATGCATATAACTGTCATTGAAAACACAGCTATTTATAAAATTCAGGTTACCCAAGAATATAATGTAAAATATTAAAAAAAAAAAAATTCACACCCGGCATTAGTTTTGGTCTAGTCAAAAAAAAAACATTAACTTTTTGGAAAATAATTTTTAGGACATTTGTCTATATATCCAAAAGTTTTCTTGAATTAAAATTGCTAATCAGCATATACCGATGCCACATCTTTATTCGGTTTTACCATTAACTAACAATAATTTATTTTATTTATTTTATTTAAAAGACTTTTAATTAAAAAGTATCAAAATTAAAAGCGTTATTGGGTCTTGGTTTAACAAAATGTTCCAGGTGTTTATTTGCATAAAAACTTCGTAATGAAACAAGTAAGCTAAATATACAGACAATGACATATATGGCAATACACTTTGATTCATTAGAATAAGGAAACACAGAGGGAATTTCTTTTAGGAGTTTTAATGAAATTATTTCAATAAACTGATAAAGTTTTCTTCATCATGTGAATGAAAAATTTCTTAAACTTTATGAAAAAGCTTTATAGTTTTAATGAAAACATTTTTAATGAAACTTTTTCATTAGTCGTATGAAAATTTTAATAAAAAAAATTAAGTTTTTCATTAAATTGTATGCAAAACATTATTAATTTAATGAACATTTTCAATTTACCAGTTCCAGTGACATTTCATAGATCTAATGCAAGAATTCATTGATATCATGAATATAATTCTCTCAGTGTAAAGCTGAATTGAAACTTCGAATGCCTGAGGTATTTTTCTTATAACACACAAAAATGTTGAAGGACTCATTTAAATAAATACTAGAATATATTAAGAAGAAAACTAAATTAATTGATCAAAGAATTTCCTGCAGTTGTTTTTTTTTTTTTGGAATTTAAAGTTTGAGACTTCTACACTAGGTTGTCCCAAAAAAAATAAAAATTTGCATTTTCTCGGAAGATCTTTCCTAATTTGGATACTCATAAGGTAAAGTGTTTTGGAGAATTTTATCAGATTTTTCGGAAGTGGTTTAGAGGTCGCGCAAACCGATTTTGTACCAAAAATCGAGCTTTTTGGGCTTTTATTGAATTATTCTTGAAAATTGCTAAAAAATCGGTAATTTTTCAGCTTCTGAGTAAATATTCTTAAAGAAAATTTTCGGATCTTTACTTTATGTGCATAAGTAATAAGTTTCGTCAGGGATTTTGCACATTTTGATACATTATATAACAGTTTTTGTAAATTTTCAACAAATATGAAAAAGAATGCTTTATAACTTTTAAAATTTGTATGAAGACTAAAAAAACTAATGATGCAGTTTAAAAGATTATGAAGTTTTAAATAAATTAGCAGAAAAAACAATATAATTTTCTCTTACCGTTCTTGAGTTATACCCTTTTAAAGCTTTGCACCCATTGTATGAAATTTTTAGTACTATAAGATTTGGGCATCCGATTTGTTGTAAACTTTAGATTATGAGATTTTAAAATTTATTTATTGTATGACAAAGCTTAGTTTTAAGTGTTGTCAAGTTGTGGACAGCAAAAAAAGTGGCCAAAAAGCCGTTATCACTAGGTGGCACTGATATGGCTCGAACTAAAATTCATGATTTATTGGATTTGGGGGAACTACAACCCTATTTTTGGCAGATAGTCTATAGGTTTAGAGATAACAAGTCACAATACAATTAAAATTTTTGTAAACTTATAAGTGGAAGACGCTTGCTTGAGATTGAGATAAATTTTATGGCTTGAGATTAAAAGCTTTCTGAAACAGACTTTCAGAGTTTACTGCAGGGGGTAGAGCAGCATCACAAGAACTCTAATTAATGATTTATAACAAATCTATTTTTTTTGCTTTTAATATAATTGTTATGTATGAGTGGTAAGTAACTATTATTTTATTTGTAAAAACATTTTCTAAATCCAATTATTTAAAGTTTAAACCAATGCAAACCTAGTTCACACCTTATAGTATTATACATTTCATATAATGTGTTCAAAGCTTTAAAAGGGTATAACTCGAGAACGGTGAGAGAAAATTCATTTTTTTTTCTGCTAGTTAATTTAAAACTTAATAATCTATTAAACTGCATCATTAGTTTTTTTAGTCTTTATACAAATTTTTAAAGTTATAAAGCATTTTTTTCCATATTTGTTGAAAATTTACGAAAAACCGTTATTAAATTGTCAAAATGTGCAAAATCATTGCCGTAACTTATTATTTATGCGCATAAAATTAAACATCGGAAAATTTTCTTTAAGAATATTGACTCAGAAGCTGAAGAAATGTCGATTTTTTACCAATTTTCAAGCAAAATTCAAAAAAAAGCCCAAAAAGCTCGATTTTTTGTAAAAAATCGATTTGCGCGACCTCTAAACCACCTCCGAAAAATCTGAAAAAATTCTCAAAAATTCTTAGCCGTATGAGTATTCAAATTAAGAATGATCCCCAAATTTTTTTTTTGAATGGGACACCCTATTCTACACCCAGAAAGCAGTACCAGTTGTAGCCGTCGAATTTATTGTTATCTTACTATTATTTTATATTTTCGGTCGTATATGCTAACTTTGCAGTTGTTTCACTCAATATTACATTCCATATTAAGTTCCACAAAATTTTATTGAAAATAAAAAACTTTTTTAGTTTTTCAAGTGTTGAACAGTGGTACTCAGATTAATAGTGCTATGTCCTACTGATTGAGCCACAATCACATTTAATTTTATTTTGCTTATTTGGCTTATTTTTATTTAAATATTTAAATATTTTTTAATTAAAAAAAAATGTTGTGTTTGTCTTTTCCGCCTAACCATTACACCACAAACACTTAATTAAATTTTTTTGTTAGGAAAACAAATATAGTTTAAAATTCTTTTACAAATACCAGTCATTAGTTGCTTCTATAAACAATGCAATGCACAATTCGGTTGGTTCTACTTGAACACCAATTTGATGGGTAAATCCGTATTAGCAGTTGCCACTTTTGATTACCGACCTGGATTTTCACTAAATAAATTGTTGCTTCAACCATACTCAATTACAAACCGAATTTTATTTTAAAAGTTGATTGGAAATGCCATAAATTAGATGAAACGGTTGTTTTTTTAGTTCCTTTTCCATCGTTTTAATAACCAGTACTTCATTTTTGCTGAATTAATCGTTTATTTGTAGTTTCAAGTAAAATAATGTCCTATCAAATAAATTTTAGTTTTTTTTTTTTTTTTGTTTGACCGAATTCAGTCAGTTTTGTAATAAATATATTTATGTGAATATATTCAAATATTAATTTTCTATTCTCTCATCGCTTTAATGTTTTCATGCAATTCTATATGTTATTAACCCTAGAAAGTCATTCTTATTTTTGTTGTGTAAAGATCATACGTCTTGCGTAGTCGATTCAACGAAGAATGACCTTCCAGGGTTAAGAAAGAACAAAAACAAAAACAGACAGACAATAATGATCTAGAATAAAATATCAAAAAACAAATGATATTGAACTTGAATAATCTTGCTCACATCATAATTTATGATAAAAGATCGAAAAATAAACTTTTAGTTTTAAGTTTTTAAAATTTAAAAGTAAAACATTTGAAAAATTTAACAGTACGGCAAAACTGACTGTTGCCTGACTGAAGTGTTGCTGATTATTCTAGCCTATACACGAACAATGTTTATTAATTAAAAATGTTTTATTTTTGATTTGAATTAGTTCAATTCTTAAAAGTTTGTTTTTTACTTCTCATCTGGTAAATAAAACAATACGGGTAAAGCGTTGATCTTTGTCCTTCAAAATTTGGGTAAAAATCTTCAACCCCTTCTACACTGGTTCTCTAAAGATTTTCGGTGACGCGAAATTAAATTAGCGGATTGAAAACTTTTTTAATTAAAAAATAAACTTTGCACGTTTTTTTTTGTTTAACAGAAAAGAAATGATCTTGAACTTGAATAATCTTGCTCACATCATATAATACATAAATAATAAAAATTTGGTTTCAATTTTTTTTTAAATTTAAAAGTAAAACAACTAGAAGTAATTGTTACAAAAATTTTACTAAAATTAAGTAGCTCTTACTATTTTTTTCTTCTAATTTCATTGTACTAATATTATTAAAATTAAGTATTTTATTTTTGCTGATTTTAGTAAAATGGTTTTGAATTGCAGTTTGCAACAATTTTATTATAAATTAGTAGCGGTTACTAATTGTTATTTCTAATTCCATTGAACTAATTTTTAAAAATTGGTAATTTCCTTGATGATTTTAACAAAACGGTTTTATAATGCTTTTATAACAATTTTACTAAAATTTAGTAGTGGCTACTAATTTGTTCTACAATGACATTGTACTATAGTTTTGTAGACATGTGTTGCTAAATTTAGCACAAAATACCGCAAGGTAGTATAAAAGGAAGAAGAGGCATTGGAAGTGTTTGCGCCGGCCTGCCACCGCGCGACAACATTTCCATCGGCGGTGTTGTGTGATGGTAGATGCCTTAACAAAACTATGTCCCGTAGGGACACAGTGTAAGCATTACATCGGTCATCGATATCGAACTTTTTCTCATTCGATTTCTACTTCTGGCACCAATCACATCGCGAACATTTAGAAAATTAAAGTAAACTTCAAAGTATAGAAATTAAATAATAAAAAATTGTACTTTATCGTCAAATTGAAGGGTTTAAAAAATAAAAAAAATTAAATAAAGCATTGGCTCCAAGAGCAAACTACAAAAAGGAAACGTCGTTTTAATTCAACTACAAGGCCGGCTAGCCCAACCACAATAGAAGGCTCCACGAAGAAACAGGAAGAAAGAAAATGTCGTGACTGAGCATCATCAGATACTGTACACTTTTGAGAACTATTGGTGATCTATTTCACACTGCGACAAATAGAGTTAAATTTGCACAAATAGTCATTAATATATTATATAGTATTATATAATTCAAAAATTCCCAGTGAAATAGTAAAATCCAAATAACTGGTTGCTGAACTGCTTATACTGTATTATAACAGGTTCTAATTTCTGGCCTGCAACTGGTTCTTCTTATATGGAGTTTGTCATATTTGCAATAGGTTCTTTACCTCCAAACAAGAACAGTTTGCTTTAGAACCGGTTCTAGAACCAGTTATATAACTGGTTCTGGGACAGTGAAACCTTACATTACGACTTCCAGGAACCTGATCCAGAACCGGTACCATGTAACCTGTGGTAAAAGAAGTTGTTCTTGAACAGGTTCAAAGGTAATGTGTTCTAAAAAAGTTTGCTGGGTTACAATTACTTTTTATTTTAACTACATAATTTTTTCAATTGTACATCAACATTTTCAGAAAATTCATTCTGAAAATTAAATTTTATTACTTTTTTTTAAAATTAATTTTTTGTTTTAATTTATACAAATTTATAAAGAGTGCATTTTTGAACAGGAATCGTTTAAAACCGATTTTTTAAGAAAAACGCTCTTCAATTAACTAAAACTTTGTTGGTATTGATTAGAAAACATGAGTTAAAAATACTCAAATGTTTTTAGCTGAATTTTGTTAATTAAGATTTGTCACCGACTCCATATTTTAAAATCTGAAAAATATATAAAATTTTTGAAGTTTAAGCAATTTTTATTTTTAACTTTTTTGCAAAAAGTTGATCAAAAAATGGAATTTCTTACAAAAAGTTTTTTTTTGTAAATATTTCTTTAACTATAGCTAACTTCAAAATTCAAAAGCCATATTCGTGGTATGCGTCCCAAAGTCTTTTAAAAATGATAGGTAGCATTCTCGATGCATCAACTTTTTCTGATTTGGTTGAACTGTGTTATTATTTTAAAGTATACATAAAATATTTAAGATTTTTACGAGGGAACTTGCAAATAATCGCTTATATTCAGAATTAGATATGCAATTAAAAAAGAAAACTTAGAATAAAGTGAGTTAACCTTCCATGAATATCTTAGCGATCGTAAGATATAAGAGAAAAACTCATTGCATTTATTGGGTTCCAGTGCGTATGATGAATATTTATATGAGTGTATATATCACTCATACGTTCAGTATGCTCTTGAAACATATATGAAGTTTTTGTTTTCTTAACATGTTTTGTTTTAACTGATTTTAATTAATATTTAAAAATAAATAAAGTAAAAAAATAATTATAAAAGTATTACAGAATATTTTGAACATTTTTGTTTTTCAATAATATTGTGGTGTTAATCATTATTTATCTTTGTGTTCTTACAGTAAACTTTGTCTGTTCATGCATTCTATATTAGGGAACTTCAAAATTCTAGACGTCGGAATTTTCCACCTCTTCAGGGCCCAATCAATGTGACTACATATTAAAAGTGCAAATAACCAAAAATCTCTGAATAACAGTTTTCATCTTAAAGCCGCTAAATAGCGACGAAGTTTCGACTTTATGTTAATAAAAATTTAAAAATTTTAAAACTATTTACATCGCTGGTTCACAAATTTTAAAGAATTGTATGTTACAAATATGCGAATATATTTTCTTTATATATACTTAGGCCTCCTTCAGTATTTTATTACTCGAGCGGATACGTTACGAAAACGGACTGAAACTGCATACAATGTATAAAAATAATGCCTTCATATAATGTGTTGTCTCTATTTTACATACTAAACAAATGGTGACGGATTTGCGGAAAGTAAATTCTGTTAAAAATAATATACTTTCCACCATTCGTTAAGTATGCAAGACAGAGACAACATATTGTATGTAGGTACTATTTTTATAGCATTAAAAATTTGTTTTTGAAATTTTTTTTTTTTTTTAATTTTAAGTTTTGAGTAACTTGACTATTTTGATTATGATCAAGCTACTCTAGTCAAACTACAAAACATACATTATTTAATAAGCAAAATATCTCCTGGGCATTATTTTAAAATCGGATTAGTAGTTTAGGTCGAAATTTCACGAAAAATTTCGGTTTTTCGATAAAAATTTTAAAATTTATGTTTTATATACAATATCTGTTTGCAATGAAATTTATAACATATAACTTTTCTTACACGAAGTTCTTAAAAAAAAAAAAAAATTATAAAAAAATAAGTCATATTCAAAGAAAAATATATGGCTAAGTACCAAAGTTATGACCATTTATGTAAAAGTATCCAAATTTAAGATTTTTTTCTATATTTGTCCCATCTACTTCTTGTTCACATGCTACGTGTCACAAGTATTAATGAAATTTGGCGCACTGACTTAAATTACCCCAGCGAAAAGACAGTTTGGGTAAGATCTGCTCATCTGTCCTGGGGTCCACCCAAAAAAAATGGTTTTATCCTTATCCGCTCGCTGCAAGTCCCAAATATTAAGATATTTCAATGAAATTGACCTAAAACAAAGTCTTTGGATTTTAGTTAGAATAGGTCGACTTGTGGACCTAGTACACATATAATGGTCTGCCAAAAAATTGGCTTTCATGCTTGTTCGCCAGCAACAGGTCGCAAATAATAAGATATTAAATATTATTTAATATTGGTTAGTATTGGCATTTGTTTACGCTCAGTGCCCTTTTGAATAGCTCATCGAAAAAATTTACTCTGATGGTAGTCCACATGTTGCAGGTCGCAAATTTTAAAATTTTTTCATAAAATTTGTAAACTGACCAATATCAGTCAACGCACGAGTCGATAAATGTTTTGATTTGACTCCCGTATAACCGTTCCCATAAATTGGCTTTGTTAGCTGTCACGCTTCAGTTCTCAAATGAAAAGAAGTGCTTTCAAACCCCTTACTCACATTTTTAATATTTTTTGACAATACCTAATTCTGGACTTTCCTTGACCTATAAATCTAATTTGTTACAAATATACTTAAATTTGAAATTAAAAAATATTCAACCCGGCCAGAGAACAAGCTACAAAATGAGTCAGAAATAAGCTCAAAAAGCATTATTTAAATTTAAAATTTTTGTAAGAAAGTGGTTCATCCAAATGAGCATTCCTTTTTGATTCAAAAATGACTCAGAAACTATAAATAAAAAAATTATGTAGACTCAAAAATCAATCTTTTTGGAGCCTTTTTTACATTGTTCACAAAATGTTTAAATTCAAATACATCTATGAGTGAGTTCTGAAACATTTTTTGTATTACACAGTTTTCTACAAATTTTTGTGTCTTTTATGATTCTTTTTTGGAAGGCTCCTATTTTCGTCTATAAAATAAGCAATTTTAGATAAACAAATTTTGAAATTTCAAAAATATGCGTTCTATTTGACTAATTTTTGACTCACAGAATAGCAACCCTCAAAAAAGTATCAACATTTTACTGTCTGGGAAGGTTGAAATTAAAAATATATATGCTCGACATATGTTGAAAAACGAATAAAATCTTCAATGTTTGATTTTCCTTCACTTACAATGTAAAGGATAGAATATGATGACATTTGAAAATAACTGCCAGTCAAATTTCAACTTAATTAGTTGAACTGGCAACTGTGGTATTAATTAAAAACTAAACATAGCTTTATAGAAAATAAGTTCGCAGTAAATTTCGTCATACTCAAAAACTAAGTTACGGCACATTTTTAACCTAACTAGTTGAGTTAAATAGATGATGTTTACAATTTAACACTTTAAGGCACGAAGAATGTTGATGAAGGCCGTTGCGGGCTAGAAAGTTAACTCCATTCATGCAGGTGTCAAATAACTTTTTTTCTAATTGTTTTTTCTGTTAATTAAAGTAAATTATCACAAATAAAATTATAATTTTTCTGTTAATATGGAAAAATATTCATGATCTTTAACCGAACTAACCAACAACTCAAAAAACAAATTTTAATTGTGTTTTGGCTGCATGTAAAGTAATTGCCAGAAAAACATTTTGTGGAACGCATGTGCGTCTCTTTATAGAATGCAAAAACAATTAATATTCAATTGTCACAATAAAGCTTCGAATTTTGTTAATAAATGTCGGTTGTTACAATATAATTTAAATTTAATAAAAGTGATAAAAGTACAAAATTAGGTACAAAATTTCTGTTGGCAAACATTTCGGTTGCAACTACAAAGTTTTTGTCAATGCGAATTTAAATTGAAAAATTTATCCATTATCTAAAAAGTTGTTAAAAAAAAGTAAAATAACGGATATTCAATAAAATAATCACCAGGATAACGCTATCCATCCTGCAATGGGCTTGCCATTTATTATTATTTTAAGATTTAAGATAGGCTCTTAAAATAAAAAAAACATAATAATAAGTCACAAAAATGGGAATACATTGAAAACCGTTAAAAATGTATTAAAGGTTCGCTCTATAATCTTAAAGGTAATAAAATGTTGATTCCAAATTCATGGAGAAGTCCCGTACCACGTTATTTTAAATCATTACAAATTAAGTGTAAACTTCTTTTTTAATATGCATGTAAATTGCAGTAGTTATATCAAGCATAATTTTATATTTCTACAAATTTACTTATTTTTATTTTATAAGTAATTAGTTTACAATTGTGTGGATTATATTAGTGTGTGATATATTGTATTTATTATTTGGCCAATTGGGCTTACAAATTACAAAATACATTTTTTTTAAATAAATATTCGAAATTCGGTTTCACTGAATTTGGATTACGTCTAATTTCCTGATACGATTTTGCAGCACCCTATTGTATTTATTCAAATTGTGTGTATATAAATTAATATCGAATGTGGTTTTCGTCGTTTTATAAACGTAAGTATAAAAGTTTGCATTAAATTAAAATAATATTGTGATGTTGGTGGTTTGTGGGCATATAAGATTCAATCTGTCCTAATTAACAAAATATTCATATTACGACCAAACTACCAACCAACCAACAAGCGAATCACTGCCATTACAATCATCAGGTGAAATTGTGATTACACTCATTCCTTTTGTAACGCAGTTGGTATACAAAATATAAAAAAATATTAAAATTCTTAGATATTACGAGGGCGGATCAATAACTCCGTGACTTTTTAAATGAAACACAGTTTTTTTTTTGCAAAAAAAAAATATTTTTCAACATAATCTCCTTTTAGCTCAATACACTTAGTCCAAAGTTTCTACAATTTTGTATACCTCCCAAAACATAGGAGGTCCATGAAATAGGAATTTGCTTAATAAATAATTTCATTGTTGGAGCTAAATCTCTTTCTTTAGGTTTGGAAATAATCACTGGGGGCTAAATCCGGAGAATATGGCGGATGAGGTACCAATTCATAGCCCAATTCATGGATTTTGAGACTGCACACGTGTGCACCCGTGCATTATCTTGAACTTTTTTCTATGCGATATGGGGTCGTTTTTTGTAAATCCTCTTGAAATCGGTCTAATAAGTTGGCATAATATTCGCCGTTCATTTTTTTTTCAATTCTTTATTCATAATAATATTATACAAGTATTTATAATAATTTTTTGTTTTTCATATATAGAGAGTTTAGATCAAGTAAATCTGTTCTACTCAAAAATTAATTTTTCTTACATTTAAAAATTAAAAAGGAACATTTATTATTTATTATTTTATTTTAAAAAACCTCTTTTAAACCTCTTTAAATATATATTTTTTATATAAAAACTTAAATTATAAAAACACTAGAACACTGATGATACCGCCATGTTAACAATATGCTGATGTTGAGATAACTGACATCTTTGATCAAAATTTTGTTTCAGCCGTTGTATTTTAACGTTTACCATTTCGATGTTGTTAATATTGGGCAATCTTCTAGTTGAGTAGTGCCAAGGAAGGTTATAAAGGGTCCGCCTTCTAACGTTTTTTTTTTTCAACTAGTGCTTATTTCGTGAATGGTAACACTTAGCTCATGTCTGATTTGACAGATAATTAGTTTTATCCTTCCGCTGAACGAATATGGTCCGTACGTTCGTTATCTTGTGAAAAAAGTGAAAGAAACTGGCATCCTCATCGATAAACCAAAGCGTGAAAAGCCAAAAACAGTGCGTACACCCGAGAATATTGCTGCTGTGGCAGAAAGTGTGCGTGAAGCGCCATCAACATCAATTCACCGTCGTTCTCAACAATTGAACATTTCGGAGACATCATTGAAACGAATTTTGCATAAAGACCTTGGTATGACGCCATACAAAGTCCAAATGGTTCAGGAGTTCAAAAAAAAAAGTTATTTGGCGGACCCTTTATATCATTTCCAATAACTTTTTCTGTGAGATTTGTAATTTCTTAAAATGACAATTCGCTATATTTGCCCATACGGGGCGCCGTAAAACATTATTGACTAAAATATAACTTTTAATATAATTATTTTATTTTCGCAACTCAGTTTGGAGTTTTTATTAATGATAGGAAATAGTATTCTTTTAGTAACATTAATTTGATCTATGACATATGAAACATGATCTTTAAAGTTTTGTTTTGGATCTAAAATTACACCTAAGTATTTAACTTTGGGATCCTAGGATATATTGGTTGTTTCGAAAAGTAGACAACGTTGTGGTATTTTCTTGAAAAATAGATGGTTTGTATTTTTGGGCTATTTATGATGATTTTCCATTTTGTAAAATAGTCACATACAATAGTTAATGATGATCCAAGGTTGTTTATTATATCTTCTGCTAAGTTTCCTGGGCACAATAAAGCTATGTCATGAGCAAATATAGAAGTAGTACATCCATGAAGATCTGGAAAGTCTGCTGTATATATATTATAGAGAATGGGTGACAAACATGACCCCTGTGGGCAACCTGCAGTAACATCAGCTATGTATAAAAATGATTTTCCTATATGAACTTTAAAACTCTCGATTTTTTAAATAACTTTGTATATTTTTTATAAGTGGTATTGGAATGTTGAGATTACTCATTTTTAAAATCAGGGCATCGTGCCAGACTCCTTTTAGCTCAATACACTTAGTCCAACGTTTCTCAAATTTTTGTATCCCTTCCAAAAAATAGGATTTTTCGAGGTCCATACAATAGGCATTTTTTTGGCCATATGGGGTCGAACGCGTCACAGATCTTGCAGACAGATTTCTTAAACCCAACTGATCATTTAAAATCGAAACCACACTGCCATATGAAATGCCTATGGCATCAACAATCTCACTCACTTTTACTCTTCGATCGGCTAACACCATATCGTAAATTTTTTCGACATTTTCGGGTGTATTGACCTCAATTGGCAGTCGCGAACGTTCAGCGTCACAACGAAAGTCAGTAAACCACTTTTTTACCAGTGAAATTGATGGTGCAGAGTCCTCATAGTATTTATCAAGCTTTTCCTTGTTTTGATTGATTGTTTTTTTTTTCGCAAAAAATAATGTTTAATGAGCACTTAAAAATCACTTTTTTTCCATTTTTAAAAAAATCCACGAGGTTGTATATTTTGAACAGCTGTTAAACGCAAAGTAAATGACGAAACTTGCTCAAAATATGACAGTAGTCTATTAATAGGTGGTACTTGATGGGAGCAGTGTTGCATTTCATATAACTACGTGGGAAGTTCGAAAAGTCACGGACTTATTGATCCGCCCTCGTATTATTTAAACGAATCTGCGTTGTGTATAAACTAGTTGTATAAGGGATAAGTGTATAACGTAATCACACAGATGCAAATTCCTTGTGGTTAAATATTTCCATTAACTAAAATAAACACCCAGGCCTAACTAAACGCAGAATTATGGAACAATATCGGTGAAACAAATATTGTTTCAACCGGTTATACAATTTCTTGACTTTATATTTCATTAAGTACTTAATAGTATGTTATCCACTTAAAACGGTGCAAATTTCCATACAGCGTCTAGTAAGTTATTGGTGTATTAATATGTATTTAAGTATTTACACTCCTACCAGTATGTTACAACTTATAAAGAATAGCATAAAGTTACAACAATTTAATGATGTTTTAATAGGTGAAAAATTAAATTCATGTTTCTGTGTTATTTTTATTTTTTTTTTCTTTCTTTTTCGGTAAACAAGAGATTAGTGGATTATATATTAGTCCCAGTGGTATGAAAGAAATTTCTAAATTTAATAAGCTTAAATTTGCCAAAGAAATAAAAAGTTTAAACAAATTATCTAGTGTAGCTAATAATGTATGACAATACGTACAATTTTTGGTAACTCAAGTGCTATTAGTTACAAGTTTTATTGTTTCGATTAACTTATTGTATACCCTCATCAATTCGGTGGAAATTTTTTGAAGAAGTTTGGTAAAAAGATGTAACGGTGTCGCAATAAGCTTTTGCTGAAGCTTTTGTACGCTTTTTGCGCTCTGTAATCTGAATTCCAAATTTGACGATTTGTGTGTTCTTAACGGTTTAAGATTTTTTTAAAATATAATTTTTATTAACTGATAAAGCAAATATCTATCAAACTATAATACACAATTTGTCTATCGGAAATTCATGATTTTTGAAAATTTTTAAAAAATATTGATACTGCTTGTGATCAGGGTTCGTTGGGCTTAAGGTCGTGAATAAATATTAAAATTATTAAATAAAACACAAGTGTTGATGTTTTTAGAAAAATTTTCAAATTATTATATGACAACACTGGCCAATCAATTGCTAAAAATTAGTTGTTTGTTTTTTGTTAGAAAATAGCTAAATTTTCAGATTAATTAAGAAAACTGAATAATTTTCTGCTTTTTGCAAGTTCAGAAACTTCTTGATACAATGTTTTAATTTAACATTAAGAGTTAATCGTTCTCATTCAAAAAGTTGTCACACATGTCTCTAAGTGAATCTGCATATAAACTTTCTAACACCGGTATGGTTTTTATAAATTAATATTTTTTTAAAAAAATTGCTATAAAAACTCCTGAGTTGAAATAATATTATACAATCTTGTATAGTGTAATTCAATTTTGTGCAATTTAATATAGTTTAGTATGAATTCATGTGTAGTTACCCTGGTCAAAATATTATTATATAATATTGTATAATGTGATCCAATTTTGTACAAGTTAATATAGTTAAGTATAACATCACGTGTAAAATACAATTTTATTTGCCACTGTAATTCTTCTTACGTTATTAGACGGACAATATATATTTGGATTGCCATAATTAAAATAATATATGGGAGTAAACAAAGCAACCCAGCAAAACTTGTATTAATTCCACAACTAGTTCTACAACTACTCTGTCAGAAGCTGCCAGTGGTACAAAAAATCAAGCATTGGTTTACCACTAGCAAACCGAGGAATTGTAAATAAACCACTAGCAAAACACATATTTAACCCGATAACTGGCAAACGATGTTTTGCAACGAAATTCATACCATGTGGTCTACTCGAAAAACATATAATAAGTTCTTCAACAAAATTGTTTATCGTTGCCTAATTTAGGCGATATGAGCCAAAATATTTTAGGGTGCATTTTGGAAACTAAAGCATATAACAGAGAAGTTTTGGACAAAATTTATTTCTCTTACCAAGATATAATCACACTCAAAAATTTTTTTTTCTGCTCCTATTAAAGAAGTTAACGCGATTTTCGCTTTTTGGAAAAAGCGAAATTAGGCGAAAAAGTATCTAAACTTCAATTTATATTGTTCAACGCTTTGCTGTTAATACCTAATGTATTCTCTCTGCAAAATTTTATAAAAATCTGTCTATAAGTTTATAAGTTAGAGGAATCCTGATAAAATCCTGTGAGCCCTTGGACTAAAGTAAGGAATTATTATTAAAATAAAGCTTCAATCTTACTTATATTTTATTATAAAGATTTTTTAGTCAACTTAAATTAGTTTTTTAGATTTTTAAAAACTATTTTTTTTTTTTAAATAATTAGTTTTTGAAATTTTACTAAATTTTGATTTTGAAGATTTCTCGCTTCCAAACCGTGAACGACACATGAAAAATGTCTTCGCAAAATATTTAGCAAATTTAGTTTTCTATCAATCTATTTCTATTATTTTTATAAGTTTAAAACGCTCAATTGACACATTTGTTTTAATTTATATTAAGACTGCCCTGAGGCAGCCTTACCCTTTAAAGGGTTAAGACTCTGCCATCGTTGGGAAAAAGTGTTGGGAAAAAGTGCTATCCAGTCAGAAATTACCATTTGCTCAAAAACCTAACCATTTCTAATGCATTTATTTTATAATAATTAGGATGCTTTGTTTAAAAAAGTTTTTATTCGTAAGGTTCCGAGTTCGAGTCCAGTTTCAGTCAACATTTTTTTTTTTTTTTGTGATTTTGTTATACTTTTTAATATTATTTTTATATAAAATTGATTTTTTTGTTTCTGTAAAAAGTCATTTAATACCAACTTTTTTTGTTTTCCCAGCGTTGGTAAGTTGTTTCCATCGAACCTTATGCCAGGGGTGACATATATGAGCAGCCAACTGTCACATAGTAGTTATCATTTACTTACGTTTTAAGCTATCAAGTATTATATATCTAGTTAGCTAGGTATTGCTTAGAGCTGTCGGCTGCCAATCAGGCTGACAGTGTTCGAATCCCGAAAAAAATTATACATTAACTTTTTTTAATTTTATTTGGCAAATAAAATTTTTAGACCACCTATTTCATGGTTTTACCAACATTTTGACAACGTTGGAAATTTTGTTTTCCCAGTGCTTGTACGACACCTTTTGAACAGACGCACCTTTTGTGTAATGATGTTATCATTTTTGGATTGGGAAAGCAGTTGTTACCAGCACTTGTACCACTTGCCAAAGTGCCTAGCCAGCGGTGGTCCGTTTGTATTTTTCTGACAGGGTAGTTATTTAAAAGATACAAAAGAAAGCCAGTTTGTAGGGGCAGCAAATTCAAAAAAGTAGAAAAATTTAAAAATGTTTGCTGAAATTATAATATAAATATATAAATTATAATATATAATATAAAATGTAAGTTTTCTACCAGAATCGTTATATTTATAGCTGACAAATATTGGGCAGTTTGTCCGAATTGAGGTGCTTTATAAATCTTAAAAAATAATTATAAAGAATAAAGATAATTTATGTTTCAAATAAAAGTTAGGATGTGTAAAATTTTAAATCAAAAAGAATTTTTCGAAAACAATTGTTGGTTAAGAAATGACAGCGCTTAAAAAAAAGTGACGAATGCTCCCCCTTATACCCTACAATTTTTTATGTTCATACTTTTTGTTTTAATAGATTTTAGCAATAGAAAATATCAATAATATAACTCTGGGATATTATTAGTGCATTAGGTAGCATAGTTTTACTGTAAAATACATAAGTCTACCCTACAGGGCAAGGTAGACTGTCATTAAAAATTAAACATTCTTTAAAACTTAACAAGTTCCATGTTGTGAAGTATTCAGCTAAAGAAATTGAGGTCATTTAAAAGTTAAAAATTAAAAATTAAAAAAAAAGCTTTAAACTTGTTCGGTTTTAACCGAAACCTTGGATTTTCAAGCATCAAAACAGAAAACCGACAAAAATAAGTCGGTTTTAAATATTAATTTTAATATAAAAAAAGAATATTAAAATAAATTGTTCAATAATTTAGTTAGAAGAATAATTTGTTTCGAACCCTTTATAATTTTTTTTTGTCGAAATTACAAGATTTTTTATTTTATTTAAATTTGTTGCACGGAACCCCCATAAAAACACACATGAAATTGCGTGTTATTGAATCATGATTTTTTTTAAACAAAAATCCGTGAAATGGTTATTAATTAAAAATATCTTCATAATGTAATTTAATGAAGACTTTATCTACTGACAGGTCATTACATGTTAAATGTTGTATGTAAAAAATAAGGTCCACAGTGCAAGTTATGGCTAATCGTAACCAGAATTATTAGAACATTTCGAAAATATTTCTACGATGTATTAAAAATGAAAAATGGAAGAGTTATTTAATTTTTTATAAACATTGCATTGAAAAACATAAAAAATTACATTAAAATCTTATTTTCTCGATCCAAGATGCGGAATTTTATAATTTTTTACTGTAAAACGATAGAACTTTTTAATAATTTTTATATTTGACCAAATTTTTGACAAATAAAATAGTGTTTTGGAGGTTTTTTAATCACGGGATATTATCGCATAAGCCGAAAATTTTTAGTAATCATCATAAAACCTGTTAATACTTATTTTCAGGGCTGTGTGTCATGCACTTATTTTATTGAGGCACCCTTACATATAAAGGGTGGTTAAATTGTAAGGGCCGATGTTGAATGTGAACCACACCTAAACGCCAAGTTTTTTTCCGAATTTTATTTGACATTTCTCTATTTCAGACTTACTCAATTTGAACCATGGAGAGATACACAATCCAACAACGTGTTAAAGTTATCCAGACTTATTATGAAAATGGGCGTTCAAATCAAAATGCATATCGTGCACTTCGTGATTTTTTTGGTCAATTTGATCGTCCAAATGTGCGTACAATCGCAAAAAATCGTGGAAAAATTCGAGCAAACCGGGTCTGTAGAAGATGTGAGAACACCAGTGCATGCTAGTACAGCTCGTACTGCAGAAAATATTGCTGCTGTTCGCGATAGTGTGGCTGAAGAGCCGTCCACCTCAACTCGTCGTTGTGCCCAACAATTGCACCTCTCACGCTCGTCGTTGATGAACATTATGCATAAAGACTTGCATTTACACGCTTACAAGGTGCAATTGGCTCAAGAACTAAAGCCTCTTGACCATTCCAAACGTCGTGAATGGGCAGAATGGTGGCAAGAAATGGCAACAGTGGATGATCAATTTTCGAAGAAAATCATCTTCAGTGATGAGGCACATTTTCACCTCAGTGGATTCGTCAATAAACAGAATTGCCGCATTTGGGCGAATGAGAATCCAAGAGTGATTGTCGAAAAACCAATGCACCCACAAAGAGTGACTGTTTGGTGCGGTTTATGGGCTGGCGGCATCATCGGGCCGTATTTTTTCCAAAATGAGGCCGGTCAGGCAGTTACTGTGAATGGTGTTCGCTATCGTGAGATGATAACGAACTTTTTATGGACCGAATTGGAAGATATGGATGTGGACGATATGTGGTTTCAGCAGGACGGTGCCACTTGCCACACAGCTAACGAAACAATGGCTCTTTTGCGCAACAAATTCAATGGCCGTGTTATCTCACGTAATGGCGATGTCAATTGGCCGCCAAGATCATGTGATTTGACACCGTTGGACTTTTTTCTTTGGGGTTATTTGAAAGAAAAGGTGTTTTTCGATAAGCCAGCAACAATTCAAGAGCTAAAGGATGAGATAATTCGGCACATTAACGGCATAGAACCTCCATTATGCCTCAGCGTCATCGAAAATTTGGACCATCGGATGGAGGTGTGCCGCCGTGGTCGCGGCGCCCATTTGGCCGATATTTTGTTCCATACATAATTGAGTAATACCAATATATCATAATAAAATAATATTACAATAATTTCCTAAATAGTTTGTGTTTTATTCAAAATCAACATCGGCCCTTGAAATTTAACCACCCTTTAGTTGAAAAGATCAGATAATTTTCTTTTAAATACCGTTTAAAAATTCAAAATCGGTTAAAAATGTTTTAAATGCGCCAGTCGCAGAAAATATTTTTTTACAGTTATCTCGAAAATTGAGTGTTGTGGAACTTCTCAAACCGTTTTGTAGTACACTTCCCAGTGTACACTTGGAGTCTGAAAAAACTCATAAAAATCATTCAGAGCTTCTAAAATCATAGCTATATTAGGGTGTTTGTCTTTGCTAATGAAGCCTCTTTCTGAGCAATTTTTATAACACATAAAGGACATATGAGCACATATGAGCATTCTTGGAAATTTTAGAATTTCTGAGTCATTGGAAAAAAATTTGTCAAAAATTTTCAAATAGCCTAATAAATAAAACTCAATTATGGTTAGTTTATAAGTCAGAAATATGGGCGCTCCGAAAATTATAGTATTTAAGAGTCGCTTATAAGTCATAAATTCTGAGCGCGCAGAAATATGTTGGGTCTGTCACTTGAAAAGAAATTGGAAATTTTTGTTTTTGTAGCACCGTCTAATTTATTATCAAATACCCAGTAAAATGGTAAAATCCAAATAACAGGATTCAGAACAATATATACTGTATCAAAATGGGTTCTAATTTATGTTCGGCAACCAATTCTTTTTGTATGCAGTTTGTAATATTTGCGATAGGTTCTTTACTTCCAAGCAAGAACAGGTTGCTTTAGAACCACACACAGAGAAATAAAGTGCCAACTGAATTAAAAAGTGTATAATAATGGTAACAACAAATAAAATTAGTTAGTACAACGTACGTACATTAGATTTCTAAATATTTTGAGTTTAACCGAACATTGTCGTGAAAACTAATTTTATGTTGTGCCAACAGTCTAAAATTCGTTATAACCGAATTTGAGTCGTATTAACTAAATTTCAGTTGGCAAATAGCTAAATTTTTCTCGGTGTGCAATTTTAGAACTGGTTCTGTAATAGAGAAACCTTATATTTTGACTCCCAGGAACCTGTTCTACAGCCGGTTTCATGTAACCGGTGGTAAAAAAAATCTGTTTCATTCAGAGGTAACCAGTTCTAAAAAATGTTGCTGGTTAATGGAACAAAACATTTAATTATGATAACCACATTGACCACAAGCCCATGGTAAATATACAATATTTTATTTTTCAATAATTACTCATAAATATTGATAATCATACAAAATTAAATGGAAACCAAACTTTAATATCGGATATTAAATAGAAATTGAAAACAAAAAAAAAACTTATTTCAAAAACATACATTTGTGATTGCTAGGGCTAGGAACTTTATTTAAATAAATGTTTGTTGTCGTTAGCTGGAGAGCAATGTTAACAAAATATCTCTGCGAAGCAACAAATTTGCAACAAAATGGCATCGATTTGTTAATGCATATTTTTGCATATTTTGCTATAAATAAATATTTTTGCCTATTTTGATACAAATGCATATTTTAATGCATATTTTGTAACTTTTTGTTGTATATTTTTCATATGTCTGCATATTTTACATTAAATTGCATGTTTTTAAGAAATGTGTTTATAATTTTCTAAAAAAAATTATTACACAATTTATAAATTAAATATTTTTAAAATTTATACATACACTCAGTGAACTTCTGCTTTAAAAACATATAGTTGTTTGGGTTGTAATATAGTTTCTTTATTTTTAATGTAAATGTCAGTCATTTGTAGAACAAATTAAATTTTTTGCTATCCTTGTAGTTCATTTAAAAAAACAAACCACATCAAATGACTGTTTTATGATTTTACATTCATTTTTTACACTAGTTTTTTGTTATTTAAAAAAATCAAAAAAAAATAAATGTTTGTTTATTTTTTATTACCATGTGGTTCATTTTTACTACAATTGTTAGTCATTTTTTGAACATTAAAAAACAAATGACAATGTTAGTTGAATTTACTAAAATGTAAGTCGTCCTTTCTTTAAGTGAAATTTCATTTGTTTTTAACGACATTTGCAGTGATCTTTACCTACATAGTATTCTAAGTGTATAATTTTGTTTTATCACGAAAATAAAAATAACAGAAAATTTCAATTAAGATTAAACTGACGAAGTTTATTTTTCATTTCCCATCTTTCAAACACATGTTAAAACAAAAATTACTAAAATTGTGGAACTATTATTGAAAACATTAAAAAAAAAACTCCAATTATAAATGCATATTTTTAAATTTTAAGTAAATATTTTACGCTTTTAAATACAATTTGATGTGCATAAAACACGAATATAAATGCACTAACTTCCGAGCCCTTGTGATTGCTATTGAGATCGCCCTACTTTAAAAGGTTTCATGAGTATTTCACCGGATGTGGTTTGCTGGCTGGTTGGTTTTTCTGTGTGGGATAATGTTTTTGTTCTGTCTGACCAAGAAAATCATTATACGAGGTCAATGTTATTACTATATATGTTTAAAATATTGAAAAACAATTCTTTGTTCTGCTTCTATTATAATCCATACATATACTGAGAGAATTTACTGTATGATGTTAATGAATTTTTGCATAGAAGCAATAAAGCTGCACTTGAACTAGTACATTGAAACGTTTCATTAACCTAAAGCAAATTTCATACAATTTTATGAAAAATATATTTTTATTTATTAAAAGTATACTAATTTCGTAAAAAGTATGAAGGTTTTCATTACTTTTAAAAAGTTTAAAGAGAAAAAATTTCATTAGTTAACTGAAATTTTTCATTATTTTGGGTAACTAAAATTCTCTCTGTGTACAAAATAAGTTTCTACAATGAACAATAATACTATTACGAATAATTTCATAGATTAAGTTGACTTCAATTGACCGTATTAGTTTAAAGTGTAATAAAAAGTTTTCATAATACAAAAAATAGAACTTATTTAACCGCATGTGTAGTTAAAGAAGGATTTTTTTAAAAGATATTTAATATTTTATATCCATATCAGAAGTCATGATGCTTTTAATTCGAATTTAATGCAACCAAAAAAGTATTAACATTTAGTAAAGAACCCAATTGGAATAATTTTGTAAATGTTGAGTGTTGCAATTTTTGTGGTAACAAAACCAATAAAAGAGTGAATACATGTCAACTCAATCACCACTTGCATCGAATATCACCGATATTAACAAAATTCACTACAACTGTCGTATTTCATTATAAAAATAAATTTCAGATTCAGGACTCGTATGGTTTACGAAATATGATACGATCAAAATTTGACTAAAGTATCGTTCCAAAATTCAATATAACTTCTTAACTATATAAGCTACAAAATTCGTATTGGCCTTATTTTTTAGGTTAAAATATAATCTGTAAAATGATATGCAAATAGATTTTTTTTATTTAATGATCAAAGGTAATTTTTGACGGTCTTGAGTTCATATTTCAAAACGCGCATTCTTAGAAAAACCAGTGATTTCATAGGTTTCAGTAAAATCATATTTCATGTCTACATTATTACGATTAAAAGTAATAATATGAATATACATAATTTATAGTGTTTTGTTGTTAAAATTTTATTTATTTTGTATCGCTCCACGTGCTAGCTCTTCAGAAACAGTTAAATGATTAATTATTTTTTATTTCACACTCGAAAACACCAAACACAATCGGAAATCACTCGGTAGAATTCTTACAGACCGTTTATAATCCACGATATGAAACTTTCTGCATTACAACCTGCATCCTTATAATGGAGTAGGGTAAGTTGCTTACAACCTGCATCCTTGTTAGGGAAAACAGTAAGCCCAAAATTATTGTTTGTTTACTTTTATACGAAAATTATTCCTTTCTTTTGTTGCTTCTTAATATTATGTTATAGTAAGTACTTACATCAGCTCATTTGTTTCATCTTGCTTCTAAAAACACGAAAATTTTTTACTGGGTCGTAATTGATAACTAATATCAAGAATTATTTTGATTAAAATCCCAAACCAGGAATCAGATTTTAAAACTTTCAAAACGTTTAATTTTGTTTGTTTCTCAAAAAAAAAAAAAATCACTTCAACAAAATGGAAAAATATTTTCATATTTGATGTAAAATAATAAAACAAAAACTTAGTACAATAATAATAAATTTTGTGAAAATTTTTAATTTAATAATTTAATTTGTACATTTTCTTTACAAGTGTTGACTCAGAAGCTAAGAATATTTTGTTACTTGAATAAATTATAAGTATAATTCAGAAAACGTCTAGAAACCCAGATTTTTTTGGAAAAACCAATTTGCACGACCTTTAGTTTAACTTCTTCCAAAAAATCTGAAAAATCTCAAAAACGCTTTATCCCATAGTTGAGTTAAAAATACAGTAACATGCATTTCTTTTTCAAAAAAATTTTTTTTTTCAACTTTATTATACATTTTTTCATTTTTAGTTTCATTTATGATTAACATTTATTTACAGTTGCATACAAATTTAACCACAAAAACGGAATTTTGTCAGTGATTGTTTCCGTTAGAGTTATTAAAGTTTAAATTATTTTTTCAAAAAAAAAATATTCAAAAAATTCGTGTCTGTTTTTTTATTAAAATGGGTTGTATATATACTAAATTATTTCAATTCAAATTACAAAAAATTTAAAAAGTTTACATAAATTTGTGTGTAGCTAAAGACCACTGCAAATGTAGTTAAAAACAAATGAAATTTTACTTAAGGAAAGGACGACTTATATTCAGTAAATTCTACTAACATTGTCATTTGTTTTTTAATGTTCAAAAAATGACTAACAATTTTAATAAAAATTAACCACATATGTTAGTAAAAATAAACAAACCTTTATTTTTTTGTTTAAATAACAAAAACCGACTGTAAAAAATGAATGTAAAATCATAAAACAGTCATATGATGTGGTTGGTTTTTTAAATGAATTCCAGGGTTAGTTAAAAACTTAATTTGTTCTACAAAAGACTAACATTTACATTAAAAATAAAGAAAATGTATTACAACTAGGGTTGCCACATGGCCTGGAGTGAGCTCGATTGTCAAGATTTGTAAGGTCTTGTCAACTGTCAAATAAAATAAATTTTGTCAAGCTAATACTCTTGTTCACGTTTAAAGTTTATTTTTAATTTTTTAATTTAAAAAATGTAATATTAAAAAAATGTATTATCAATTGTTTAACCACCAAACCCCAACACTGATTCTTATATTTTTTCCCAAAACCCATAATTCATTTTAATTGTTAACTTAAAAAGTAACCAACACTTGCAATTTCTCACAACATACACAACATTGGCTTATTGCTTAATTTGAACTATTAATAAGAGCCTAATTACAACCCAAACAACTACATATTTTTAAAGCAAAAGTTCCCTGAGTGTACATTTTGTATACACTTTCAAGAATTCAATATTTAGAGTACACAAATTTTTAAAGTTTGTCAACTCATTATGTTTGCACTTTTGGTTTAATTCCTCTTCTGGTTGAGGACTGACTGACTCCACATTCCTTTGACCCCACATAGTAACCACTAAAAATGAGATTCGGCAGCTACCTCTCTGGAAATTACTTAAATTAATGTACATTGTACATAATGTACATTTGGCATTCTTATTTTTTTTACTGTCTTCTGAGGTTAATTTTTTAAATAAAAACTTATTTCTGTTTAAATTTAAAAAAAAGTCTTTTAAATATTTTTTAAAACACATTCAATTGATGCTCACACATCCAGAAAACACATCCAGAATATGAAGACAAGTGAACATTCGAAATATTTTCTATTGTACGTACGTATGTGTGAACGAATTGAATTGTGGCACTCAAAGCAAATAGTTAGAAAGGCAACACAAGTATTGAAAATGAAATGTCTGTATAAAAATACATTTTTCTAACTTGCTGCATGTTTTTCTAGGCCCCACGTTTTTTTTTTTTAACAAAAACTTTGCTGAATGTATTTAATTTTTCCATTTGTTTAGTATACTTCTACACTGACCGGCAAATGTTTTATATATATAAAAGTTTTTTTTTTTAACTCCATTTAAACAATTTATATAAATCTCAAAAACTTATAAGATCTTACTAGCATTAATCTGTGGTTTCTACGGTTTTTAATTTCGAGACTAAAACAAAAAAAAAAATTGCCGTCTAGTGTTATAGCTTTTATGGATTTTACAATCATGTACTGTTAGGAGCGACTATAAACGTGTTTCTTACGTGCAACTTGTGGCATAACAATAAATTTTATTGTCCACTTTTTTTGGTATTTTCATAAAAAAATATATTTTTTTTATCAATTTTTCTCACTGTTATTTTATATATGAGGTTTTATATGCAAAATGTCCTCTTGCGGAAATGGTATGGAGGAGTAATATCAAACATACTGTAGTAATTTTCCTATATGAATCCATAAAAGTATGAAATATCTTGTTGAAATTTCCCAACAGTAGGGAGAAGTGTTTAAATATTAGGCTATTTAAAAAAATATAAAACATTGACGAGTTTTGGGACAGGGAAACCCTGGGTTAGATTTCAAAGATCCAGTTAAGAAAGAAAATTATAAAAAAAA
>CM037852.1:123463521-123788178 GCA_021234595.1 Delia radicum
AAAAAAACACTGTCGATCTTAGAGTTTTTTTTTCTCTACAACATAACCAGTTTCATTTAAATCGGAGTGCATCATTTGGTATACTGTCATTGTTAGTTTTTTTATTAAAAAAAATACTCTGGGATACAAAACTAAATTGTGCGAACATATTAAACGTTGTATATGGTGGTGCTGACTACTGGATGGTTGAATGGTTCGTTGTTTTTTTTTTTCTGTATAAAGGATTAAAGGTTTTGGTTATTGTAAAAACTTTTAATATGACTTTTAATACATTTAAAACACAACGAGTTGTAAAATTTTTTAAAACAGTGTCATGCCGCGGTATAATAATATTCATATAAAAACTTGGACGTTCGATACTTTTTGTGTGTTTGTTTAAACTACGCTACGAAAGAAAACAATAAAATGTTTCAAATCTTTCCGTCTATTAACAAATTTTGCAAATGTATTATTTTTTAATTCCACAAAGCCACAGTTCTTTAGAATAAAAAAAAACAAAAAAAACAATATTGCAAAATTTTTTTGGCAATTTTTCCCCCCAACAAAGTAAAAAGTTTTGGTAGTATACAACAGTTTTATTGTTATATTCAGTTTTATTGTCACAGTTTTTATTTAGTTTTTCCTTTTTTTATGTCGACTCTCTAAAAAACACAAGTAAAGTGACGTTCACAACATTTGGGAAATGAAGCTTTAGTATTTTTAAAAATCACCCCATGTACATTTGGGTGGATTAGTACGATCATAATCTTTGAGATTTTTTAAAGGTGATTCTAAAGCTGTAACCGGATCACAACTATTGCATGTAACAAAGGAATAAAGAGAAAACCATTTACAAAATTAAAAAACAAAGTACTTTACGACAGTTTATATAAAAGCAGATTAAATACTAACGTTTCAATTGTTGCCAATCCTATAGGAATTATCACATGTGAATTCTGCACAATCCATAGTTGGATGTTTTATACTTTGTCCGGGTAATACAATTTTACCTTGTATAACACATTTTCCTGGATGTTTATCATCACGAAAATATTTTTCTGTATAAACACCAGCAACTGAAACTGAAATTAAACCAAATGCAAGTGTAATCAAAGTAAAGTTAAACTAAACTTGGAATTTTTTGTTTTTGTTTAGTTTCATACAAATTTCTTATCAGCATTCGTAGTATTCCATTAGAGGTCAGTTTTAAATGATAACATCTAAACTAGAATAGAAAAAGTGAAGACATTTTGAATTATACATTCGAGGAAATAAGTATAACGACCACTTCATTAAAAATATTATAATCATACTTTATTTATTTTAAACAACCCAGCATTGCCATATAAGTGATAATAGCAAGTACGTACAATTGTCATTACAAATCTCATTACTTTTGGGGATGTAGCGCAAAAGAATGGCAAATCATTACTAAAACCCTTTTCGTAAAATCAAAAATTATGTGGTTACCTATATGCTTACTAGTATGAACACAAATAATAATTCAAAAAATACACTTTCCAAAAAAAATGTGTTAAAATAAAAAAAAAAAAATAAAACATAAATAAAATTAAAAATTTTTTAAAATAAAATGCGCGTTGAAGATATTCGAACCATGGACTCCAGATTTTCAGCAAACCGCTCTACCACCTGAGCTATGTCGACATGTTGTCCTTGATAGATAAAAAAAACATAAATAACTACCTTCCAAAAAAAATTGTCAATACTTTCCAGCTTTCAAAAAATCAGAAATAAGTATTTATATATGCACTTACTAGAGTTGAAAAAAATAATAGGTCTAAAAAAGATTTTCCAAAAATTTTTAGGTTATTACTTTACATTAAATAAAAAAAATAGTACTTATGGGTAACGCATTATTTTTTGTATTGAAATAATGTGAAAATTAACTATTGGTTAGTAAGTCCTTATTATAAGCATTGAAGTAATGCAGAGAGAAAGTTGGTGTCATTGGAACTGTCAAGTAAATGGTGGATGGTAATGGCAAGTACTTGCAATTGTAAGCCCGTCCCGTTAAGAAACCCCACAAAAAAAAATTAGGGGTCGTCAAATCTGTGGAACGCGGTGGTCAAGCAAAATCAGCTTTTTTTAAATTATTCGGTCATCAAAAAGTTCTCGCAGAATCGCCATTGTCTATTTCGCGGTATGAGCTGCAGCTCCATCTTGCTGAAACCATATGTTAGGAGTATTGATTACTACCGTCTTACTTTATGATCAGATATCGGCTCCATGTTTCTCTAGACATGATCTAATTTATCTCATACGATTTTCAATTGAAAAAGAACAATAACACATCGTATACTTGTCGTGATTTCAAGAATATGACATTGATCTTTACATGAGAACTTGTTGAGCATTAATTGGTATGATGTGTATAGTATGGCGTCAGTTGATTCACAATTGTCGTTCATCGAATCTAATGTATTAGATTTATATGATCTACATGTACCTCTGAGGACTAAACGCGTAATAAACATGTCCAGACCCTGGTTCACACCAGCTATAAGAAAACTTATTGAAAATAGAGACTTAGCTTTTTCACGTTGGAAGAAGTTTAAAACAAACTGAGTTGCACAATGAATATCGTCAGTTTAGGAGAGATGTTTAATAACCTAATTGTAAAAACTAAATCAGAATATTATTCCAAGCGTTTTTCTGATGCAGTAAATACAAAACAAACTTGGCAGGCAATCAAGGATATAGGTATTGGAAAGGATGAGAAAAACAATCAATTGTTTGTTGATGTGAATGAAATCAACAATGCCTTTACTAATATACCAATGGTTGATGCATATCCTAATTTCTACAACTTTGAAAATTACTGAATTTTTTAATAATGCTAATTCGATTTGCAAACAGTTGCTACAGACAACATATTAACTAACATGTTTGAATTTGAGTGCGTTAATGAAACTGATGTTCTAAATTGCTTATTGAGTATTAAGTCTAATGCTGTAGGTTTTGATAATGTTCATCCTAAGTTTTTAAAGCTACTGATACCTCTTATTCTTCCATATATCACACATTTTCTTAACACTATTATTACAACTAGCTCTTTTCCGCGTAAATGGAAACACGCTAAAATTATTCCTGTTCCCAAATCCAGGTCTGAATTCAGACCACTTGCAATTCTTCCTTTTCTTTCTAAACTGCTAGAAAAACTACTGCATACTCAAACTAACTCGTATATCAAGAGACACAACTTATTATCTGACTACCAATCTGGATTCCGCTCTGAACACAGTTGTGTCACTGCTCTTTTGAATGTTTCCGAAGATATAAGGCAGCATGTTGATGAAGGGAATTTAGTTTTTCTAGTACTGCTTGACCATTCAAAGGCTTTTGACACTGTGGATCACAATATCTTAGTCAAAAAACTGAAAAATATGTTCAACTTTTCCACCACCTCAACAAAGTTGATATCATCATACCTATCTGGTCGAACACAATCTGTTTACAGTAACGAAAAAAACGTCTGATGTTGCCTCAATTTTAAGAGGTGTTCCCCAGGGATCCATACTAGGACCACTACTTTTTTCACTTTATGCTAACGACCTTCCATCGCGACTTCAACACTGCAAGGTGCACATGTATGCTGATGACGTTCAGGTGTACCTGAGTAGTTCACAAAAATCTCTTGATGTATCACTCTGTAAGACTAAATAATCAGAAAATTGATATTGTGTCATCTGTACGGAATTTAGGTATAATTTTCAATAATACCCTCACTTGGTCAAAACCACATTAATAATATTGTCGGTAAAACATACAATATGCTACGTACTCTTTGGGCAACGCAATATTTTACTCCACCTAAAATCAAAATGCTATTAGCTAAAGCCTATCTGATGCCATCTTTGCTATATGGCTGCGAAATTTTTTCAAACTGCGATGCTGATAGCAAACGTAAATTAAATGTTCTTTTCAATAATATTGCTAGATATGTCTTTGGTCTAAGAAAATATGACCGTGTATCTGCGTATGCCCAACAGCTTTATGGAATGACGTTTGATAATCTCTTGAAACAAAAATGTTTAATAATGTTGTATAAGATTATTTATAATAAAACACCAAAGTACCTACATGAATACCTGCTTTTTAACACTTCACAGCGAGGAAAACGGATAATTCCTATACTTTATCAAACACTTATGTCAGAGTGGCAGTTCTTTACAAGTGCTATACGTTTTTGGAATGCACTTCCACACAACATTCAAAGATGTAGTAACGCATTAAAATTTAAAAATGAATTACAAAATTTACTTGCGTAATTCAAGCAGACTTAATGATTAATTTTAGTAAAATTTGACAGGTCTAAACTAAAATAATCTAAACTAAATATCATAAAATATTTTTGAATACCACTAATAATTTTATTGTATTTTGTTTTATTTTCATTTCTTTGCAATCCGTATTACAAGTATTATTGTACTTTTTTATTTTACTTCTGTATTTTGTGATTTTATTAATTTATTAACTTATAATTTTTAATACTTTATTTTAACTATTAATATTAAAAATATACAATCATTTAATTTCTATGCTGTTATTCATAAGATGTAATCTTGTAGCATAGAATATATCAAATAAATAAATAAAATTAAATTAAACAATTTTCCAGCATGGTGCGATATACCGCCCCGGAGACGGTTTCTGGTTCGTCGCCTTTTTTTCGAAAAAATACCGGGGTGTAATTGTCACTGATGCACAGCTTTGGGATTTTGGGTACGCCGAATTCGGCAATTCTGTTTATTAACATATCCAATTATTGACGGTATTTTCTTTGCGTTGTAACAATTGATCGTTCGGAAACATAATAAAATTCAACGAAAAAAATGTTATTAACTTGTTTATTACATGCTAAAAAAATTAAATAAAAAATGTAAAAATAAAAAAGTTATAAGAAATTTAAATCAGTCACTCGAAGTTGGCCCACCATGTATATGTGGAGGTCGAGCAAACCAATTGTAAAAAGGAAATCAAAAAATATGTAGAGTTATTTCATCAAAAATATCAAATTTTCTACCTCTATCCCATTGAATTTTAACTAAACTTGTTATGAAAGGTAAATGTCATATAAATATGTTATCGTACAAGTTTTGGGTTGCTAGCTCTAAAGGTTGTGGCAATATCACATTTTGAAATATGAAAAAATCGGAAACTTAACAAATTCAGTCGTACTTAATCGGCCAAATTATTTTACCATTTAAAGATACGTGATTCATTGATACCTCATTTTAAAGCCACTCACGGTGGGCCTGAGTGAATTTAAATAAAACTTGCGTCTTCTTCCAATCTGAAACAAATTCCGTTTCTAGATGGTCTAAAAAGCGTTTTTAAAACGAAAAATCTAGGTGGCGCTTGTTTTTTACGCCCAATCAAAATTTTCAAAATTTGGTCTGCCTTTAGGTACCTTACCGGGGTTGTTAAAAAAATTAGCAACGATGTCTAACATTTCAGATGTTTTTTTTTGAACAGACTCTGATTTTTTTTGTCGGACACACCCCTTTGAAAGCGGCAAGGCAAAAGAGTTAACATTTTTATGTTTCAAAATTTTAAAAATTTCTTATCTGTTTGGGACAAATTATATGTCACTGGAAAGCTTATAAAATTTTCTTTTATATAATATATGTTCGTTTTTATTTTCCAGGTGATGGGACCGTGTTATTTCACTTTAAAATGAAAATGGCCGAAAAGCAAAACAAGCGGACATAAGTCCATATACCCTTAATTTAATGATCCGAACATACATATGTGAAACCATATACGGATTCATATATGCGCCAATATATTTTCATATATGCGCCGGGTAATATATTTAAAAAACATCAAACTAAGTAATTTTTGACCCCGCTGTTCAACCCCTAAATAACGTGTCTAATGTTTTTTTTGTTCTTTACAATATATCAAAGTTTCATTAAAATCTGCGGATTCACCACTGTGTAGCTTCCTTGTAAGTTTTAGTAGGTTTTTCTGATATTTTATTAATTTTTTTTTCTATGAGTGTACAAAGGAAAGCATTTTTTTATTAAATTATTTTTTTTTTTTCAATTAACACAGAAAAACTCCATCAATTAGAATTTATTTTGAATTGATGGAAAGCTCTAAGCCACTAGAGACGTTGTTGATACAGACAATATATCATCAACCGTAATAAAATTTCATCCTAATAATACAGTCTGTATGTTGGTACATAGTGAAAAATAATAGTTTAACAAATGATTATATCATGACTCATTTAAAAAAATTTCGATACGATTTTAGTTGTTTTTGGATTTGATTGAAAGTTAGCACATCGATATTCAACGTTCATATGGTGTAGAGTGTCTCAAATGTAAAATCGGACAAAGTACATATATTATATTTCTCAAATTTTTGTGAAATTTTTATTGGTGGTACATGTTTTCTAGGTCATATATTTGTAATTGCGACATAAATCCACCACGCTTTTGCTGCGTAACTATAACATTAAAAAATCCACTTTCAAAGTCAAACGGAAAATCTGACTTAATAATTTGTCTTTAGTTTGTCGAATTTTATTGAAAACAGGGACCGTAATCATTATGAGTTTTATAATAAAAATTACACAATAATGATTATGTTATGAGTTTTAAGGATTTTCTTCAATGGTAATGATTACACTGTGCTAGTTCAAAAACGTAACAAGCGGGGCACCCGGCGGGTAAAGCTAATTCGAGTACGCTGAATCCAGTGGTGCTAACCGTTTTTTAGGTTAGCTCTCGTTTAAAAAATAATTAAGATTGAAAATTATGGTTCCAAGTACCTAAAAAAAACAATTTTTTTAAGTTTTTTTTACTATTTATTGATTTTAAATGTATGAAATTGAGAACATTTTATGAAACAACATCAACAATAAACTATTTGCAACAAAATTTAATTGACTACAACAATTTTAAAGTGATTTATAATTTTTTTTTTTTAATAAATAAATTTTTCATGATTTTTTCAATTTTCATTTCCTGATTCTTCTATATCATTATCTTCCTCTTGCAAATTCCAACAAATGTCACCTAAAAGTGAATATCGCATTCCGCCCATTTTCAGTTCGACTACCAATATTTGTAATTGATGGACTCGTACAAAATTGGAAGGCTATATAGCTAATATAGAACCCTAGATATTTAATATTAATATTAATTTTGTATATGAGCTTAATATTCACTTTGTATGGGAGCTGCCACGCCCACTGGTATGATCCCGCCCAATTTTCCCATGACTATTCATAATATAATCAACGTGCACAAATTTCTAAGACTCTGGCTATTATAGAACTGTAGATATATGATATTAAATATTTACTTTGTATGGGAGCTGACACGCCCACTGGTCCGATCACGCCCATTTTTCCCATGACTATTAACACTATCAAATAATCAACGTGCACAAATTTCTAAGACTAAGACTATTATAGTACTGTAGATATATGATATTAAATCTTTACTTTGTATGGGAGGGAACCATAATTTTCAATCTTAATTATCTTTTAAACAAGAGCTAACCTAAAAAAAAAGGTTAGCACCACAGGATTCAGCGTACTCGAATTAGGTTTACCCACCGGGTGCCCCGTTTGTTACAAAAAAAAGTGTCCAATTCGAGCACAGTGTTATTTTTGAGTAATAATAAAAAAAATCCGCAATAATCATTATTTTTGAGCAAAAAAAAAAAAACTCAAAAATAATCATTATTTATGATTTTTATTTTTTTCGCTCAAAATAAAACTCACTTTCATGTAGGTGTAAATAAATATACATATTAGGGTGGGGCGATTAGTACGGAAGGAAAAAAATCTTAATGGGCGCTTCGCGTTTCTGATTCTTGGGATTGTACTGAGCAAAAAAGTCCAATAGACCATACGTCTACGGTGAAAATCGAGCTTCCAGATTTTTACTTTACGGCAAAAAAGCCCTATTTTGAAATTAATAATTAACCACTTAAACCCCACCCACAAATATGATTGATGCATTAATCTGCCAGAGAATCTTCCAAAGAAGAGATTGATATCCTGAGATATGTCCATCCCACACATTGTTACTTTCACAAAATACGGCAAAAAAAACCCTATTTTGAAATTAAAAATTAACCCCTTAAACCTCACCCACAAATATGATTGATGCATTAATCTGCTAGAGAATCTTCCAAAGAAGAGATTGATATCAAAATCTTCGATAAGCTCCTCCTACTTTCTGAGATATGTCCCTCCCACACATTGAAAGTGAGTTTTATTTTGAGCGAAAAAAATAAAAATCATAAATAATGATTATTTTTGAGTTTTATTTTTTTTTTGCTCAAAAATAATGATTATGGCTGATTTTTTTTATTATTACTCAAAAATAATCATTACCATTGAAGAAAACTTTAAAAATCAAAAATTTAAAAAATCATGACGGATATGCAAAGATTGTCAAAAAATAATAATAATGGTGCAATAAATTTTTTTTTTATGTCTCTTCTAAGTGATTGATTTTTTGATTCAAAAAAAACGAGCAATAATCATTATTTACGGTCCCTGATTGAAAATATGACGAAAAAAAATGATCAGTATCACTAAAAACGTGTTATTCTCCGTTTGTAAAGTAAAACAAAAATCGCGTCTTAAATAAGTGCATCAGGATAAAAGCTCAATACAGTATGCAAATCGGGGTGAAAATTTTATTCCGTGGCGATTAAAGGTGAAATTAAGTTCAAAATTCAATTTACTGTTTATAAGACACATTAAGTTGCATTTGCAGCAACAAAAAAATCTGAGAGAAAACAAAAAAAAAAATTAATTACAATTTTGACATGTAGGGATACAACTTTTTTACCGGGATACAACTTTTTTACAATTTTTGAAAATATCAAAATGGCCCTATCCATACCATGTAGTGCATAAAAAAACAATAAAAACTGCATCTTTAGATTTTCGATATCGTTAAAAACAGTTCCGCGTCCAATGCAATTAAGTTTGGGATCAGTAAGTTCTAAAAAAATAAAAATATTTTCTTTATAATTTCATTAAATGATAAATAAATTATAAGTTTTTCCATTAAATATTGAATAATATTCTGTATAAATTCAATTAATCGTGATAACATATTGCGACTTACCTACGCTGTCTTATGCAAATTTGCGAAATATTATAATTTATTGCTAAAAGTATAAAAATATAAAATTTTGAAAAAATAAAGAATTTTGAAAAAATAAATCTTAAAGGACTTTCAGAAATCGGCTTCGGCGGGGAACGTTTTTGTTCCGAAATGACCTGAGGAAACATTTTTCGGTTTCTGCACAACATCGGCTACAGCGTGGTGATAGGGCCTTATTTTGGTTGTACCCCTAATGTACAGTGTACATTGTAGACAATCTTCGATGTGAAGAAAATGCGTTAAAAGTAGCCAACACGATCAGAAATTATGCAAAAAAATTGCACACGGGCATTATTCAGACCAAAAAATAAAATATTTTGTGACAATTTATCTATTAAAAATAAGTAAAAATTTTTAAATAAGTATAATAATGATTTGGAAAAAATATTTTTCTCTTTCTTCGGCGTAATAAATGTGATTTATTGATATCGATAAAGACATATAAGAAATCTTTTAGAAATAGAAAAAATACTTTTTAATGCATAAAACTCAAGTTTTCAAAAAAATATTAACCCTTTAAGTGCATTCAGAGCTTCAAATTTGAAATTTCAATTAATTATACTACCACTAGAGGTCGCGACTAGGCTATAAAATTTACTGACAATGCATACTGGGAAACCAACGTACCAAATATTGTAAAAAAAAACGCCCGGAATATGCTTGGTAAAAAATTTGTTAAGTTATATGATTTGTAGTGCTTAAAAGTCCATACTCTAAAACCATATTAAAAGTAATTCATAGTTTATTCAGTTATATAAATTACTTAGAAATTCTAAAGAAAAAACTAGATTTTTGGTAAAAGTTAAATTCGCGAATATTTGGAAAAGTGGAGCTAATATTAAAATTTGGTGATCACATTGGTGACATATTTCCTAACATATAACGCAATTGATAAATCGCATCTCAGATGAATTTTTAGTGTTTAGCAGTGTTATCCATTTTCTATATCTTAAACATGTGTCCTTGCATTTATATAAGTGGTAGAAGTTAGAGCCATTTAGTATAAACAGTACTTCATCCATGTTAAGTTGATATTGCCAAAATAATTGCGTCTTCGTCCATTATGTATTGGACATATACAAATAAAGTGTAATGTATTTTCCAGTTCGCTGAGGTTACAAATTGAACATTCTCCAACTGTGTTGTTTCTTAAAAATCTAGCAACTAAATCAAGTAAACCACCTTTCGGTTTTACTAATAAGCTTGTAATACGCTATGAATAATTTGACGCTAGTGATGGTGTAATACTTTAGTCTAGTTTTGAGTATACATCACGATCACAGTCTCGTAAAGCTTTTAGAGGCGCTACGAAATAACCCCCAATGAAATAACCCCCAACGGCCAAAAATGAAATAACCCCCAAAAAAATTGTGTAAAATTGTTTGGGGGTTTTTTTCATTTTTTTTGGGGATTATTTCATCTTACGGTTTGGAGATTATTTCATTATGAAGCAACCCCCAATAAAATAAAGCTTAAAATTTAAATTCTTTGGAGATTATTTCATATGCAATTATTTTGGGGGTTATTTCATATTTTTTGGGGGATATTTCATTTTGCTAAAAGTGAAATTTTTTTAATAACAAAGTTTTTCTGCGTGGCGGCCTGCGGCCACTCTTAGGGGTTTTCTCCTTCATGGGACGCGGCAGGTGGCTTCGCTGAATAAAGTTTCCCTGCGCGCGTCACACTAGGGAAGATAATGAGACGCGCGCAGGAAAACTGTATTCAGCGAAGCCACCTGCCGCGTCCTATCAAGGAGAAAACCCATAAGATCGGCCGCAGGCCACTACGCAGAAAAACTGAACAGTGTAACAAAAGAATCACAAATATGAAAACAAAAAATAAAAAAGTTTGGGACATATTTCATTTCTTTGGAGCTTATTTCATTGGGGGTTATTTCATTTCTTCCTTTGGGAGTTATTTCATTACGAAACAACCCCCAAATTTTGGGTGTTATTTCATTTTCACCTTTGGGGAATATTTCATTTCTTTTGGGTATTATTTCATTTTTTTTTGTTGGTACTTATTTCATTTTTTTTGGGATTTATTTCATTGGGGGTTATTTCATTTTGTCGTTTGGGTGTTATTTCATTGGGGGTTATTGCGTAGCGCCGCTTTTAGATGCTTTTAAAATATAATCCTCACGTTTTTTTGATTTTAAAAGACTTAGTATTCGTTTCCAATAGACTCAAATGTTTTTGAAGGACGTGTTATAAGCCTTATCAATCCCGAGATATTATTTCATTATATTTCAAATTATTACAAATTATATTTCAAACAAATTGAATATCAAATAAAAGGTATTTGAAACAAAGGTATATGAAACATGAACGGACATGTCCACAAATTTTTTTTACTAAAAAAAATATTTTCGATTACCACATTTGTATGAAAAATGTTATTGGTTTCAGTTAAAATTAACATATTATTTAAAGTTATCGAGGGGTGTGTGGGAGTTTTAGATTTGTTCGGCTTTGAGACGACTTTTCCCGAAAAGCTTTTAAAGCGGCAACCCTGGGTCCACAACATAAGCAATATAACCTTTTTCTTTTTCGATTACCCTAATATTGTGTACAACTAAGTTTAAATTTAGCCAATATTAGACATGTTTTCAAACATGCGCTACCTAAAAAAATACGTTCCTAAGAATGTGTTGTCCTGCAAAGCATATATCCATTCAAATCTGTGGGTTAACCAGTAGTTATCTTTGTTAGTTTGATTCCAAAACTGTTTCTATTAAATTAAATGTTATTTTTGTTTGATTTTTTCTGTGTGTATAGTGGGAGTAGCAAGACTAAAAGTAAAAACGAAAATACATTGTGTGAGGCCAAATCGTTTCATGATTATTATGAATTTATTTGTCATTTCTATCTACAACTAAATAATTCCATTTTTTCTCTCTTATTTTTCGATCTGTATTTGTATTTTCATTAGAAAGCTATTGTGCGTGTCCATTAATAATTAATTACTTCTCTTTTTTTCTGCGTATGTGGTTTTATAGTGTATGGACTCAAAGGAATTTGTTTAATATTCTGTTAGTGACCGAACTGTGTTAACAAACTTAATTATTTATTTTTATTTTCAGTTTTTTGCACGTTTTTGGATAAGCATTAGGGTACCAGATGTATTTCAAAGATATTTTTCACAAAATTTTATGAAAACTTGTATTATGTTAATGAAAAGTTTCAATGGAGGTTTCAATCAACGTCACTGATTCCACGCAAAAATTATTAATATCATGCATAGAATTTTGTCAGTGTATAGAAAAATTGTCATGTTCTAAGGAAATTATTTAAACTTTTTAAAAGATTAATACTCTGGTTCTAAGCGCTGTTTGCTATTCCAAAGCCTTCAGATTTTAAGGAGTCGTGGCTATGAAACAACTCTTATTTTGGTGTGAACTTTTTATATGCGTAAAACATTTATAATGTGGCTTTTCCGTTAGAAAACTCTTAAATGTCGAAGGGGTTTCAATAAAGTGTAATATTTGTTTCTATAGAAAAACCCTCAGATATTGATTATTTTTATTCAGCGAAAACCAGAAGATTCTTATAACTCCTACAGAAAACCCTTCTTATTATAAAGATTTCCTCTAAAGAAAAACTTTTCTTTCCTAATGAATTTTTTAACCAACTTTTATCTCTGGAAATGATATAATTTTAAAAGTACAGCGAAAGTAATTTTCGTCGGATCCGACAGGCACTTTCATAGGTAATTGTGCAAAACCATTGTGACTTTAAATATCCGCCCACTTTAAAAGAGTCTTGACTGTCAACACAAATAGCACCATTAAACTCAGCGTAGCGGATGTACAATTTTGGTGTCATTACGGTTAATTTCATTTATAGAAATATTACAATATTTATGATATTTACGACTAGGTCTATAAAATTGCAATGCAAATTTTGAGTTATGACATATCAATTCTATATGAAGAGGAAAAATGTTGATCATTAATAATTTCTTACATAGCTTTCAAGAAAATCGAAAACTTCAAATTTTTGCAAAGTCAAAGCAGATTTTGCAGAAACTATTCCATCGAAATTTTAAAAATCTCTATGCTCGCACTTATATCTTAGAGCTTGTTCCGACGAAGCGTGTTTAGTAATGCTTTTTCATATGCCAAAGAATCTTCAAAATATAAAGATGAAAGGTTTTTTATAGAAAAAAGTCTTTGCAATCTGAGATATTTTCTCTAGGACTTTAATAGAAATTTGAGGATTTTTCTATGGGGGAAAACTCTCAGCATATACGCCATTTATATAAAAAGAAAACACTCCGAGCCTAATAGTGTTGTAAAAGTAATCAGAATATAATGGTTTAAGAAGGCCAGGACAGTTGAATGCTTCTTTCGACACTTGAAAAACGTGATTTGTCCAGCGGACATCACATTGGATTATCATGCCTATACCATTAAAAACATCTGATTCCTCATTATTGATACCACCCATGTACATGACATTGATGCATCCATTGATGGGTCAACCAAAAGGGTTGGCATGTGGTCTAAGAAAAGTGAATGGCAAATGTTGTTGTCATCTGCAAAATAGTATTAAGAAAGAGGGAAGGAGAAAGAACGGAACCGTGCGGTAGCCCTGCATTTAACTAAAGCTCATCGGCTAAGACTCCATCTATAAAAACTCTTGTAGTGCGATATCTAAGAAAACTCGATATAAACCGAGAGAAGTCAGCACCGGCACTAAAATAAATGAGCTTTGTCATGACTGATATATGCCACACGATCAAACACCTTGGAAATATCTAGAGCAACCAACTTGCACTGCCAAATTTGTGGATGATCCGACTTCGACTAGAACTAGAATGACTTTTACGTCAGCCATATTGCCGATCATGAAGAAGTGAGTTGTACTCTAAATTAACAAGATGGTTATAAACCATGCTCTTCATAACCTACGAAAGCACAGAACAGATTGGAATTGGACGGTATTTACCAGAGTTGCTATCCGCACCCTTTTTGGGGATTGGCTGGACATTGTAAACCTTCCAACAATATAAAAATATACCCGTACGGTAAGACGTGCTAAAAAGTATTGCCAATGGACTCGACAATGTCGAATAGTACTGTTTCAATACCTGTGCTGGTATGCCATCCGCTTTCTCTGGATCTAACTTCATTTCCGTACATCTAGTTAAGCCAACACTTATGTTTAGGCTTAGCCGAAACGAACTTTGAGGGAATAAAAAATGTGTGTTGACTCATTCACTAATTGCGCTAGGTGATTTTGCGTGTCAAAATGTTCGACGTAAATACCAATGGAAGTCGTCCCACCATTCGGGCAATTCTCCAGGATTCCCAAAATTGAGGTGGAAAGAGAATCAAAACAATTAAATCTCTTGTCAGTCCCTATGTTTGGGCTTCTATAAATATACCTGAAGTGAATGATTTAATGGCGACCTTGTTTACTGAAAAATAAGTGCATGTTTTAGTTTTACCGTAAAATGGATTTAAAGTTTGTCGAATCTTCCTGCACTTTCATATATGCAAAAGTTTTCAAACGATATTAATCTTATATATTTCAGTTTAAATCTAAGGACAAGACCAGCACAAATATTTCTATTATTCACATATTTAATTCCCAAAGCTTAAAATAAAATCCGCTGGTAAGCGGCTACTTCTAATTTTTGAGAATTCGTTCGCGAAATAACCAATAAACCCAATCAAATTAGCATGCAGTGGAAAGAGTCGTTTAAGAAGAGATAACTTAAATATCCAGTACTTCATTACCGGTAGTTTTAAATATATGTAACTATTTTTTTTAATACATTTGTATATACATCTGATGATAAGATTTATTTAATATTTTGTGTAAAATATTGTACCAAATTCTTTTAAATAGATTTTTTGGCTATTCTAAAAAACGCTATAAATAAATTTAATATGCCAAAATGCTAACTAGCAAATTGTGAAAAATAACTTGTTGTAGACTGGTTTAAATCCGGATTAAAAACACCGTCAAAAATTTTTAGAATACGTTCAAGATAATGATAGGAAAAAAGCTTTAGGAGTTTAATTTATATCAGAGGTGTGAAGTACCCATACTTATTCGTCCCACATTTAACATACATGTAATAAAAATAAATTGCAATAAGTGGCGAAATAGATCACTTCTGAATTATCTGCAACTATGAGCGGTACCACGCTCCATTTACCAGTACCGATCCAGTTTATAAAAGCCTAATTAGTTATGTCGATTAGACGTGATTTCTTAAGAAACATGGAAGGAAACAATCTATTTTTATATTATGTATCAATAAAAATACCAATTATTTGTTGCTTGTCACTTTTTATTATTCAATTACCACAGTGTATAAAACATTCTTGAAAAATTTGCTTAAATTTCAGTTACAGAACCCGAGGAATAACAATATAAGGTTGCTTTGGATGTGCCACTCCCATTTTTTATATCGGCCAGTTTTAGTACAAAGCTAACAACGCAGCTTTTGTTCATATTTATTCAAACAAAATTTTATTTTATTTTTGGATGGATGGAGGCACGCCGTTGATTTGAAGCCCTCCCATTTTGAAACAAATTTTTTTTACAGGAGCGGGGAAAAATTAAAGATTTTAAGTGACATGGCATATCCCTTTTTTCTATATCGGCAAGATTTAGTACAGTGCTTTCAATTGTAATTACAATACGTTACACCTGCTTATGTACAATATTGCAAATTTTTAAGTTAAGGTTGTATGCGAGGTGACACTCCCTAAAGTTCTGTGCAGCCAAATTTTTGTATGAAAATTCGTACGTAAAATATGTGTCCCTATGTCGAATCATAATCTGACTTTTCTAACTACCATTTTACAATTTCACAGCGTGACAAAATAGCGGTTTTTCCTACTGTACCATCATAATTTCAGTATCGTGGCCGACAATCTCAGTATCGGCTGTGATCTGTCCCGTTCTTACACTCGACGTTGAGGTGTTTAGTTTTCACATGTTTTTGTGATGATTTTTGGTTGAGTGAGTTTTGACCAGTGTTTATACTTCGTCGTATAGAAATTCGTATTAGTGTGTACTTGCAAGAAAATAAATTTAAAAAAATTGGTTGAAAGTGCCACACATACAGTTGAGCACACCATGATGTCCAAGTGGTCCTTTATTATGAATAGTTAGACGATAAATACTACAAAACTTTCCATAAAACGATTTATTAGAAATCTGAAGTAGAACGGCACCTATCAGGTAAATTTTTTTATTATATGTCTAAATATAGGCCAAATCGGTTTATAAATACAACCATCAATAACATTTTCGCTGATATGTCAACTACACCACTACTTAAGGGAATTATTTTTTTAAGTTTTTCCGTCATGTGAGTAATATACATATACTTTGTATATGGTCCAAATCGGATTTTAAATGTAATTGTGCAACATTTTTTCCATACATACAACTTTTATTCATTCAGAATATGGGCATAAATATATGAACAATAGCGCTACCTACAGTGTCCAAAAAAACAAAAGAACTCAGCGGACTATCAAAGTAACATTAGGTATGTGCGCCCCGGTAGGCTAGTTGGTAGCGTGCTGGCTTATCAGTGCGGGGGTCGTGGGTTCGATTCCCACCAGAGGCACTGGTCTGTTTTCGCTACAACGCGCCGAAGACCATAGTAGCTAGTGCTCGGTTAGGGTAATAGTATATAATTTGTAATTATATAATTATTAATTAATAAAAAAAAAAAAAAAAAAAACATTAGGTATGAATATGCCTTCAATAGTGGTGTAAACAAATTTAAATTACAAACATACACAAAAATGATTTTATACGTTAAGATAAAATAACATTAAGTATGGGTATTTTTATACAATGCAGATAGTAATTTTTAATTCAACAACGCGGACTTCTCAGCTAATTAACGCTGGCTTATTTGAAATCAATTAATCATTTAATGCCGTTTTAATTACAATCGATCAAAATGCCTTCCTACAAAAGAAAAAATACTGAGTTTTTTTTTACTCCTTTTCACACACTTAATTAGTATCGAATTAAAATATAGCCAATAGCAATCAACTACATCATAGTTTTCAAACGGTATATCACTTGTTAAGATTCATTTAGTGGTTTATCCTAACACTATTATTATTAACTAACATTAAAATGTATCCAAAAATTAAACACTGTTGGTGCCAACTGCATAAACATTAATAATTTATAAAATTAGTAAGTTTTTAAGAAACGCTCCATATTTAAAATAAAAAAAATATTAAAACAAACATAGAGAAAATAAGATATTATACCAGTATTACTCAGGGGGATTTTCATTAAGACTCAGTTCTAAATGAAACTCGAATAAGTCATAGAGGGCACTTAACTTAATCCCTTAGCTAACACAATTTGTGGATACAAAATATTCCGAAAGTTCTTTATTTTTAAATATATAATCATAATGTGTAAGGACTTTCCAAATACCTTTATTTATATATAATTAACTTGAAGTTACTTTGGAACCAAGCCGAAAGATTGCCAAATTACAATTTCATAAATTTTATAACCCTTTGATATGGCGCTTAAGGAAACGGAAAGTTTACCTTAACTTTTTTAAACATGCTAATTTCAGAAAAATCTGTTGTATGATTTTCTAATATAATAAAGTGTTATGCATTTATAGAAAGATTTAAGTGTTTTGCGTGAATAATAAACCAATTAATCAAAATTCTGAAGTGTACTTTTGCCATTTTTACAAGCATTTTATAAATTTTATAGTAAGCTAAATGCTGATTTAATCAAGGGCAATTAACCGGTTTTCTACATTCGTTATAACCAAAAAACCGGTTTCTTCAAAAGACGGTTTTATGGAAACACAAGTTAAGATATGTAAAATTTTACGTAAACAATAATTATTCCAGAAAAATTTGTAGTTGAGAAACGACAGCACATTAACAAAAAAGTGCTGAATGTTCCTTTTGCCCTACCCAGTGTAGACAAGGATTACCATACAAGTGGTTATATAAATACATATTTTGTAATGGCAAGTAATTACAATTGTCATTACAAATGTCCTTACTTTTATATGGGGATGTCCAGCATAATAATGACATATCATTACTAAACACCTTACGAAAAATTCTAAAAGTTTGTGCTGACCTTTATGCCTTCTAGTATGGAAAAAAATTATGAATTTGAAAATAAATGTTCAAAAAAAAAAATATTTAATAAAAAAAAAATTTTTATTGCATTTTTTTTTTTTAATAAAATGTGCCCAAACTGGTATCGAACCTTGGACTCCAGGTTGTCAGCAAGATCTCTACCAAATGAGCTATCTCGACATGTTATACTTGATAGATAAAAACGCCCAGTGTATAAACGGTAATGACATGTCAATACTTTTCTTACTACAAGCTTACTTTAAGCAATGACACCAGCTTACTTTCAGCATTACTTTATCACAAATAATAAGCGCACTTTACATATGAGGCACCATACTGAAATAATAGTTTTTCAGCAGAGACACCTCTTTCCAATTGGTTCTTTCTATTGCATAGCCATTTTGTAAAATAAATTGTTAGTTTAGCGATAAAATTCGCATAAACCAATGATCGAAATACCAGTTATTGTTAGATTTTCAAGGAAAAAAATCATATAGAAGTTTGAAATATATTATATTGATCATCCTTTCAACAATTTTTATTTCTAATACACAAAATAAAACTTATTATTCTACTTTTAGGCTTTCAAGCAAAAAATAAAAATTTTTTTTTACTTTTGCTTTTTTGAGCAAATATAAAAATCATATTTATGTCTCGCTTGAATAAGAGAATTAAATAAATTGTAAGAATATACTTATTAGAAGGGTACTCTAGCCTAAACACTGCAAGTTTGACGAAAATTTCATATTTCGACTTTTCGGCCATGTTTTGATTTTAATTTTTCAAAATCGGCTTAAAAAATCGTTGTTTTTAAGATTTTTAATGATTCCATTTTTTGGTATTTTTTTCTTTTTTAAATTTATTGTGTTAAAAAACTAATAAATTTTTGGGTACTTTTTAGGAAGGACATTCTGCAATGTCTGCCAAATTTACATATTTTTGGCTTGTTCAATATTCTTGATATTTTAGGTTTACCAAGATTTTTCCCGAAACATAAATTTTTGTCTTCATGTGTAATCAAATTACCCCTATTGAAAACTACATTTATAATTACATTTACATTTACTACATTTACTACATTTACTACATTTACTACATTTACTACATTTACTACATTTACTACATTTACTACATTTACTACATTTACTACATTTACTACATTTACTACATTTACTACATTTACTACAACCAAAAACTAGTACTTTTTAAAAACTACTTGTATTTTTTTTTAAATCTCTTCGTGTAGATTTTAATTAAAATCCAGAAGTTTTTAGATTTTGGTTGTAGTATAAATGAGATATAAGATAAAGTTCTCAGAAGAAAATTATGGGGTCTAATGCCCGTAATTTCAAGCAATAGATACCTACCGGTGCTTAGATATCTACCCGTATACACGAACAAAATCTAAGCACCGGTAGGTAAATATTGCTTGAAATTACGGGCATAAATGGAAAATAAAATTAGGGTATGAAATGGGTTTGTTTAACAAAAATTCCAAATGTTTACCAAATTTCGTCAAATATTAAAAGATAAAAAAGAACTTTTTTACTCAAAAACCAGCCTGAATATTTTGTTTTGTCTGATTATTTCGTACATATTATGCCAATTTTTATTTATTGCAAGATACGATTATTTCGAAATAAGTGTATCCTTAGCGGGTAAAAGTACATACTTTGTTTTTACATTAATAACAATAAAGATATTTTTTTTTTAGCAACTTCCTACATATTTTTTTTTTTGTTATGATTGTGTATTCTTTTGTCTGTAATTTGATTTTTATTCATGAATTTGTATTTGTGTTTTGTTACATTTTGCTTCTTTATAATCATGATACACTACCCAGCAAAGTATTTCACTTCATATAATGAAAATAAATATCTTAACACATTATAATTTGGCGTCAGCCAAATTTTTGCCTTTGTAAAAAAAAAAAAAAATAAGCAGTCAAGCTTACGTGCGACTGATTATTTTGTTAAAATATAATGTGTTTTTGTGAACTACACAGAGATAATTCCTTGGACTAGTTTTAATGAAATGTTTTACTAAACTAATGAAGTTTTTTTCACAATGTGAATGAAAAATTATTTAAACTTCATGTAAAAGCTTCATAGTTTTAATTAAATTATTTCCAATGAAGCTAGTTCCTTAGTCGTATGAAATGTTTAATAAATAATATGAATTTTTTGATAAAATTGCATAAAATGCTGCATTAATTTAATGGAAAGATTCACTGGACGTGTTTCAGTGACATTTCATTGATCTAATGCAAAAATTCATTGATATCATGCAGATAATTCTCTCAGTGTACTTAATTTTTAATTACTGATAAGTATACGGGTAAACATTATTATTTAACAACTTACAATCACATATTTTTCTAGTTGACTATAAGCATATAAATAAACAATTATTTTGGTTACCATTTATTCTTTATTTTTTTTTTGCAAATACAGTTTTTACGCCGAATTATATTCAGTTGGCCCTAATACTAGTGCTTATTATTTAGATACTGATGATAAGAGCCCATTACAGAGATTTTGCTGGGTATCTGTATAATCAAATCAATGATTTTTGCCACACGCATTACAATTGCGGTATTACTTTTGTATATTTTTGATACTGAAACACATGGTCTGTTAATACTACACAGCATAATTGTGTAATATACAGAGCTTGCCATATTTGTTTAACCAAATAATGTTACAGAATACAGATTTACGAACGACTTTTCTTAAAGTTTAATAACACTACTCAACAAATATACACTTGTTGCAGAATCTGTCTTTGAAATACATATTTTTTAGTAGACTCAGAGAAGCTGAATCCAAATACAATGTTTTGAACCACTGATTTTTCAAAAAAAAAAAAATGCCGTCAAAAAGTCTATACTTTCAATGACTTTTGTAGCTTAAGCCGTTAGAAAGATATGTGCAATTATGTGCAACTACTTTTGTAAAACTTTTGTTTTATATTTTTCAATAAATTATTTTTATGTTAATCCTTTTTACTACACTCAGGGAACTTCTGCTTTAAAAATATGTAGTTGTTTGGGTTGTAATACAGTTTCATTATTTTTAATGTAAGTCATTTGTAGAACAAATAAAATTTTTAACTAACATTGTAGTTCATTTAAAAAAACAACTCACATCAAATGACTGTTTTATGATTTTGCATTCATTTTTTACAGTTGTTTTTTGTTATTTAAAAAAATAAAAAAAAAAATTTTGGTTTATTTTTTACTACCATGTGGTTCATTTTTACTACAATGTTAGTCATTTTTTGAACATTAAAAAACAAATGACAATGTTAGTTGAATTTAATGAAATGTAAGTCGTGAGTTATTCTGTATGAAATCACCAAATCGGCAAAGCTGGCATATCTTAGATTTTACTCAAACTAACTGGAAATGATATTTAGGGTCTGAAAACCCAAAATCCAAGAGGTTTTAATTTTTGCACACGACACTACCGGTTCACGCAAAATAAAAAAACTAAAAAGTCTTGTTTTTGTGCGTAGTGGTTTGAGCTGTTAAAATTTTTCTGCTAGAGATATGTACATGATGAACACATTGTTTTAAAGCTGAAGGATTATAGTTTCTATCAAAAATATAAAATTTGACTTAATTCATACACCCGAAAAATAACGCGGTATTGAAAATAAGCATATTTCATTGGTTTTTTGTGTTTTTCAATGAACTCTAGTGTCGGCGCTTATGAATATAAAAGCATAATAATTCTCAGATACAAATTAGACATGTCGGAGAAAAATACAAAATTAAAATTGGCTCAATCTGGCAACTCGTTATGAAAAAATCGTTACTTGAAATTTGGAAATTTTGAAAATTTGCATACTTCAGGCTACAATTTGGTCATGTTTGTTAGCAGATACAAACTTGAAAATTACAGAGTATTTACTCCCTACTTTTAACTTTATAACACTTCAAGACCCGTTTAGTTATTTTCACTCCTCTCGGATTTACAGGGTTTTAAAGAAAAGCCTTTTTGATTTTTTGTATGTATTTTTATACTTCCCTCAATTGTTATATACAGAGAAATTAAAATAAAAACAAGTATTATTATGAAGTAACAAAGAATAATTATGGACTAAAAAATTTATGTGTGAGATTTTATCTGTTCGGTTTTAGATCATGACAAATTTTTCTCGAAATTAACAGAAAAATTATAATTTTTATATGATAATTTACTTTGACTATTAGAAAAAAACACAGAAAAAGTTATTTGACACTAGCATGAATGGAATGCATTTTCTGACCCACTACGGTCTTCATCAACATTCTTCGTGCCATTTAGTGTCAATCGTAAATATCATCTATTTAACTCACATGTTAAAGAAATTGGGTAACGTTAAATCCCACATTACTCTGTGTGTTGAGTTAGAATGAAATTTACCACGAACGATTTCTATTTATAGTGTGTTTGTTTTTTCTCAATTTCTTTAACATATGAGTTAAATATATGATATTTACGATTAACACTAAATGGCACGAAGAATGTTGATGAAGACCGTAGTAGGTTTTCATCAACATTTTTTTTCTAATAGTCAAAGAAATTGTCATATAAAAATTATAATTTTTCTGTTAATTTAGAGAAAAATTTGTCATGATCTAAAACCGAAAAAATTTATTTAATAAATTCAGTAGATTTTTTATGTTTACAAAAATTTTACAAAAATAAAAAAATTTTATCAACATTTGTCATCACGAAGACGATTTCGGCTTAGAAGCTGAGTGGCACTTTTTTGCCACTTCACATGACAATAGTCCTTGTGACGGAGCAGGAGGTACAATTAAGCGGACTGTAAGGAAAGCAAGTCTACAGCGAACTGCGGATCATCATATCCTAACACCTACAGCAATGTTTGATTTTTGTTCCACCCAAATTCCTGGTATAATTTTTTTTTTTGTATCCATTCCTGATGTTGATGCTATCGAAAACTTTTTGTCAAAAAGATTTATTGATGTTTGCACAATTAAAAATACAAGAAACTATCACAGTTTCTCTCCGATTTCTCACAGTCAGTTAAAAGTACGAAAGTTTTCAGCTTCTGATAACTTTGAAACTCTGAATATTATAAGAACAAATACTTTATGAAAATAATATAAAACTTATTCCACGATTCTTAATTACCCACATTTAAACTATAACTTTTCTACTTTAAATGATAAAATATACCATTTGCCTATTTTTTGCCACCACTGTAAAATTTTTTAACATCAAAAATCTACTGAATTTATTAAATATATTTTTTAGTCCATAATTATTCTTTGTTACTTCATAATAATACTTGTTTTTATTTTAATTTCTCTGTATATAACAATTGAGGGAAGTATAAAAATGCATACAAAAAATCAAAAAGGCTTTTTTTAAAACCCTGTAAATCCGAGAGGAGTGAAAATAACTAAACGGGTCTTGAAGTGTTATAAAGTTAAAAGTAGGGAGTAAATACTCTGTAATTTTCAAGTTTGTATCTGCTAACAAACATGACCAAATTGTAGCCTGAAATATGCAAATTTTCAAAATTTCCAAATTTCAAGTAACGATTTTTTCATAACGAGTTGCCAGATTGAGCCAATTTTAATTTTGTATTTTTCTCCGACATGTCTAATTTGTATCTGAGAATTATTATGCTTTTATATTCATTAGCGTCGACACTGGAGTTCATTGAAAAACACAAAAAACCAATGAAATATGCTTATTTTCAATACCACGTTATTTTTCGGGTGTATGAATTAAGTCAAATTTTATATTTTTGCTAGAAACTATAATCCTTCAGCTTTAAAACAATGTATTCATCATGTAGATATCTCTTACAGAAAAATTTTAACAGCTCAAACCACTACGCACAAAAACAAGACTTTTTAGTTTTTTTATTTTGCGTGAACCGGTAGTGCCGTGTGCAAAAATTAAATCCTCTTGGATTTTGGTTCTTGGAACCCTTAGGAACATTTCCACAAAATTTTAACAAAATCCAAAATGGTCCAGCAACAATTTTTCATTTTTTTCGGTGTTTTCATAGAGAATGACTCTCGTCCTTTTTTTAAATGAAATTTCATTTGTTTTTGACTGCAATTGCTGTCGTCTTTACCAACATAATTTCCTAAGTGTACTACCCAGTAAAAAATTTTCGTGTTTTTAGAAGCAGGATAAAACAAATGTGCTGAAGTAAGTGCTTACTATTATGTTGTTCGCATAAAAATAAACAAAAAATTTTGTTGAGCTTACTGTTTTCCCTTACAATGACGCAGGTTGTAAGCAGCTTACGTTAATCCCTTACGAGAATGCAGGTTGTAATGCAGACAGTTTCATGTCGTAGATTATAAGCGATCTTAACCAGTTTTCCCGAGTGCTTTCCGATTGTGTTTGCTGTTTTAGAGTATGTTAAAAAAATAATTAGTCGTTTCACTGTTCTTGAAGAGCTACCACGAGGTGCGGTAAAAAAAATTATTATATTATGTCTAAAATTAATGTCTGTAGAATTTTATGTAAAATAAATTATATATTATTTATATTATTACTTTTAATCGTAATAATGTAGACATGAAATATGATTTTACTGAAAGCCATGAAATCACAGCTTTTTGTAAGCGCTTAAACCCGCGCTTATTTTGCAAAAAAGTAATGCTTCCAAGTGGGAATTCGCCATATAAAAATCATGGCATATGTAAGCAGGTTTGTAAGGGATTCTGTTTGGCCTACTCCCTTACAAACCTGCTTGCTGGTAAGCAGCGTTTTTTACTGGGCTAGTTACATAACATTACATTCTTTTTCAGATTTTTGTTCGTAACTTTGAAGTCCGTAAGATTTCCATAAAGAGATTTGGTAACGACACAGGGAAATAATTTATAGTTACCATATTTTTTTTAAGAATTAAAAAATTGAATTGCGAATTATGAAAAAAATGCATTTTATCTTCAAAAAGTTAATTTTTTCTAATTTTTTTTATATAAAACCCTGATCCCCGACTTAAGCGCCTGATCTGTGGTGTTCTTACTGAAAATTTGGTATCTTCTTTTACATTGCACACAATGACTTTTTAACTAGAATGTGTTTTAGGACCAGCAGCTTATTATAATAGAGGGTATTCATATTAATTTCTCAGAATATTAATTAAGAGTAATTATGTGTTTAAAACTCTAAGAACCTCTTCCTTATTGGCAATGCTTTTACCAACGAGCCATTTTTCCAAGTTTGGAAATAGAAAATAATCCGAGGAAGTTTAATCTGGCGCATAAGGTGCGTGCTGAAGTAATTCGAACTTTTATTCATTGATTTTGTACATCGCAATAGTGGATGTGTGAAGTGGTGTGTTGTCTTGATAAAACAACACTATATTTTTCACCAAATTCGGTATTTTTTTTCCTAAATTTCGTCACTTAAACGCTACAATAAGTTAGCATAATACTCGCCGTATATTATTTTTCCATTTTAAAGATATTCAATAAAAATTATTCCACACGCATCCCGAAAACAGGCTCTATTACCTTCCTTGTGGATGCAATTGCCTTCGCCTTCTTTGGACACGATTCTCCCATTCCAATTCAGTGATTTGACTGTTCCATTATCTCATTTTTGATGGCTCCAAAGAAATACTAAACAACGTGGCGCCTTGAAAATTAAAACGTGTGTTTTATAAGCTTACTACTTTTCACCAAAGTAATACTTTTCATACTACTGCTGCCATCTATGCATCAGGTCGGCTAATTTTGGGACAGCCCTAGTATTTTTACATTGAATGGACAGAAATTTAGAACATATTTAGCAACAATATTTAAATGAATTCCGCAACCTTAACTCGCTAACATAACTTTATTTTCAACGATTTTTTTTTTAAATCTACCTCAAAACAGACGGAAATTTTTATGATTTGTGTACTTATGCCTTTAAATAAGAGTTCATATTTTTTCGAAAATAAAATTGAAAACCCAGATCTGGCAACATTGGATAGTGGTACATTTATTTTTTTTTTTTATTAGTGTGCAAATTATATTCCAATAATCCTTGTTATTTTTGTATAATTTGTATGAATTTGTTGTTTTCACAGTTGGTTTAGCACAAAACATGTGTTAAACATTAATTAGACCAAAAATACCACATCGACAGTATCAGTCTATTATTCTAGTAAATTCAAATAATAACGATAATATTGTTTTAGTGTTTATTAAGCTCACACAGGGAGACATACAATACTAAGTATTTCTACTACATCATTTCCAAATTAATATTTAGAGTATTACGCTGCGTAGCAAAACTATAATTGAAAAACTATTAATTTCACTTAATTTCATAAGTTAGAAATAAGTAGACAAGTTTAGCTGGCATAAAAGTTAAACCAATGAAAAATTAATAATATTAATCAAAAAAAAAAAATAAAAATTAATTTATTTTTTATTTTACTATTTTAAAATTAATAACAAAATGAATTAATGTTTCATAACTATAAATACACTAAACTTAATATATCAAAATTTACAAAAATTTAAGAAAAATATTTTGAAGCAGCAGTTTTAATAATACCTCCTTTCTTTTTGAATCAGCTCGAAAATCCGATCAGAGGGTATTAACTCAAAATTTTAAAATTTTCAGTAGAGTCAAAAAACTGTTTATGGCCACATTTTAACAGAATTTAAAAATTCAAACATATCATAATAAGCAAATTCCATTTGAAAATATATATACATTTTTTTTGTTTTAAATTTTACTTATTGCAAAAAAAAATCAATTTTTTGAGTTAATACCATTTTTTTGAAATTTTATCGATTTAAATTTATAGAATAAAACAAATTTTATCAACAAAACAGTATCAACTCAATACAACCAAATATAAATAAAACAACCAAATATAAATAAAACAGTTTGATTATTTTTAACATAAATAAAGGCTCAAATCAAAATAATATCTTTATTATGAAAATATACGATTCATTTCTATTTGAACTTTTGTATTAACTCGAAATAATACATTTTTGTTGAAATAAAGGTAATCACTACATTATCATGAAAATGGTCTCAAAAGTGGTTTTCGAGATGAAAGACTAATCGGAATACGTTGAAATTTTTACAATAGATAGATATTGATGTTGTTAGTTGATTTTTTGAAAAAAAGTAATATTTTAAAAATTTTGAGTTAATACCCTCTTGTTGATCAAGTGCGATATGTCTACCAAATTTATTCTAAGTTCTTACGATATTGATCTCCACTCATAAATAACTGCTTATTTTAGATAAAGAACGCTTTCATATTGACTGAGTCAACTCAACTGAGTAAACTTAATGCGGGCCATTGCAATACACTTATATTTTTTGATGATAGCCATTTTATCGTCTGACGACTCACGTGTACTAAGTCATTGTCTTGTTTGAAAAGGAATTATTCTTCGTTGCTATTTTCAATAAATGGCACCAATTTCTCTTCTAAGGAGTGTGATCATAAAAATGTTAACACAATTTTTTACCTATAACTTTGGTTTAAAGCTTTTCATATTTTTTTTCGGCAGTTTACGTCTTAAAAATATGTCAGTTAATTAATTAATTTACTTCATGAGTTTTAATTTTCAATTTTTTACACAATGGACGCTGAAAGAAAAGTGCGTTCAAAAATAATTAAATATTTTCAACAAAACCAAACATGGATATACAAAAAAATTGCCAAAGAAGCTAATGTATGCTGCCAAACAGTTTCAAAAGTGGTAAAAACGTATGTGGAACACCTAACAATTGAAAGGAAGCCGAGAACAGGAACAACGTCTGGTTATCGCAACATTGAAAAGGCATATAAAGTTAAAAGCATCCTTAAGAGAGCTCCTAACACATCTGGCAGAAAAATAGCTCGGTTAGCCCAATGCTCTGACTTTTTGTACGTAAAGTGAAACTTAAGGCAGGACTAAAGTCCTACAAAGTTCAAAAAGTTAACGATAGAAACGCTTTTAAAAATTTTGAGGCCGAAACCAGAACTCGAAAATTTAAATCAAATTTTATACAAAAATACAACTATTGTGTAATGGACGACGAAACTTATGTCCTGGCTGATTTTTCGCAGCTCCCTGGTCCAGAATTTTATGTTTTCGATGTTCGAGGAAATGTTGCGGAAAAATTTAGGTCGAAAAAGCAAACGAAATGCCCTAAAAAATTCCTAGTATGGCAAGCCATATGTAGCTGCGGCCAAAGAAGTCAGTCATTTGTGACATCTGGCTCTATAAACAGCGAAATTTATATCAAGGAGGGTTTGCAGAAGAGGCAATGACATGCAAGATTTTAAACGTAGATGGACCACTTGCTCTAAAAAGGTGACAGAAACTACCATAAAAGCCTTAATGAAAGGGTTTCCGGAAAAAGTGGATAACTTTATTCGTAGTGGTAAGAATTCCATGCGGTTTCTTTGTTTGATTTTGTATTAAATTTCATTTAATAAAAATTTGGTTTGAAGACTTAAAATTCAGTGGTTTGTTTTTTATTTAACTTTATGTGTGTTAACATTTTTAAGATCTCACTCCATAATACTGTAATGTACTCAGAATAATTTATTCTAGTGGAGTGGTCGGATTCAAAGCGCTAAATGAGGCACAGCAATATTATCGGCAGAAAAATAATCATTTAAAACAGTTTTCTAACTTATGATCTAGCAAAAAATGGTCACTTATTTGTTCGTAAATAAAATAGGGTCATATATAGGGTGATATTTTTCCGCTTAAAAACAAGTATCCCATATTTGTTCTCCTCGAGAGAATCTCCTTATAAGTATTTTTCAATCACATATCTATATATTACCAAAGCTGAAAATTTTAATTTTAAATACCTCTAATTTTTTGTAAGTGTATCTATCATTGCTCAATTTAGTTAATTTATTTTAAGACACATGAAATGCACAAACTTTAATTATTAATCTTGTAATATGAATGTTGCTGATTGCACTCATAGAAATAATGCAATTAAATGTTATTCATACGCTTAGATGGCCAAAAACAAACTTTTACAAATTCTTTGTGTTATCGCGATGATATTTTGTTACAACACGAAAAATTCAATATACTACTACTATGCAACCTGTTACTATACGACAAGTCACGTTTTTAATTAGTCCTCTACTGAATGAATAAGTTTACACGGTTTTTTGCACTTAAATGCATGATGTTTTTCTATACACTAACAAAGTTGGGACCAACCAAAAAACACTCTGAATGTGCTGTGCCGTGATGTGTTATCTTAAGCACATCTAGATAATGCATGAAATAATATTTGTTTTATAATTTTTTACATATCTTAAAGTTAATTATAAAAAATGCTAACATTTTACTTACAGTGTCGTGCAAAACAAAAGCAACAAAACATATATGTAAATCTTTAATTTGACATCAGAGATGTAAAAGTTATAACTTTTATTTATAAAATTTACTTTAAGTTTTATATTTTTATAAATACTTTAAACTTTTAAATATTTGTCTATTGAACCCTGAACAAAAGAAAATACTTTTAAAACAATTACAATTACTAAATAGCGAAATAACATACAGTCCGTATTTATCGGAAAGTTATTTATCTAGAGTCGATTTCCTCCACCCCTTCTGATTGCAACTAAACTTGGTATAGAAGATGTACATTATATAAGTATAACTTCGTCCAAATATAGGACACCTAATGCCAGCCGATCTTGAAATATCGCATTTCAAAATATAACAAATATTCAAAAATTTTCAAAAAGAATTGGTACATAATATTGGATACCTTTTTAACGGCTTATGCTGCGATAGTCATTGATAACTCTTTTTAAAGCTACTTTAATTGTAGTTTTACTCATGTACACATATTATTCACTTCTAAACGGCAAAATGCATTGTTTTCAAAGACCGTGGGGATGTTTAACTAAAAATTCGATAACTCAGGAACATGAAGGAGTATCACATAGAGATTTGGTGACGGTGTAGAAGAATAATTTTTAATTAACATGTGTTTTTTTAAAAAATTTAGAAACATAGTTTTTTTAATTACAGCGGTTTGAACCACGGATTTTGAAAAAATGGACTTTACCGTCAAGAAGTGAATTATTTTTGTAAACCAGTAAAATAACAATTTAAGTATCTTTAAAATGAGGTATCAATGACTTTTAGAGCTTAAACCGCTAAAAAGATATGGGCAACTATGTTTAACTACATTTGCAAAACTGTTTTCTTTAGTTTTTTAATAAATTATTTGTTTTTTTTATGTAAATTTTGTTTTCTACTATGTTTAGTATTTTTTTTATAGAGTTTTATCCATAACTCTGAATTGCGTAAGAGCTCCGCATATTAATTTGGCAACAGCATTGTGGAATAAATTATAATTAACATATATTTTTTGAAAATTTTAAAACCCAGTTTTTTTAAATACTATTAAAACCGCGGATTTTGAAAAATATGTATTTTACCTTCAAAAAATTATTTTTTCACCTATTATGTTTAAAGAACGACAACAGTGGCTTTGAAATGAGTGAATCACCGAAAAAATTGGATATTTTTTGATGGTTTTATATGGAATGAGTCAATTATATTTTTGATTTTTATTTTAAAAATTAAAATAAAAACTATGCAAAGATTTTTTAAACAAATATTATAAATAACAGAAATTATAAGACCACAATATAAAAATCGAAAAAATAAAAGTTTTTGCAAAATTGTTTAACTTTGAAATTTTAAATGATATTTACACATTAGAGTGGATTAGATTAGATCAGAAGGCACTATGCACCGCGACCAATGTAGGTCTTTTGTGCTGCCTAAAGTTAGCTACAGATTCAAGCTACCTATAAAGCCAATTATCCTATTAGGCAAAAAGTTCGCGATGTCGGAAGGCGAAATGAAGCGATCGCCTAGAAACCTAAGTCTTCTATCACAAAGCCTGGGACATTCGCAGAGAACATGCTCCGAGGTCTCAGACACCATCTCACAAAACCTACACATATCCGTGTCCGATTGACCCTTCCTGTGCAGATGGTATCTGAGATTACAGTGTCCAGTTAGGTACGACGCCAGGGTCCTCAAGCCCCCCCCCCACCCTTTCAAGCGACAAGAGTTGCCACGACCCCCTACTGGAAAAAGAGATCAATCTCTTAGCCTGACGCTGACCAGGAGAGTTTTCCCAGTAACCAGAGAATTCAGACTCTCTCCATGCCCTGAGCCTTTCCCTAACATACACCGCAGTTATTTCAAAGAATGGTTCAGGATCAATAAAGGGCCTTCGGGCCCCGCGGTTGGCAAGACAATCTGCCCTCTCGTTGCCCTCATGCCCCCTCATGACCAGGAATCCACCCCAAGGTTAGAGAGTTGCCCCCTACCGAGCCTATTAAGAGTCTGAGTGCATTCCATTATCCACATTAGAGTAATTGCATTATAAAATGTTTCATTTTCCATTTTTAGTGACTTTTTTTAAAAAATAACAGTTATTGTGGGTCTCCATTTGAAATAATTCACCTTCTAAGTTAGTTAGACGAAAGATTTTAATTGGATCTTCTAACAGAGTATATAGAATGTATAAAAAAACTGATCAAAATAAATAAGTGCGCAAATGCAAACAAAAATATGGTAGCTACCAATATGAGGCTATGAAAAACCGAAAGCAACACAATGAGAAATGTTTAGCAATTTTATGAATATAAAAGTTTTATAATTTTTCTTAATTAAAGAAACTAAATTAGCATTAGACCTTTATCTTAAGAGCATTTATGCAAAGATTATTAAAGGACATCTAACCACTCAATATACCCATGGTGTAATCAATCATGTTCTTTAAAACATCTGGAAACTGTACACTGCCTCTAAATAGAAGCTGTACATCATCCTCGAAAACAAATTGTATGCATATTGGGTGTCCATTATTTGTATGGCCGATTTTTTTTTATGAAAATGTTGAAGTCTCACCCTCAAAAAGTTGAGGCTTGATGCAAAAATTACTCTCCAAAAATTTCACGCCCCTGGGACCACGCCTTCCCGTGCCGACTTGCGGTTGAAATTTTGTTCAACTAAACTCATAATCTTCTTCTACCTTATATTAACTTACTAGTTTTTTCAATGTTTTATACCATTAATTTCTTTCCTACAGCAGTTCTCTGACATCGAATTACACTGTGGAACAAATTTAGGTTAGCAAAAGTTAGATCAATTTTTTAAAAAAATTTAATTGTTGGACAGGTCTCTAGCAATAATTTGGCTTTTACAGATTAAAAAAATATCAATTAGTCGACGAGTTATAGCCAAAAAACCATATAAACAATATGCTGAAAATCGGCATTTGACTGTAAAGTTCGAAGGTCGATTAAAAAAAAATTCGAACTAACATAAACAAACGCCGCAATACGGGTCTTCTAATTTAGCCTCTATTTTCACCCCTCACTTTCAGAATCGACCTAACTTTTACTAACCTGAATTTGTTCCACAGTGTTATCATAAAAAATGTCCCGTTATATTGGTTTTGTTTTGCTTTTGTGCCACTGCTTGCAATGCCGTAGCCAGAGGGTTTGAGTGGGGCCAAAACACCCCGCGAAATATTTCCAGTTAGTGAAAAAATCAAATTTTATATCAATTTTTAGGACATACAGACGTTTTTGTTATAAATGTTCTGTATTATTTGCTTTCAAAATGTGCCAGCACGTACATTTTAAGATTTTTTATACCAAAATAAGCTGTCTATAATTATATTTTTATATTTAGCCACCCCCGAAACAAAATCCTGACTACGGGCCTGACTGCTTGCAATTTACCGTTTGAAAAATATTCTGCTATCGAATAGAGCAATGCCTTTAGTCTGGTGACTTATGTTGAGCAAGAGTGTTTGAAAGCAAAATGTCATTATCTTTAAGAAATAACAACAATATTTACTTGGTTGGAGGCATTGATTTTAACATAAAAGGATCAAAATTACCATCCAATAGACAAGTTCTATCAGTTTTTTTTTATAATGTGAGAATAGTAAAATTAAATACTCGCGAAAGTGCAAGCTTACTGATACGCGAAGTTATGATTTTTTGGGAAAAAGCCCCGAATACCAACCAAACAAAATCAACATTGCATATCAAAAGTTTTAAAAATGTATGATGAATGGCCTTATCTCCAAAAAAATAATAAAAAAGATGGCAATGTCTTTCGTGAAAGAGAAAACGTTTTCAAAAATAATTTGGACAACCTTTTTGATGTGGCTCACGCTGATGCTTTGTCAATGCTGAAAATAGAAGAGGACAGGCAATTTCTTATTTTCCAGAGACAACCAGGTCGAGTAGGTTGTATGGGTGGGGTTGACAAGGTGTATTCTGAAGTTGAGAAGAAAGAGAAAAGCGTAAACAAGATGAACTAAACCGTCAGCAGTGTCACCTTGTCACTAAAATACCTAAACATTTTAGTGAGAATTTATGCGAAGACGATTCAGATACAGAAGAGGAAGAAATTAATGAGCTCCCTTCAACATCACCGTGTCAGCAATCGGCGGTAATAAAGAGGGCAACTAAACACTTCATCACTCCAAAATTAGTCGCAGTCCTAGATCGTTGTCAAGTATGCGCCCGCAATTCAGTTTTTATATTGCAATCTACAGCTGAAGCTTTGGGCCACAACTTAGATAATTTAATAATCACCAAGACCTCAATCCATGAAGAACGTGCAAAACTTAGATGTGAGCGTGCTCAAAATATAAAAGCAAAGTTTAAGGAATCGGTACAACCATTTCTTGTTGTTCATTGGGACGGAAAGCTATTGCCTGAATTGAGTAAGTGCGATTATTATTTTTCTGTATACAAATTTATATATTTTTATGATTTAAGGTGTCAATGAGAAAGTTGTTGAATGCTTACCAATAATTGCTACTGGAACCGACATGGAGCAGATACTTGAGATTCCAAAACTTGACAATGCAACTGGGGAAGCGCAAGCAACAGCCGTGTTTAATGCATTGGAGAAGTGGGATTTGAAAGACAGAGTTAATGCATTGTGTTGCGATACTACAGCTTCAAACACTGCTCGATTGAATGGAGCTTGTGTGCTTTTGGAAAAAAAGCTCGGTAGAGACCTGCTTTACCTCCCTTGTCGCCATCATATCTACGAATTAATTTTGAAAGCAGTGTTTGAAAAGAAGTTGCCCCATTTAACAACGAGTCCAGATGTGCCGTTGTTTAAAAATTTTAAAAACTGTTGGAAGAAGATATAATGACTTTTGTTTCTAAAGAACTATCTAAAACTCAAACGAGGGAGGATTATCGTGAGTTTTTAGAGTTGACGGATTATTTTATAACCGCAGACAAAGAAAAAAATGTAACAATTCGACCACCTGGAGCAATGCATCAAGCGAGATGGATGTCTCGAGCAATATACTGCTTAAAAATATTTTTGCTACGAAAACAATATTCCATTCCAGCTGATCAAGAGAATGCACTAGCAGATGTTTGCATTTTTATCATAAAGTTTTATGTTAAAGCATGGTTCAACTGTCCCAATGCCACCGAAGCTTGTGTCAATGATCTAACCTTTTTACAAAATCTTGCATTGTACGAAGACATCGATCCAGTTATGTCAGATGCAGCTGCTAAAAAACTGTGTAACCACTTATGGTATCTGGTTGAAGAAACTTCTGCTTTAGCATTTTTTGATTTGAGATTAAATGCCACTACAAGAGCAAATATGGTGAAGGCGTTAAAAACAGATGCAAATCTTAGGGCAGAGAAAAAGCTGGCGGTCGATTATAAGGATTTAAAAGCATTGTTAGGGAAAATATTAAATGATGTTCTATAAATACTTTTGCAAAGACTGACATTACAACTATGGTTTTTTATTTTCAGGAAAATCAATAGATTTTTTTATAACAAGTAGAAGCATGAATTTTTTTTCACGGTTCTTTTTTAAAAGAAGACCCTGAGAAATGTACCTAATTGTACAAAATTTACTTTAAATAAAAATTATGAAATTTAAACACTTTTAAAATTGTATTTTTTGGTTGCACAGAATGATTTTCATGATGTTACCATATTTTTCGACTTGTGGGCTATCATGCCGTATAAGTGTGATTAATAAAATTTCAACCGTAAGTCGGCACGGGAAGGCGTGGTCACTGGGGCGTGAAATTTTTGGTGAGTCATTTTTGCATCAAGCCTCAACTTTTTGAGGGGTGAGACCAACAATTTTTCCACTTTGAAAAATAACGGACACCCTTATGCATATGTTATTCATTACAATACTAACCAAATCATTTATAAACATATTAAAGAGCAATGGACCAAGTGCAGATCCTTAAGGAACCCAACTATATACTTCAAGCATGTCAGAGGAAGAACCGTTGCTATAACCATATTGCCTTCTTCCAGAAAGATATGAAAAAATTAACGTGCAAGCAGTCTTTGAAACCCGAAAACATCTACTTAACTTTTTAACTAAGAGATCTATCTTAACAAATCAATAGACAACAACCGTGACTTTGCCAGGCTTAGTAAGGTGCTGGCGAAGGGTCACTCTAACCCATCTCATATGAAAAGGACCGATGGATCCTGGTCAGAATCGTCAGCCGAGTCATTGGAAATCCTACTTAATACCCATTTTCCACCATGAGTGGTTGCATCCACCGATGAGTGGATAATGAACAGCACTGCTTAGCGAGAAGGGTATATAATGAAATTGGGAATGATGTAATTAACGCGGAAAGGATAGCCTGGGCAATTAATAGTTTCCGCATATAAATCGTCAGGTTAAGATGGCATTCTTTCGATTATAGGATCTGATCACTCCCTGGATGCTCGTGATATACAGACATTGCCTCTCCCAAAACTACGTGCCCATCAGCTGGATTTAAAGGATTGTTTGGAGTTGTTTAACCGCAGTTCGAATGAGTTTTTGCTGCGTTTTGTAACTGTGGATGAAACATGGATCCATAACAACACTCCGGAGACCAAGCAGCAGTCTCAACAAAGGGTTTCTCAGGGTGAACCGGCTCCGAAGAAGACGAAGGTAAGTTTGTGGGTTAATAAGGTTTCTGGAATGCACACGGGATAATCCACATCGATTACCTTCAAAAGGGAAAAGCAATAAACGGCGAATATTATGCCAACGACCCCATATGGCAAAGAAATGTCCATTTTTGGACCTCGAAAAATCCTATTTTTTAAAAGGGATACAAAAATTGGAGAAACGTCGGACTAAGTGTATTGAGCTAAAAGAAAATTATGTTAAAAATTTTTTTTTTTTTTTTTTGCAAAACAAACTGTGTTTTATTCAAAAAGTCACGAACTTATTGATCCGCCCGCGTATACCTGTTGCCGAAATGGCTGCCCAAATTAGTAGTTTTGGCTCAAACTTCGCTTTGGGAATTTTTTTTAAATCATCAGAATAAAATCGAGAATTAATCGTGTATGTGCCAGAAAACGAAACCGCAAAAAGTAAAACGAGTTTACAAAATTAGGTGTGCCAGATTCCGATATCGCAATTTTTTTGCTCGTTTTAAATCGAGCAGTTGTACTTTGTCGAAAGTAAATAGAATGCAGATTTTTTCCTAGAAAGGTTTGTTAAATAATAAAAACAACAATTAGTAATTAAAATTTGAAATGTTTTTATTTATTTTAAGTCAAAAAGCAATCTTTAATAGCTTCTTCAATTTAAAACAAGACTTTTAAAAATCTCTTAATATTTCATGTATTTTTACATAAATCTGTGGCAATGAAATAAAATGCATTTTTTTAAACAAAGTTTTAGTCTAACAATTACAAAAACACTTTGAACTGAGCTTGAACAATGTAAATTAATTTTTTTATCATGCACATAAATAATTTATTATTAACTTTTATTAAAAAACTGTCTTAAAAAAAATATTTCTTGAAAATAACACTTTGTTTTACAAATCGCAAATTTACTTAAAGTCTTCTTCTTCTTTTATAATGATGTTCGAAAAATCTAGAGTTACCGAAGTTCACAAACTTCAATAAGTCAAGTTGTTTTTTGCATTTTTTTATTTAATAACAACATAACAACAAATTAACAATTAGAATGTATATAAAAATAAATAGCAAATATGTTTTTAATTGTCTTGTTAAAAATAAACACATAAAAACTATTGATTTAGTTGCAAAATTATTGTAATAATTTAATATGGCAGCCCTAGATTTTAATGACATATGTTTTTAAAAACATTGACATGTCGTGTCAGGGATGATAAAATTGGTACTATAGTACTTTTTGTTGTAGTATTTAAAAAGTACCATGGTACTCTTTTGACCACTTGACTACTTTATTTACAAATTTTTGTTTATTAGAACACTCCCAATAAGAGATAAAACTAATAACGAAATTGTTTCCCCATACATTTTGTATAAATAGCAAAAATCTGCTAGAAAACTGACTAAAACTTCGTCATAATAGAATTAATTCTATTTTAAGCTAAATCTTTTGGCAAAATTCACTTTAAAAAACAAAACGGAATGTCAAAAAAAAATTTAAATTTCCGATAGAAAACCCTTGTAAATCTATTACAAAAAGGCAGGTGTCACTTACACTTAAACAACATCGGCTAAGTTTTGTTTTAGATGCTGTTCACAATAAAAGCTTAAAGCAAATCTATTTTCCCATACAATTTTTACTAAAATTTCCCATACAGAGTGTACAGTTTCGCTTTTAGTTTTAGCTGTTGTGAACAAGCTCTTAAATAAATAATAAATAAATTTTCATGACGATTTGGTTTGTTAATTTGCTTAGTACTGTTGGGGATAAAAAGTACTATTTTGAAAATTGAATTCATCATCTCTGTGTTGTGTACAAGCAAAAAAAAAAGATAAAAGCACGCCGACATGTTTTGAAAAAAAACCATAACAATTTACTATCTGGAATACTCAAGGGGTCTGAGGCATCCCTTATGCATCTTCTTTTTATTTTTTGTTGGCCCACGCAGCCGTAAATAAACATAACTTAAAACAAAAACACCGGGCATTTTTTGTATAATTTTTTTGTTTACAATACAACAGCTGATTAAAATTACGTTTACAAGCTTTTGACATTTAAAATTTTTTTTTTCGAACAAAACTTCGAATATACCAAAACATACGTTTTAAGGAACACCAATTTCTACATGACTCGTTTTCAAAAAAGTTTGCTATTTGAAAACGACTCGATATCCAGCACATAGCCGAATACCTCCTTTATTCCAAGCAAAAGAAAAGTATTTTTTATCATCCAGAATTATTTGAGCATTTTTTTTCATGAAGTTTTTTCTCAGTTGTCTGCATTTTGTTGGTATTTCTGCTAATTGGTTTTTACTATATTTTGGTACTGTCTTCCTCTGGTAGTGTTTCACGTTCATTTGGGGTAAGTTTTTGCGAATTGATTAATTGAAAACGCAACATTTTGTGGATAACTTACGATTTCATGCCCCAATTTTTTCAAGTTAACTAGCTTAGCAGCGGTCAAACTTTTTGGACGTCCTTTTTTATCCCAGTTGATGTCACTCCATTTTCAAACCATTTGAATATGGAATATATTGTGCTACGTCGTACTAGTTCCTTAAGGAAGTGATGTAACATTTCGTTTTTATTATACCGTCCAAGCATGTCTTAAGACAGCTTTTCTTAAACTGTTTTGTTTAACGGCTTTCATTTTGAATTTTTTCACTTTTGAATGTTTACAATAATGCTTATAATATAAGATTTTATTGACATGGATTTTGGAAAAAAAAAACATGCCTACTTATCAGTAATTTATATTTGAATTTAATCCATTTACTTAGTTGGCATAGATTATTTAAGACATTGGTCTCGGTGCGGAACGAGTTTTCTCCAAAATTACCAAAGAAAAATATTTATTATCAGTACAGTATTGCCCACACATGATGCCACTTAAAATGTAAATCAAAACGGTAACTGACGCATTGCTTTATATTTTATAAAAAAATCATTTTAAAAAACACGAAGAAAATTAAACTATGATTATCTTACTTATATTTACTATCTTTCTTATATTTACTAAATCTACTAAATTTAGCAGGTATTGCTGCAAGGACATTTTGAAGTAATTTTTAAGTTTCAATTCATTTAAACTTTATAGATTAAAGACTGGTACACGAGGTTGTACATTCTCATTTTTATAACTAACACAAGTATTTTGAATAGAATTGTTGTCTATTAACAAACGCGTACAATCAAAAACAAACGTTACATTTAAAAATATCGGTAAAAAATATTTTCTTAGTCATTTTAATGTCCGTTGAATTACATTAGTCCGATTGGGACAGCATGTGGCATTTTAGCTAAAATAAGAAAATTTCATTATTTAATTTAAAATTAAACTGCAGGTGTGCTAGGAAAATACTTTGGGTATTTAAAATTTTTTGTGTGTACAAATGGGTTATAGCTTTTTTTAACAAATTTATACCTATCACCACAATTTTTTAACTATGCAATATTATATTAGTAATAAAAATCGCTTTTTAAGCAATAAAGTTACATTAGAGGACAAAAATTACAGCACTATATAAAGCGTGTTTTTTTTAGAGTGTCACAACTTTGATTTAGTATCGCTACTTTATTTGACCACCCATTTAAGAGATGATAGTTGCTTTTTGTTTAGTTTGCTTTGAAATTTCAATATGAATCGATTAACACCAGAGCAACACGTACAAATTGTTGAAATTTTTAATCAAAATAATTGTTATATTCATCAAACTCATCGTGCACTTCTTCCATTTTATGGCGTACATAATCGTCCTTCAGAGCGGCTAATTCAAAGAACAATAGATCGTTTTTGGACCAAATTTTTTTGATGAAAAAATAATTTCATGTCATTGCCCAATTAATTGGCCACCAAGAACGTCTGATTTGACCCCATTGGATTATTTTCTTTGTTGTTATGTTAAGTTAATTGTCTACGTCGATGAACCACAAACAATTGAACATCTGGAAATACACATACGAAGAGTTATCGGCGAAATACGGCCGCAAATGCTGCGAAAAGTTGTTGAAAATTGGTGATCCAGATTGCGCCTTCTACGCGCCAGCCGTGGCGGCCACATGGCAGAAATCATATTTAAGCATTAATTTCCTAAAATTTTCTTTCCAATAAAGCCCGTTTGATTGATATTAAAAATATATTTCCTTGTTTTATTATGATTTAAACTTGTGTCACTCTATAAAAAACACCCGTTATTTTAAATTACTTTTAGACTAATGTGCCAGTTGTTTTGCTAGTTTTGATATTCATATCGCGAAAGAACGCTTTAAAATTTTTCTATCAAAGTTCGTGAAACACTTTAGATTTGAAAACGTTTCTGTCCTTTAAGATCGATAGGCATACAACGACGTCGAATTACTTAAAAAATTTAGCGAAACATAAAGTTTTAGTTTATTTATAGATACAAATTATGTCGAACTTAAAATTGGTTTATGCGGTAACTTTTTTGCAAACTGCAAAAAAATATAAGTGCGTTTTTATTTTTTTTTTTTATGGACTATACGACTATGATAGGCTAAATTTGATAATTGGAAAAAAAAAATCGTTATATCCCTAGTGTACAACATGCTGTCATTTAAATATCCATCGACTAATGAGCCAAAATATTTAGTTAGAGCAATGAAAGCAGTAGCACTACCAAAATAACTAAATCCAGTCAGGGATGTAGTATTATTTAACACGTGTTATTAAAATCAAATAAATATATAGTGGAACAGGATGTTAGTGTAGGATAAAAGCTGATAGTAATGAGAAAAGTTTATCGTGCACCATTTACAGTAATTGTACTTCTAGTCATTGATTTTGTTTTGTTTCTTTTTTTTCATTAAAAACCAAATTACAGTCATAAAATTGAACTAAATTGATTTTAATTAACAATTCTGAAACTAATGAATTTTGTTTGGTTGTTTAAAGTTCAATATAAAACTGCTAAAAGGGGGCTAAATAAAAATGTAATTGTTTACAACGGAATAATTTGGTATTACATTTTCAATTTCATGTTCAAGAAAATAATAATTAAAAAAAAAAATTTTAAAAATTTAATTTTTGTGTAGAAATAGAAAACTTAATTTATCCAAACATCGGCTACAATAAATGATTTTCTATCTATCCGGAAAGTGTAACTTTGATTAGTTTTGGAGATGATATTCGTTGAATATTACATACGTCACACAGTGTTGTGTGTGTGGCCCATATTAGTATATTCCAATGTTAAATATCAAATTAATTTTCAATAGTTCTTAATATAAAACACTTAAGCTAAGAAGTAACAGAAACAAATATTTAAAAATAATGTTTTTTTCGGAAGATAATGAGACACAAAGTTTAACTATTTAAGTAACTTCAATTATTGCTATGAAAATATTCAAAAATGGCATAAAATTCCAAAGGGTAAGAAAATAAATTACAGATATTTATAAAAAAAAAACAGTTGTTCTAGATTAGTTTGCTTAATATATTACTAAGCCTTACAAAAAGAATCATAAAAGACACAAAAATTTGAAGAAAATCACAACGGTATACAAAAAGATTCTCATAGAGTTTATTTTGTCTGTTGTACGTAATGGTTTCGGTTTGAGTTAAGACAATTATATTTTTTTATTGCATACAACTGAAGATTTGGGTGATGACAATGAAACAGACATGGGCGGCGTCAATTACATTTCACAATCATTGACATGTGAAATTTTTAAATATCATTTATAATTTTAGACCTACGCTCACACTTGTGGGCTTAAACGCTTCCTTATGAAATTTGTAAAATTTTAAATACCAAACATGGGGATTAGTAACAACGTCTGTCTATTTAATTACAGGGCAATTATTCAATTACACCAAATTACATGTAATTAGACCTAAAAAAGTAATTGTTCTGTAATTAAATAAACAAATATTGGTTTTATGTCCCATGTCTGCTATTGGCAAAGTTGAAAACTTTCCAAGGAAGCGTTTAAGCCAGGAAGTGTTAGCGTAGGTCTGAAACTATTAATTATACGACAAATTTCATTTGTGAATGATTGTGAAATGTAATTGACGCCGCCCATGTCTGCAATGAAACAATTGCATTGTCTGTCATGAAAATGATTAAACTCTTTGAAAAACAACAAAAAATAAATCTATCTAATATTACAACATCATATTGGATTTTTGGATTTTTTTGGACAATATTCTAACTAAATATATGAAAATATAGAAAGTCCGAAATAAATTATTTTGGTATTTTTAATACAAAAATTGAAACATTTTGGAAAATCAGTTAATACAAAAAATGGTTCGGAACGGACTCTGAAATGTAATTGAATTTAAATATTTTGTGAACAATTCAAAAAAGGCTTCAAAAAAGAATGATTTTTGAGTTTATAGAATTAGTTCTTTAAAGTTTCTGAATCAAAAAAGAGGGATCTTTTGGTTGAACCATTTTCACACAAAAATTTTAAATTTTAATAATATTTATTGAGCCTATTTCTGACTCATTTTACTGGCGGGGATTTCAGTCACATTGTCAATTTTCTAGCCATAAAAATAATAATGCAAATAATGTCATCAAAATTTGATTTTTTTTACCATAAAAACTTTTCGCCAAAGCACCCACCTCTTTTAGAAAAAATTTGTTATGAGGGGTTTAACTTTGGTTTTATTTGACGGATTGCTATTTTTGAATATTTGCTTTCTTGAATAATACATTAAGAAATGCAATATATGGATATACATGGATATATGGAAATACATCTTTTACCATTGAAATATTACACTCGTACCTCACATATATCACTATTTTTTTTAAAAAATTACATTTACTCCAAAACAGATTTCTTAGAAGTCGTTAGTGATAAATGTGTACCCGATTAAAACAAACTTATATGGAGCATTATATAGTTTTATCGAATTTACTGTGAAGCCATAGTTAATTATATAAAATATCATCCCAAAAATGGCCCGATTAAATTGTATCAAATAATGTCTAATTGTATCATATTATATTTATTTAGACACAATTAGTAGCGATTTGATACAGTTTTGTCCGAATTTTAGTTCTCTTCTTTAATATGATAGTATGGTCTATACATTATTTTAAATATAAATATCGTATCGTTTTTTTTCAATTTTAAAAATATTAACATTAGGTATTTTCATTAAAACTCGCATATAGCTCGTTAATTTGCAAAAAATATGACAAACATAAAATTTTAATAGTTTGCAAGCTATAAACGACCAGATGCAATCAAGAAAACTTCAACTAAATTAAAGGTTTCTATTTGAATTTCAGAAAATTTGCAATTGGTATTGAAAAATTTCATTTATCATCAAAGAAGTTATAAATTATCTAAAGATTTCTTTTAAATTTTTAAGCTACAGTTTGAATATTCAAATTGAAGTAAAGACTTTGGAGTTATTTACATGTTTCCCTAAAATTACTCTACTAAAAATTGTTAATCACAATTTAATACATATTTTTGCAAGTTCTAGTGCAAATTTCCAAACTTATTCCGAAATCTTATTATTATTGTAGCCTAGTCTCTATCCGGGTTCCATTAGTGTCTTAGGAAATAGTCAGGAGATAATATTCTTATTATTTCCAGAGATATTTGTAAGGTTAAATCAACAAACTCAATGTGTGAATTTAAGTTTATTGAAAAAAGCATTTCACCCTGTAAAACTAGCAAAGAGCATTTCACCCTGTAAAACTAGTACAACTAAATATTTGTAGACGCAAAATAGCAAACAAAAACGGTAATATTAAAAAAAAAAATTCCTATATTTACCTTAAATATTGTAGAATGCAAATAACAATTTATATTTATAAAATGAACAAAAAAATGTAGATTGCTGATTTCATAAGGGCAAACTTTTACTTGCATAAAAATTTCACATTTTTTAATGATTTTTTTGTAAACTAATATTTAATTAATATTTTTACTGATTTTAGAAGATTATTTTGTTACTTTAAATTAACTAAAATTTAGCTCAAATATAACTAAATATTTGTAAATTCAATAGATTTATTTTTGATATTCTTATATTACTAATATTTAGTAAAAAAAATGTGCTAATTCAGCAGTTTTTTCTGGAAGGTAATTTTCAACTAATTCTTAGAGCTATTTTTAGATATATTTACAGGTTTATTTTTGTGAGTGTACCAGTGTTTCATTTTGTGATTTTAGGAATCACTCAATTTATTTTTATTCTTATTTATTTTTATACTTTGTTCTCTTATCGTCAACATACGGTCATCAGATATCTGAGTGCAAGTGAAAGAATGCAGTCATAGTGTCGCTAGACTGTTACTTGATGCCACTTGTAATGTTTAAACACATGGTGATGTGTATGGCATTCACTCTACAGTTGGCGATCCTGCCAGGAGACGGTATGTTGGGAAATCAATATTAGTGGTTGGTATGCAGTGTACGCTTAAGGAGTACACTACAATATGACATAAAATGAGTTAATTTATAATTATGTAAGATTTTGTATATGAAACAATATAAACAATATAACTTGAGATATGACTATGTATACATCATTAATATATTCTATGCGTATACGATATAATTATATATTGTTATATATAACTCCATATATAATTATATATGCGACAGATGTCTAAATTGTTTTCTTATATTTTTTTTTTTTAATTTTATTTAAAATTATATACAGTGCTGGTCTCCAAATTAGCCCACCGACCATGAAATTTTCTTTGTCATATTATCATTGTTATTTTTTAAAGATTTTTTTTTGTGTTTTTGTTATATTAATATATTGAATACAATGTACTTGCATGTACATGACTACAACGTACATGACTTGCACCTCATTTTGGTTGTCAAAAAGTTTGTTGTTAAATTTTGCCCCTTAAATAAAGAATTATTTTTTCCCAACATTGAGGACTCCTTCCGTGTAAGTGGGACCAGATATAGTTTTACCGCCCACAACATTTTTGTTGCTCCAACCATCCCTTACCATTTAACTTTAGACATATTTATTCTATAATAATTAGTGCCAAAATCGCTTTATCGTCATGGCGTTAAAAGTCAAGGTAAATATATTATGGAAATAAACAGAAACATGGGCAACATTTTCTATTATATACATTTCACCGACGCACAGTGTTGCGAAACCGGAAGTTTTTGGAAATCATATTGCCTAAACTGTAATTTTAATTGTATCGATGAGAAACTTCTACAGATTGGTCAGAATGAAATCCCAAACAGAATGAGTGAAAAAAAATGTACACCGAAAAAAATTGTTGGGTCAAATTTTCAACAAAATCAAAAAAAAAAAAATTTTTCGAAAAATTTACAAAAAAAATTTATTTTAATTGTTCTTTTATTTCTGATAAATACCATATGATTAGTTTTTTAAATAAACTATAGGGTGGTCCGAACAAGAATTATAAACGTCAAATTTTCATGATTTTTCGATATTTGTTGAAAAACTCTGAAATTTTATATAAAACCAAAATCTATTTCATTTCTTATTTGAAAGGTGGCAATAAAAGCTTTAATTTGATACCAGTTTGAAGTCAATAGCTTCAGTTTTAAGAGAGTTATGCTCATTTCTGTGGAGTGCTAGAATAGATGTAGAATAAAAAAAATAAATGATTCCGAGAATTTCCGTTCTATTTCTATGGAATAAATACTGAGAGTGATATACTAAAATCGCTATAACTCCCAGGAGGGCTGGTATGGGCAGCTGATTTTTTCACAGTTCGTTGAAAACAAATTATGTAACATTTCTGTAGTGGTTTGGAACTGGGACTCTCTGGGACTTTTTAGATATTGCTTACCTAACCCAAATTTAAAGGAAAAATGGACCTTTAGTCGGGTTTTCGCTCTAAAAAAGGTACATATGAAAATGTCTCAAACAACATTCCTTTTTTTTACAGAAGATACTTGTCCGAAGCCAGATTTTTTTTCCAAATCAAAATATCTTTCACCAAAATCAAATGAGATCATTTTGAATACAGCCCTGAAATCCCCTCTTTTCGTGAAAATTTTGTATATTAGACTTCTAAAATCAATTAAAAATCAACGGGCCAACATAAAAATAAGCTTTATGTGTTTTTTGTTTACTTGGAATGTCTGTGACAAAATTGCATCATTAAAAACACTGAAAAAAATAATCGGAAAAAAGTTACTTTTCCACTAGCCGCAACACAGTGCGACGTAATTGTTTTTGAAATGATTTTAAAATGAGAATTAACTTTAACAAAGTTAATGCTGTTTGGGATTTAAATAAACTTAATTTAAAGTAAATTTAAATTTAAAGTAAGTAATTATAAGTTTATTATTGGTAACAAATTATTTTATTATTTAAAATAATGCAGAAGGTAATAAGTCTCATTACAAAGTAATGTATAAAATGATAAGTAGTTAGTACCATGTTTTTACTGGGCAATTATATATGACATCATATTTAAATTTTTGGGAAAAATAATAGGCAAAAGTGCATTTTAGCGGGCAAGAGTCAAAAAATATATATTACCCCCTCTGGAATAAAAAAAGAAAAAACCGAAATTAAAAATTAGTAGCGCCGGGGAAACGCCTATTTACATACAAGTATGGGTACCCAACTGAAATAAAATTTCCTCAAAATTGAAAACAGAGGCCCACAATTTACTTAATAGGCTCTAGTTCGTTCCACGCGTAATAGATCTGGAAAACAATTTTCATAATCGTGAAGAAGTTTCCTTTCATGAGGAAGTTTCCCCACACTTGTATGTAAATACATGTTTCCATTTTTTGTAGCTAGCACAGTGGCCCTTTTTAAGTAAATTTGCCTACACACAGTGGGAAAAATTACAATCTAGCACACAAATATTAATTACGTATAAACTACTGGTACGCTCTTTAAAAAATTTGTGGGAGATTACTCAGAAGTATCAAGCCGTGATCCTTAGTTGTTTAGGCGTAATTAACTTTTGTCTGTTGGATTGGCATTTTTTCCGAATGTGGTACCGTTTTAAACAAATTGGAAAAATTTAAATTTAAAAAATAACTGGATTAATTCTAGATCAAATGCTTATGATTGACTTTTAAATTATTTTATTTTATATCCTTAAGAAATCAGCGAAATTTCGATTTTTCTGATGTTTCTGCTATAAAAAAAATTTAAAACTGAGGGTCATAAACGAAATGTATCTCAAATTTAAGGTAATTTTATTCTCCATTAATAATCGTTATCAAATTCCCTATTTATTTTGTTTTGCATAAACAATTTTATTTGAAAATAGACACTTTTTTTTTTCATACAACATCTTCATAAATTTACCAGTCGTTTTGGTCTTTTATGTAGATGACTTTGTATTCTACTTCATCGAAAGAAATTTTTACAATATTCACGATATAAGAGAAAAGAAATTAACATAATGATAATTTAAGAATTTGTTAACTTTTTTAGCTAAAAAACGTGAGAAAAGTAGTAAAAAAAAAATAATACTAATACATAATAGGTATTTTACAAAAAAAAGAAGTAGGTCATGTTTCTTTTAAAAATACTAGACTATAAAATTTTTTTAATGATGGGCATTTGTGGAGCTGAATATTGGTTTTTAATTTAAGAAAAGTTCAATGATTTTGGTGTGATAGTAAAGATGCTGTAGCGAAATCAAAAATGAATATTTCTAATTTTATTTGCTTATTATCCAAAAACTATTTTTTTTTTATTATTTTGTTTTACAATATGTAGTTCCTCTGCGTAGTTCCTCTGAGCGTTTTTTATAGAGGTATAGAACTTTGAAATGGAATAAAACAAAGATGCATTTTTTAAATTGACATGAAATTTAATTTATTATAATCTATTATTAATATACTACTATTAATATAATCTTCTGGCATTATAATTTAAATATGACTTCTGGCATAAGACCGCCACGGCTGGCTCGGACGTAGTATAACCTGTATGACTTTTTCAAAACATTTGTGGACGTATATTGGCAATAACGCGGCGACTGTTGTCCTCCAAGTGTCAATCGTTTCGAGCTTATCTTCGTAGACTAGCGACTTCACATATCTATCTAAACAGAAAAAAGTCCAGCGGCGTTAAATCGCACTATCTTGGAGGCCAATTCACGGGTCCGAAACGTGAAACTATGCGGTTACCAAACGTTTCCTTCAATAAATCAATTGTGGCATGATATCTGTAACATGTTGCGCATCTTGTTGAAGCCACAGCTCCTGCACATCATGGTTGTTCAATCCATAACGAAAAAGTCAGTAATCATTCCTCTATAACGGTCACCATTGACTGTAACGTTCTGACTAGCATCGTTTTTAAAGAAGTACGGATGAATGATTCCACCAGCCCATAAAACATACCAAACACTCAGTTTTTCTGGTTGTAACGGTGTCTCAACATACACTTGAGGATTATCATCACTCCAAATACGGCAGTTTTGTTTATTGACGTATCCATTTAACCAAAAGTGAGCTTCATCGCTAAACGAAATTCGCAAAATTCCTGCGCGATACGTATTTCGAACACAACCATGATTTTCAAAATTAGTTTGCACAATTTGGGAGCGTTGTTCATTCGTAAGTCTATTCATGTCGAAATGCCAAACCAAACTAAACAAAATGGCCGCCAGTTAAAAAAGTGTTGCCAACTTAAAGTTATATACCTGTATAAAAAACACCCTTTAAATGCAAAAAAAATAAATAATAAAATTTAAAGAAAAAATGGTAAATATTAAAACAAAAAATATAACAAAATTTAAAAATAAAAAAAAATTTAAATAAAAACTTTAAGATAGAACTGCCCAGCAAAATTTTTAGAACAGATTACCTCAGAACCTGTTCTAGAATAACTTCTTATACTACCGGTTACATGGAACCGTTTCTAGAATAGGTTCCTGTTAGTCGAAATGTAAGGTGTCACTGCCCCAGAACCAGTTCTATAACTGGTTCTAGAACCGGTTATAAAGACACTGGTTCTTGTTTGAAGGTAAAGAACCTGTTGCAAATAGGACAAACTCCATATAAAAAGAACCAGTTGCGGAACAGAAATTAGAACCTGTTGTAATACGGTATAAGCTGTTCTGCAACCAGTTATTTGAATTTTACTATTTTACTGGGTGAGATCAACTACTAATCACACCAGAAGGTTTTCTAAATTTTGTAAATCATAAATACTCTTTAACTTTTTTTTGAAAAAGAAATTCGAACAACATTTTTTATATTTTAAGGAAGTTTATTAAACTCTAAATTACCAATGTGTTCTACTCGCTGTTTTATGGTTTCAAATCGACATCCGGCTGCTCATAAATTCGTATTATTTCTTGTGTTGAAAGTTGTATGATTTCTTGAAAAAGTAATTGTATGAAAACATATATATCCGGTTATATACACTGACGGATAAAAACATACTCGCATGAGTGTATATAAAATAATACAAACGTTTTTACTCACGATCCCAGAAAAAAAACTGAATTTGGGAAGCAGTTGTTACATTTGTATGCTTCCAAAATAGTCCTCATCTATCATACTTAGGGGAAGTATTTTTTAAGTCTTTTGATAGATCCATTCCAAATAGTGGTTAGTGGCTTCTTATCCAAAAAAACACAACAAAATTATTTCTTATAATTTTTCGGCTATTTTTTCAATAAATATGAGGCATTGTGATTTGGGACGTTGTGGTGTAATTTGGGACTTTATAAAAAATATATAAAAATTAAAAAAAAAAACATAGTATTAGCTGTAATTCTTGTTTATTGGATTAAAATTAATGAAAGAAATAAAACTACAAAATAAAATTAAATATGATAAACATAAAGAAAAAAATTGAAATCTTTTTGTAAAGACTGCAGGAATAAAAGCTGGCCGTTATTTGATCACATTTTAAGTGAACAGACCATTGCGTGTGTTGCAGTTCACTTACAATTACATACAAAAAAACAGTTTTGTAGTTGCAACCGAATTTTTTTCCAACCGAATTTTTGTGTTTATTAGAGTTACCAAAACTATGGTTTATTAGAGTTACCAAAACTATGAAAAAAATTTATATTATTTTAAAATTATTTTATTAATTAAAAATTCTTCTCCGCGAACTGGGCTCGAACCGGCTTGTCAGGCAATTACTTTACATTTAGCCTAAACCCAATTTGAAATTGTATTTTCCAATTTCAACCTTGAATGTTTTTTTTTGTTTCAAATTAAAATATGTATGTCTAAAAATAGATTTGTATGGACAACAGAAATTGGGTTGCTAATCTTAATATTTTATTAGAGTTACCAAAACTATTAAAAAACTTTATATTATTATAAAATTGGTAACGAAGACTTATATTTTAGATAGAGTGATTGTTTTTTTGCAGTCGAAACTAATATACGATTTTAACTGCAAATATTTTATTCAAGGGATAAAGTCTCCGAAAATTGGTTGGTTGTTGGTATTAAAGGTAATGTAGAAGATAATATTTTTTCAATATTGATAAAGAAAACCAATAATTTGAATGATGTGACTGTGTTTTGGTTAATTTTATATATTTCTTTTTACAATATAGTTTAATTATTCTGATGATGAATTTTAAGTACTTACAATTAAAATTATTGAAAAATGATTAAATTTTGATGGTTACAATGGAATTCCATAAAATTTATTCTCTGTTTGAAGTTTAAGAAAATTATTCAAAAATTAAAATCCAAAGATATTGGGGAAGATGATGAAAGCCGTGGTTTTTTAATTAGTGGCTTAGTAGCATAATGTTTCCTAGCAGAAACCTTTGAAACGCCGTCCATGCCTTAAGTTTTATATCCTGCATGGCTTTTACTAAATCATACTTCAGGGTAGGCTTCATTGTTGTTATGCTGCACTTCCTCGACAACATGAAGAAATCTTCAAATGGCTGTTATTGCACGTCCCAATTTACCACAGTATGACCAAAATAATAAAAACTGCCATTGTTTAATTATTTGCGAGACCTAGGCGTCATTCGTAATATAAATAACAAAACAATAATAATAATTTTCAATTTATAACGAGCTTTCAACCTCCGTATATTTACAAAAATAAAGCAAATCAAACATATTAGCTAGGTTGATACTAGTATTTCGATCTGGCTAAAGATCTCATCAGAACCCGAAGTTTTAGAAAAGCTAGAGCCTACATAATAGGCAGAACTTTAACAAAAAACCTATCAATTTTGCTCCATTCTTGTCTTCTTAGTAATCAACCACATGGTTAGGTCTTTTCCTAACAACATCATGACGTTACTAAACTTTGAAGACCAAAAATGTTCTATTTATATAAATACAATTTAGTGTATACTATGGCTCAAGTAATATTTTTTACAGTTATATTAGTTTTTTGTTTTTATATACATCGAGATTATTTTTATGTTATTTTCAATTTATAACGAGCTTTCAACCTCCGTATATTTACAAAAATAAAGCAAATCAGACATATTAGCTAGGTTGATACTAGTATTTCGATCTGGCTAAAGATCTCATCAGAACCCGAAGTTTTGGAAAAGCTAGAGCCTCCATAATAGGCAGAACTTTAACAAAAAACCTATTAATAATCAATTTTGCTCCATTCTTGTCTTCTTAGTAATCAAGCAATAATATTTGTTTATATTTACCTCATTAAAAATTAAAAATGAATTAATTTTCTTCTACTAGAAAAAAGAATACCTATAGAAACTTTTTTTGTATCAGTTTTTTATTTGCTACTAAAGGTAATAAAAAAATACCTCTCCTATAAATTACTCAAAGTGCTAATAATTTATAAAGCAAATAGTCCAAATGGTTAGAAATTCTACGAATGCATTAATATCCCGATCAATAAAAAGTTACATCTCAAATTCAAAATCAGATCTCATTGTATATAGATCAATTTTTACTCTTATCCAAGTTTGTCTCCCATATTAATGAAATTTGAATATGTGATACAGAAGAAAAAAAAAAGTATTACGTATATTAATGAAATGCAGGCTTTCTTGAACGCAGCTTTGATGAACTCGAGAAAAAAAATTGTTGTTACCAATATTGCCTATGTAGTATTTTAGGGTTGCCATTTATTTATAATTTTTAAAATATAGCTCTTAAGCTCTTCGGAAATAGCCGAACAATTACAAATGTCGGAAAAGGTTCAGGCCCCCCTCGATTAAATTTCGTAGGCATTAATATTCCATTTTTTTAGATTAATCCAACTATAATTATTTAACCAAACTAGATTTAATAACAATTAAATACATTTCTTTGAACAATGAAAATACTTAAAGAGTTATTGGACATATTTCGTAAATCTGCCCAGTTAATACGTCTACAAAAGCCTTTTTATTTGGTACCCCATTTGTCCGTAATTCTTCGAAATAAGCTAGAAAACCGGAGCAAGTTTTGACCCCATTTTTTAACCCCTAAACATAAGAATGGGTAGCAAAAAATAATGCGTGTCCATGGTTTGTTTATCTTTATCACATATCCACAGAAAACCATCGGGAGACTAACCGCGAACAATATATATGAATATTGAATATGTTGAGGAAGCTCTTGGTAATTAAACAACGCCTTCCAAAATACTATTAGTTATGCAGTTTTTTTTTTTTGTGTGTAATCATAAAATCGTGGTAATTGCTATAATTGTCCAAATTTTGCGTCACTCTGTGTAGCAATACAAAATCATTCATTTGCAAAGAAAAATTACAAGACACCATACTTATTATCTTTTTTGCATTATATCCCAGCAAAAATAATGCGAAGTAGTTCCAAATAAACAACATTTTCATTACACACAAAGTAGCTACTACTACTGATTTTTCTGATCTAATGATGGTCTTTTAGATCAGTTCCTAAACTTAGCATATAATGTCATCATATACAAGGCTAACTAGTAGAAATGTCACCAATGTTACAATTTGGTATTTGACATACTAGAACCGAGAGTTTGTGTCTTTTAACAACTATTTTCTTTAATCTAGATGTCGCTTTGAATTTGTGTTTTGTTACCTTTAAATTTGAAAAACAATGATTACAAAATATTAGACTTAACAATAGTTTTCCTTCTTTTCAGTTGAACGCTTTGTTTTTAAAGCTAGAAAGTTGTTTAAAAGTTTTTTTTTTAATTATAACATTTTAAGCACTCCTACAGATACATATTATCACTCAGTAAAAAAGATGTGACTTGACATCCATCATACCTTAATCACTAATTAAAAATAACAAATTAAGTTCTTTGAAAAAGAACACCCAAAAATGGAATCTTTCATAACCTTACACATAGTACTTTTAATAAAGTGAAGTTTGAGGAATTTGAATTACCTCCGTCCTATGACAACCCCATGTTAAAATCATGCGTATTTCATCTCAATTTGCACTACATCTGAATCCGTATATGTGTTGATTTTACTACATCTTTTTCCACTCTTTTTTCGCTGGGATGTCTTTGCTTTTTCATATTTCAAGCAGAAAATAATTGGTAAACCTGTCATATTGTGGCATTTTGTCAGCATCAATTAACTGTTAATCTGCATAAAATTAATTAATTCGAGTGTAACTAATTGATTGTCGTCCATTTAAATTAAATTGATTTTATACGCTGTATTAATTCTTCATTTCCCTCTAACTAAACTATACAATATACAAGCAGGATTTTGTTTTGATATTTCCTTCATTAATTAAATTTCAGTCAAACCTTGTCTAACATTAACACTATTCAACTGCCAAAAAAAAACTGATTATAAAACATATCTAATTTAATAGACCTATGTACGCTGAATCCAAATCTAGAAAAAAAAATGTATTTCATTTGCAGTTTTTAAAATATCGCTGTTTTTATATTTATATCACTTACCATATTTTTTCGTATATTTTGCTTGATTTTTTCAAATTGTATGGCAAGATCATGAATTTTTTTTTTTAAATATATATCTACTCAAAATTATATTTAATTTGAATATAATCATGTCGGTGTATCAGGATATTGCGCTTGTTTCGCAAGGAAATTGAAAATCTTACTTTTTAATTTTAAATTTTATCATTACACTCAGAAAAATAAAGTGCCAACCGAAGTGAAAAGAGAATTTTGGTGGCGACAACCAATAAATTTGGATAGCACAACCAGGTTCCGTGAAATAACTCTCAAATGAAATAAGTCCCCATGAAATAACTCCCAATGAAATAAATTCCAAAAAAATTAAATGAGTCCCAATTTTAACAAATGAAATAACATCCAAAGAAAAAATTATATAAGCCCCAACTTTTGGGAGTTATTTCATAGTAATAAAAAAAACTCCCAACAAAGAACGAAACAACTCCCAATGAAAAATAATCAACAAAATTAATAGAAAAACACATATTAAAAATATATTTATAGAAAAACCGGGAATAATCTTTGTTTTAAAAGTTAAAATAAATTAGTTTACATAGCATGGATTAGTGAAACAGTGCGTAGGGGGGGAGGGCGTACGATTCGCCGCAGGACGCGAATCGAACGCACCTCTTTCCAGAGGTGGCATGTCATAACGTCCAATGACATACTGTCCATGGACGTTTTGTCACTCGAAAAGTGTCATAATGTCCATGGACTTTATGACAATTTGGAAAATGTCGTAATAAATAAAATATAAGATTTCAACAGATTCGACATCTGATTTGAAAAACAAGTGCTTCTGGGTGACGGCCTTCGGCCGCTCTTAGGGGTTTTTTCCTCCGTAGAACGCGGCAGGCGGCTTCGCGAAATAAAGTTTTTTCTGCGTGCGACACAAAAGAAACATCAAAATTACTGATCTATTTCTACACTGGAGTATAATGTCCATGGACCTTATGTCACCCAAAAAGTGGCATAATGTCCATGGACTTTATGTCATTCCATTTGTGGACATAATGTCACATTGCAGAGTGTCATAAAGTCCATGGACATTATGACACTTCCCGAGTGACATAACGTCCATGGACATTATGTCATTGGACGTTATGTCATGCCACCCTTTCCAGACCCCTCTTCCTTATGAGATGTCTTAACTTTTAATAATATTCAATATGCACCAAAATCAATTGCTTAAAACATCCGAGCGGAACAATTGAAAATATACCATCAATGAAATCTTTTTATTATTGGTGTTGGGAATATTTTCATTAAATAGCTTGACCATCTTATCTTATCTTATCCAAAGACGCAGTAAGCAAAGTCTTTAGAGTCATGGCAAACTTTAAAAACGGTGTTTTGTCATGACCCTCATGCAACGTATATCCAAACTTTTTAGAAATATTTTACTTTTAAAACATATTGACAACATCGGTCGGAGTCTTTGAATATGCCGCAAAAACTTTTGCTGTCAAATATTATAGACCGCGTTTGACTTTGTTGAAATCAATGTTTTTAGTTGACTCTTCGTTGCTTTATTACAAACAAGAAAAACATTGTTAAAATGAAATAACTCCCAATGATAAAATTACATTTAAAAATGAAAATGAAATAAGTCCCAACAAAACTGAAAAATCTCATATGGCATCTTTATAAATAATACACAATTTTTATGTATGAATGTTTCTGAATACACAAAAAATAATAATTCATACATGGAATGGATTTTTTCATATACTGTATGAATCGAATATACTTATTTTTTATCAAAGTTTTTTTTTATTATTTGTATGAATTTGATCATACATATTATGAAATTGAACATGGATTATTTTCAAAATATTATTCATATATTCATTAAATTTAATTTATGAAATGCAATTTAGCTGCTGTAAGCCACTTTTCTAGCGACATTGAGTAACAAATTAGTTTTGCGGTTTAATTTAATTAAATTTTATTTTAATACATGCAATCAGGACCGTGGCCAGGGGGGTGCTAGGTGGGTGCTTAAAAGGATTTGACCAATTTTTAAAAACGTTAAAAAACTAATTTTTGGGTTAAGGTTATAATATTTTTTAATAAAATTAAAACATTTTTCACAGCATTTTCATTTTTTTTTATTAAAATGTTGCAATTCTTTCATTATAAATTTGTTTAGCCCGGTTTTAAGTTTTGCAAAATAATTAATCTAAGCCGGTTTAAGCAATAATGTATTCTAATTTTGTGGTACTTGTGAGGATGAGAGAAGATAAAAATATCTTCGTTTATGGCAAAAAATGTTAGAAAAAAGTCAACCAATTGCACAACTGCAAAAAGTGTGAAAATTTAAACTTTTTAAGATAAAAGGGAAGAAAACTGAGAAAAAAGCAATTAAAGCGAAGAAAATATGAAATAGTGAATTTTAAACCTCAAAAATTTTAAGAAAATCACAAAGATTAAAAATATAAAAATGCCAAAATAACAAAATATGTGTAAAAATGGCAAAAAAAAAAAATGCTAAATTTCAAATTGGTGGTATCTGGTGATGACAAAAATTATGGAAATTTAAACATTTTTTTTTTTTTTTGAACGGTGGAAGAGCTAACTTGTAAAAAACAAAATTGTAAAAAATTATATTCTAATTGGCAGTTTCTGACTGGGTATTTTTAAATTTTTTTAGAATAATACCAACTATAAGCAGCGATAAAATGCGGACAACAAGGAAATTTTCATAGTAAATTTAAAATGAGTATACACTTTCAACATATATTTTAATAAATACTTTTCCGAAAATGGTTGATTTATATGATGATTTTACCACTTGCGTTTTTTTAACTGATTTAATTTGGTTATTATATATTATCTCTTAATCCCTTACTGCATGAAATTCCAGATCTTAAGGAGAGTTGTATATTTTTAATAGTAAATAGAAAATAAGTGAGCACGTATTTCGACATTTTGCGATAATCTCACTTTCAACGATTTTATCAAAACAAACCCAAAAAAAACATAATTTCTGATTGTGATTGATACTGATATTGGAAATTGTGATTATTTAAAAATTACAAAAATTGTTTTTTTTTAAATCAAAGTTTTTTTTTTTAATTTTTTCTCTCAATTTACCATTGTTTTGGATGTATAAACTGTTGAATATTATAATAGAGAAATATCGTTATCGTATTTAATCAAATAATACGTCTTGATTACTAAGATGATTACTTACTAATAATTATTTGTTACATATATGTAACACCATTCAGTAATGGGTTAATTAATACTTCAAATGCGGTAGTTTATGCTTGACTTATATATTTTCTATCAACTTTATATCAAAAAAAAAACACAAAGCTGCCTTTGATGTACTTACTTACACTAGTTTATATTTATTAAGGCAGAATTAGTTTGTACGTTCTGTTCTGTTACGAATCAGCTGTTTTGTTTCTGTTCAATTGAAAGTCTGTATGTGTGGTTAGTTTTCACTTTGTCGTTCTGTTCTGTTGCGGACAATTCTATTGAAAATAGAATTCAACGTTAAGTGACAGCCTAAAGTACGTATGTATTAGTTTGTTGTGAAATTTTTTTTTCAATATTTGAATCAGGAATGATAAAGTTTTTACTATAGTACTTTTAATGGTACTATTTGAACCTCAAATTAGTACGATTTACAAATTTTTCTATGTATGAATTTCTTGGTCCCTTTAAAATTCAATAACTATTAATTCGACTTGCAGTCCTATATGAACAATGAATTAATTTGGAACCAAATGCTGTGAATTCAATCACATGATTTCACTGAGTGCGACTGATTACAGGTGATTATATTAGAGTTTTATTAACCGATTAAACCAATTATTGAATTCAATCACTAAGGGTTATAATTATTATTAACTAATTTTGATTTTCAAAAAAGTAAATAATAAAAATCTTATAAAAATGTGAAGTTGAATTTGTTTGCTACCAATCACAAGGAATTTGAATTTGTTTGCTACCAATCACAAACTGTGAGAAATGTAATTCAATACAGCAAGATATTAATAGCACATTCAAAAAATATTAAAAATTTGCTGAATTTAAGAAAAAATCTCAAAATTTTAAAAATTTGTTAAATCAATATCGGCCAATTTTCTTAGTACGCACTGCTCGTTTTTACATAGCTTTATATACATTTTTCCGAAAAGTTTTGTATTGAAAATCGGTCCAGCGGTCCAAAAGTAATGAGTGACAATGTTAAAGTACCTATAAATTTTCCATACAAATTGGTGTATAATGGACTGTATATTATTAGAATTCGTTGTAGTGTCTGGTGTATAAAATATAACGTCATATTTTTCCACCAGACGATAAGAGGTGAATAATATTTAAAATTCACCGCAAATTCTTTTTTCTCCACAAAAACTTTTTTTTTTCACCTCAAAAATAGTTTTGTTACCTCAAAAATGTTTTTCACGACACAATTTATTTTTTTACATCCAAAAAAGTTTTTCTCCTCAAAATTTTGTTTTCACCTCTTAACATATTTTTTTTAATATATTTTTGTTGTTTCATTTTGAAGGGTACAAAGATTTGTTTGTTAATTTATATTTAAATTTTTTTTATACTTGTGATGCCGAAAAAGTACTATTTTATATGCATGTTGGTACTATTTTAAAATCGCATTTATCATCCCTGATCTGAATGTTTTTGTTTTGAGTTTCTTTTACTTTTTAAAACAGCTGATTCCTCTCACAGAAAAAGTAATTACAAAATATTACCTACAGAACAGAACGACACAGAACGGCAACAGAAAGTAACAACTAATAAGGCCTTTAGAGTGTTTGTTTTTTTTTTTTGTTTTTGTTTTTGATTTTGGGATATCATAACTTTTTAGAAGGTTTTTGCGACAATAAAAATAATGGCGTTTTTATTCTTCAATTCCCGCGCGGCGGCTAAAATCGCGAATTTTGGGTACCTTCTTTTGTAGAACAAAGACCGCTAAATATATTTACAAGCAGTTTTTTTTGCACTTTTATAATGCACTAGGGTGGTCGGAAAAATGGATTTTTTTTTATTCTTTCATTTTAATTATTTTTTCGTATACACATTTAAAGAGGGCTCTTACTTGAGAAAAATGGCGTACTCTACTTATTTCTATTAGTACCCATTAAAAAGTTATTATTCCTTAAACTTTTATTTTTACATACCCACATTTATTTTCTTTTGTTTTAAAATTTTTACTACAAAGTTTCGTTTTTGTATTGAATGCTTTACGAAAAAGATTTTATTGAAATCGAAGAAGTTGAGCAAGTGCATAATAATGTTGAAGTAGATGCAATGCACACGATGACGTATAGTGATTTCTTTTTTTCTAAGTCGCCGTTTGATATTATAACTCTTCAGATCTTAAAAACTTTAGTTAATTTTGGAATAAACATATAATTTATGCTTTTTAATGCAGCTGAGTGGGCAGATCAGAAAAGTTTTTTAAATGCAGTTGAAACCTCCAGAAATATTCAATCAACAAGCATTTACACCGAACAACTTGTTGGTAAACACTTCTGGCTTAGTAAAAAATAGAGATACTTTGAATTGTTTAGCTCTACCTGCAGTTGAAAAAAAGGGTAATTACTAAAATAATTACTATTTATTGTTTCTAATAATCATTAGATGTTATAGTTCGCAATGCTACTAGAGTAAATAGAGGTATCAGCTGGGGTCTCAACCAACAACTCGAGAGCCTTGAGTACGCAGACGATATCTGCTTACTCTCCCACAGCCATGAAAATATGAAATCGAAGCTAAAGTGCCTCGAAACAGAGGCAGCAAAAGCTGGCCTGAAAATAAACATTGCCAAGAGTAAAGTAATGCGCTGCAATACCGTGAACAATAACAAATTTCGCATAGGAAATATTGAATTGGAAGAGGTCACATCATTTTGCTACCTGGGTAGCATCTTAACAAATACAGGTGGTTCCAGCAAGTTGCGTATCGAATATCTAAAGCCAACCAAGCATTCGGTACCCTCCGGTTGATATGGAAATCTTCTGCATTATACAGGTACACTAAGATAAGCATCTTTAACTCCTGTGTCAAATCTGTGCTGCTTTATGCATGCGAGACGTGGAACACAACAGAACTCGAAATAAACTCCCTACAAGTGTTTGTTAATCGATGTCTCTGAAGAATCCTAAAAGTTTTTTGGCCTAACACCTTATCCAATGAAGAACTTTGGAGACAAACAAACCAGCGGGCAATCCATATAGAAATAATGAATCGCAAATGGCGTTGGATTGGTCACACGCTGCGCAGACCTCCAGGTGACGTTGCTAAAATCGCCATTGAGTGGAACCCACAGGGTAGGACGAGAAGAGTAGGCAGACCGTCTCACAAATGGCGCCGTCAACTGAATATAGAAGTCATATCTACTGATCAAAGCTGGGGAGAAGTGAAGAGAATATCATCCAACCGGTCCGAATGGAATAAATTCGTTGTGGCCCTTTGTTCCCAATAGGAACCACAGGACATAATATATATATATATATAAAAATCATTACACAAGGCAACAATTTTGAAAAAATTTTAGGGGCTTTGAAAACCACTATACAATTTTGATGTATTGTGGTCCCAGTAGTACAAATATGGTTCAATTTTGAAATTCTATGGAGAGGTTTTTTTTTAAAAAATTTTTAATTAAAATTATAAATTTTTTTAGACGTTTCTCCACATAATTAATGATAACTAAAAAAAAATTAGTCCGATATTATTCAAATAAATTTAGAAAAACTGAAATTTACATAGCCTTTAATCCGTTAATATATTGCGTTTCAATCGGCTCAGTAGTTTTGGAGTTATAATAAAAAATTGAGGGAAAAAATATTTTTTTTACGTGAAAATAGCAAATTTTTTTGTTTTAAAAAAAATCATAAAAAATCGAAAACGTCAAAAATCGTTCAGATTTATTGCTTTATCGCAAAGCCACATGTAATAGGAACAAAATGAGATATCGATCATAAAAATCGATTGATTTTTTTCGAATTTATTCACAATTAAGTGAATTCGCTCATTTTCACCAAATTTTAGTTTTTTGTCTGATATACATAAAATTGAGTAGTTAATGTTCTTCTTTCGATTGATTGAATTTTGAAAACATTTTACCCATGCTATGTACAAATTTTCACATCAAAAATGCATTACATAGTAACATTCGTGTATTTTTTGGCAAAACCCTACCTAGAATATACTGATTCTATTCTTCGGAAAGACATTTGTGTTGGATGAGCTTAAATGTAAATAAATAAATAAATTAAATAGTAGAAAATTTATATTTTATTATTCACATTTATTATAATAAATAAAACAAGAAAATAAATAAATAAATATGTATTATAAACTACAAACTCTGAAATTTTCTTTTAGTCGATTTTCTACTATTGTTGAATAACGAAGTGTTACTCTGAATACTCCAGCAAAAATCAGCCATCATGTGTGCATCCCAGCGACCCTGGTATCGTTCCTCCATTGTCCGGATATCTTGGTGGAATCGTTCGCCCTGTTCTTCACTCAAGTCTCCTAGATTTTCAGGAAAACGATCTAAGTGACTGTGCAGGTAGTGTAATTTGATGCTCATGTTGCATCCAAGATTCTGGAAGTGAGTTAACATCTCTTCAACGTGCGCAACGTAATCATCACCCTTGTTATTTCCTAAGAAATTTTGAATAACCCATACAAACGAATCCCATGCATTCTTCTCAATTTCTGACATTGAACTGCCAAATTCAGTATCGTTCACCAATTTGCGAATTTGTGGGCCATCAAATATGCCTGCTTTCAGCTTTTCCATACTTAGATTGGGAAACTTCCTTGAAATATACTGCAAACATTCACTATCTTTGTTAAGTGCTTTAACATATTGTTTCATCAGACCAAGTTTAATGTGAAGAGGGGGTAATATGATGCGATCTCGGGGCACTAGAGCCACATTTATAACATTTGGCGTACCTGGAACTAGTGTTTCCCTAGAAGGCCATTGTTTTCTCTTCCAATGTTCTGTTTTAGCTCTGCTGTCCCATAAACATATAAAACAAGGATATTTTGTAAAGCCGCTTTGTTGGGCTAAGAGGAAATTTACCATCTTAAGATCAACACAAATTACCCACTTATGTTCATCATACTTTATCTTCTTCATGACCAATGCAATTACAGAGTATTCTTCTTTTACTTTGGTTGAATGTGCGATCGGCAAGGAGTGAAATTTATTTCCATTATGCAAAAGGACACACTTCAAGCTGCGTTTTGATGAGTCGATAAATAAACGCCATTCGTTTGAATCATATTTCTGTAAGCCCATGGCAGTCATCAAACCAGAAATATCTGTGCAGTACACAAAGTCATCCTCTTCAGCAAAATAATGAAGTAAGTCTTTTTCTCGAGTACGGTAATACGAAACTTTAGTTTCTTTAGTTATTAGACCTGTTTCTTTCATCCGGGACGCAAGTAATTCAGAAGATCTTTTCGACAATCCAAGGTCTCTAATTACATCATTAAGCTGATCTTGATTCCATGGTCTCGGCGAGAAATGTTTGTGTGGGATGAACTCGTCATTTTCAGCTGTAGATGGTAGTGCTGGATCTGACATATCTGATTGGTAAGACATACTTGAGGTTGAGTGTCCTGGTGAAGATGAAAGCACATGACTACAGCTTGCACCCCGATCATATTCTATTTCTTGTGAATGTAGAACTGCAAGTGTAAACCCATCAGCAGACCTCGTGGGGTAAGACCATCGCATATGTTTTCCAAAACCGCTTTTTGTACTTAAACAAAAATAACACTCGGATGCGTGGTTCGCTGTTTCTCTCCATAGCATAGGCTTCAAAATTTCCAAGTGTCGTCTGTAAAATGAAAAAAAAAATTGAAATCAGGAATATGAAGAATTCAAATTTTAATTAAGAAATATTGTAATTATAAAATATTCCAAATCTATTAATTTATACTTACTTTACGTTAGAAGACTTCATAGATAAATTCAATCGACATGGAATGCATATAGTACTCGGTGTCCAATGCTGGTTCAAATTGTGCGGATAGATATTATAGCAATCTTGATATGACTTTTGCAATGAAGTTAAGAAGCACTTCCGTTTTTTCCCGGTGATATATTGGCCGCACACATAACAAAATAAATCTGGATCGTTTTTACATAAAAATGTTCTGGCTTTCTGGCTCATTTTTATTAATATTTGAAAATTGTTTTTAACTTCTAAGCTGTATGACTCTAATTTTTGTGTAGGTATTAAATGATGTTTGCGTTATCGCAAACACTTCTTGAATGAAATAAAAAGGGTCAAGGAGATCTTATAAATACTGATACTATAATTTGGGATAACCCTTTGTGTGGATACAGTTTGTGTGTGCTGCAAATTTTTTATTATTCCCAAGAATCCTAAAAACCATTAAGGACTTTTATGAAAAAAAAAAATCATCCGTTACAGGTAGCTAACGGAAAATAAGAGCACTTCAGCGTACACGCACATTTATGAGCGTTTTATTACTATCCTACCGCAATCGTAAAAATTAAACAATCTTTTGTTTATTACTTATTTTTTTTTTAATTATTAGAATCATAAAAATGTCATAGAGGTTTCTCCCAAAGGGGTTTTGCCAAAATGCGTGTCGTAAAATGCACCTGAGTTTTTATGTTCTGCATTTTCATTATATAGTACGTACAATTTTCTACAGTGCTTGTAAATATGCGATACCTTCAATTAATTGTAAATAAAAATGTAAAGCATGCATAGATTTTTATGATCCATATCTAGTTTAATTCGCATGATATGTAGCTTTACTACAAAAAAATAAAAAGTAATATTTTTTGCAGTTTTCGATTTTTTCCAGATTTTTGTTTTTCAAATTTTTTTTTTTTTTTTAGCATTTTTTTTTTTTTTTTGCTAACAATTTGTTTCATAACTTTGAAACTATTGATCGCATTAAAAAAATTTGTACACGTTCTTTAAAGATATTGTAAACCTTAATTTTTGTAAACTTAATTTGACAAAATCGGACTAGTTGTTTTTGAGTTATGACAACATAAGTGGAGAAATGGCTCAAAATATTGTCAATTTTAAAAAAAAATTTTTTTAAAAAAAAATTATCCATAGAATTGAAAAATTTTACCATTTTTGTACTTAGGCAGCCATGATGCATCAAATCTATATAGTGGTTAGTCAAGCCTTTTTTTGCTGTTGACCTGTGTTATCATTGTTTTGTTAATAAAAAATTTTTACTTTGTTTTTAATAAATAAAATTTACTTTGCAATAAAAATTAAAAAACAAAAAAACTTTGTTGTTACTGGCAAAAAAATTTAAGGCTTAATAACTTTTTAACGGGTAGTAATAAAAATAAGTATAGTATACCATTTTGCTCAGAAAAGAATCCTCTTTAATTGTGTATATTAAAAAAAAAAAGAATTAAAGAATAAAAAAATCGATTTTTTCCGACCACTCTTAAGGCTATCCGGTGCAATGTAAAAGCGTAAAAACTGCTTATAAGCCTAATTTTTCATCTAGAATCGATTTTTAATGTCAGATTTTAAATATATTTAGCGGTTTTTGTTCTACAAAAGAAGGTACCAAAAAATTTTAGCCGCCGAGCGGGAATTGAAGGAGGTGGAATTTTTCAAAAATAAAAACGCCATTATTTTTATTGACACAAAAACCTTCTAAAAAGTAATGATATCCCAAAATCTAAAAATCAAAAAACACTCTAATATTTATATATCATTTTTAGTTTTTGAAATAAGTAGGTTTTTATATTTACGTTACATACTCCATTTTTTTATATAAAATTTTTTCTTTTCGAAATATTTTGGGATATTTTTAATGGATTTGTTATTTTAATACAAAAATCAGTTCAGTAGAATATTTGTTAGTTTACGCATAGTGATATAATTTTAAAATTGTTTAGCAAATATAAAATTCATGAGGATAAAAATAAACATTCGAAATTTTCAAATTCCTCACAACTATGGTTAGATATACTATACCAACATGACTATACTCAAGTGAAAGATAATTTTTTGTAGGTCTGTATTCTTAAAAAATTGATTGATTTTTTTTGTAATTCGTTCCCTAGCGAATGAATTTCATAGGAATTCATTCCATTTTCATTTAATTCCCTTGGGGAATTAACTATTTTCTTTAATTCTCTAATGACTTAACTTTCTGGTTTAAGTCCCTATTGACTTTTTTTGTTTAATTCCCTGAAGGAACTCCATGCAACGCTTAATAATATAGAAATAATAAGTCACTAAGACGCAGTTTGAACATTAAATACAATAAATCCGGATCAGTATTTAAAGACCCAGCAAAACCACACATTACCAAATCATGGGTAAAATAATGTATCGCCATAGGCCTTCACGCATTACATTTCACCTTACTTCACTGATGAATTTTACAGGCGATGAGCCTCAAAGTATTGGGTTTTACTCATTACCTTGTAGGGGTAAAGTAACTCTTTACTTATATGGTTACATGGTGGGAAAAAGTAATGTGTCTATAAATAGATTTTCAAAAAAAAAAAAACAAAAAAATTTTTTTTTTTTTTTTTTTTTTTTTTTTTTAATTGATAACGAGCTTTCAACCTCCGTATATTTACAAAAATAAAGCAAATCAAACATATTAGCTAGGTTGATACTAGTATTTCGATCTGGCTAAAGATCTCATCAGAACCCGAAGTTTTAGAAAAGTTAGAGCCTCCATAATAGGCAGAACTTTAACAAAAAACCTATTAATAATCAATTTTGCTCCATTTTTTTTTACAGATATTTTTTTTTATTTAAATAAATAACTTTTTTTTTTTTATTAAATAAATTACGTGGTAATGTTGAGATTTGAACCTGGGGTCTCTGGTATTTAACAATTAGTTAGGCGAGAACTCTACCAACTGAGCTATCGATACATATAACATTTTATTGCTTAAAATGTAAGTGAGTTGTTGTGCTTCGTGTTTTCGTTCGTGATATTAAAAATATACACCTTACCGTCATGCTGTGTCTATAAATAGATTTTCAAAAATATATATTAATACTTACTTTACGTTTATAATTCATGCATTATGTAATTGATGATCGGTAAGTCATTATTTTATGTTTTGAAGTAATGTAAAATGTAATGAGGTATCAATACAAGATAATCCAAGAGTGTTCAATTATCGGTAACTCATTACTTCTTGTTGAAAAATAATGATACACGTAAGGAGTACACATTCCAAGGTAATGCATTACTTTATCGCGCCCATTACCAAAGTTTTGCTGGGTATTCAATAATTTATCTTTTCAAGATAATGGCTGATATGGATTTGTAACGTAAAAATCAAAAAATTTTAAATTGGTTGTTGGAAAAACAAAAACAAGGGAACAAATGCATAAAAAATAATTAATTAAAATACTTACATCCGATTTTTGATGCAAAAAGTATATTTGTATATAAGATCATGTAGTTCGATTAAAGGCAATTTTTATTTTCCAACCATCGCTAATTTAACACTAGTTTCAAACGCATAAATTACATTTTATTTTAACAATCTACACACACGTGCAAAGTTAGTTTTTTCGGCATTAAGTGTAAAGCTTAAGTTCAGGGAATTAAACAAAAACGTTAAACCACTTTAAACAAAAAAGTGAAGTCCCTAGGGTCTTAATCCAAAAAGTTAATAATTGAAAAAAAAATAATTATTTCCCTAAGGAAATTAAAAGAAAATGGAATGAGAGAATTCCTTAATATTAATGCTTAATGTTTTAGTCGTGGAATTCATTCTATAAATATGAATTCTTTGAACCTATTCACAATAATTCATTCTTAGTGTTTTCTTGTTAAAGAATTCATTCTTGGAGTTATAAAATTTAATTCAATTTTGGGGAATCCATTCTTAAATTGTATGAATTCTTCAAAGCTATGTATACGTTACAGTCGTACGGTTTAATGTGGCGAAAAACAAGGTAAAATAAGATTTATTTTGTATTTCTTTATATGCTTGTGTAGAACGTATAATAATAAAACAATCGAACTATAAGTAATTAAAGGTGATGACGTGATATGACATAAATATAAGTTGATTTTTTCGTCGCAAAACTCAGCGAACTGCTTCAGACTGTTTCGATAAAACGTTTTCAATACGATTTGGAATAGTTTAGGTTTGTTTTACAATTTTCTAAATTAATTAAACCGGTTTTGATTTTCTTTTACAACCCATAGCGTGAAAAGTGAAGTTTCATAACGTGATGTGACATAAATTTACTAAACAATTACTCAAAAACTAATTTTTTTTTGTTATTATTTAAAAAATTAAAAATTATTATAAATTTTATGTGGTGAATTTATTTTTAGAATTACAATGTAAACTAAATTAATTCAATGTAAATTAAATTAATTCATTTACACACTCCAACACGTTTTCGAGTCATGATACTAGAGTATACTTTTGAAAAGCTTTGATGTGCTCTGAATCCGAACGGATAGAACTTTTAAATGACATAAAAACTTTTGTGAATAAATATCAATTCGCTATGTTATAATGTCCCAAATATAGGGCAAAATCAGATTTTTGAAAATTTTAGGTTAAGATATCTCGAAAATCTGATATAATGGAGAAATTTTAGGGTCAGATTCAGACTCAAGGCATGTCAATCCTTAAGAAAACTGCTCTCTTTTCTCAAGGTCTTGACTTTTTTAAAATTTTGATGACCTGGGCCCTATTCAACAAAACAACTTATCAACTTTTCACTTTGCACTTATCAAATTCCATTTGTTGGCAAAGTGATATGTGTTTCTGTTCCACAATATTCTTTGCAAATCTCACTTTGCACTTAGCAAATTTTAGTACTCTTTGCAAAGACTTTGCGTTCTCTTGCAAAGTCTTTGCGTTCTCTTGCAAAGTCTTTGCGTTCTCTTGCAAAGTCTTTGCGCTCTTCTGCAAGGTGAATGTGCAAAGTGTTCCACAAAGCATTTAATCATCTTTGCATTTCTGTCTTATCACTTTTCACTTTGCATTGCTAATTAGATGTTGTTTGGCTTACAGCTGAATTCCGTAACACCCTTGAGTCATGAACGCTGCCTGGCCAACTTGCATTTACACTGTAAAATGTGTAGTCTGGCCCGCATATCATCATTACGTTCAATGAGTGGTTTCCATGCCGGTCCACATATCCTTCCTCGTGTAATGTAGGCGCATCAATTTTAATGATTGTGCCATCCACGCAACCACACACACAAGGGAATCCACCCATCATAAAAAACTTTTCAGCAATATCACTGATGTCATCGGGACACCGCACTGTGTTTTGGAATAAAACGTCTATTATAACGTCGACAACTCTGTGGATGGTTCTGCAAACTGTTGATTTTGCAACACCATGTATAGCTGCAACTCCATGGTACTGGCAACCATTTCCGAGCCAATGCAAGCACAGTAGCAGTTGATTTTCAGCCGACAAAGCATGACTGCGCTGTGTATTGTGCTCTAATTTTTCTCCAATTTTATTTAAAATGAAATCAACTTGGATTCGATTTAAACGAAAGCACTCTTTAAAATTAAAGTTTTGTAGTCCCAAAAAATTAATTCGGTCTCTATAATTTCTTGATATAACCGCGTCTTCACTATCGTCGAACAAAAACTAACGTCTTAACATTTTGAAAGCTTCACTAGTTATAACAATATGAATTTGCAAAGCGATCGTTTACCTTGCAAATTTTTGACAAACTTATCAAAATTTGCTTTGCAAAAATAGAATTTACAGTTTTTGTGGAACGAAACAGCATAATTATTTGAAAAGTCTTTGCAAATTACACTTTTCAATATTAACTTTGCACTTTGCATAAGAGAACGTACGTGGAACAGAAATTTTAAATAGAATAGAAAAATTGCAAAAACTTTGCAAATTACACTTATCAATTGCAACTTATCACTTATCAAATTTCATAGTTCTGAGGAACAGTAAGTTTTGCAAATTGACGAAAAATTTGATAAGTGCAAAGTGAAAAGTTGATAAGTTGTTTTGTGGAATAGGGCCCTGTTTTTTGGTACAATATATGACATTTTATTTGATTCTTAAGTGGGTATGTTGTTAATTTTTCCATATACCGTCGTGCGTTTTCTTTTTTCTTATTAACTTATTAACTTAGGATGCCATCTAAGTAAAATATATATAATTCTAAATATCAATATTTTATTACACAAAAGTAATATATTTGCTTGGTGACGTGACGTGAAAAAGTATAAAAATTTATAGAAAAAAAGGAGTGTCCGAACGAACAGTTCGGCCAGAAAATGCATTTGGTCGGTATTCGGTATTTTAAGGCATTATTGACAAATTTTTTGGCGGATGGAAAAATGTTTATTGGGCTGATTAGATGCTATTTTGAGTGTCAAATTTGAAGAAAAGTCTGTAGTTAAGCAATGAATTCACTGTTCGGCCTCAGAGAGTTCGGCCAAATTGAAAATAGTTCGGCGGCCGAACTTTTAACTTTATAGCTAAACTTCGGTTTTTCTCTTAAATTTTATACACAAAATCGAATTAAATCGGCTCAACAAACATGTTTCCAATACCAAAATGTATCACCATTGCCTCTATATATCAAAAAACCGACAAAATATAGTTTTTTGGCCGAACTGTTTGGTCGGACACTAAAAATAAGCTCTAAAATTAAAATTATTCGCAACAAAGTTGATTTCAATTAAAAATGTTACACACCAGCTGCCAGCAACGCAGAAGTTATGTGAATAAATGTTGTTTTGTGGTGACGAACGTGACATCAGAATGTCAATGAAGCAAATCAATAATGTATCGCTTATTTTATTAATAAGATATGCAATGGACTTTTTTATTTAATAAAGTTAAGCTAACAAGCTAAAAGGAAGTTTTTGGTCACGGTTGGCATAATTATGGAAATGCCCATATAAAAATCACAATATTTCAAAAACTACAAATGATAAAAAACTTGACAATTTTGATTCAGCGTACCAGAGTCTATTAAAAAATATATATTTGAAATACAGATTCTGCAAAGACATGAAATATGTTGATTAGTGTAATAATAAAATTAAGCACAATTGAAAAAAATATTTTAACTTTTCTTTTTGGTAATAAAACACTTTCACTAATATCTCCCCCTTTAGATATGTTAGCAAATTAAAAAAAAAAAAAAAACTTTCATTTATTGGCTTTTACTTTTAGTTTCTGTACTTTAAATTAAATATAACTTAAAAGCAAACTAGTCTATGTAAATTTACTTTTATTTAGGTAACATTTAGTTTGTATTTTATATTTTCACTTAAACCTTTTAAATACATACAAATGATTTAAAGACCTGCATAACTAAAATTAAATAATTCAAGGTCTTATTGTAAAGGTATAAATAATGAAAACTCATAAATTTTGCAGAACGTTCATGTTGTAGGTGCTTATGATAAATGTTTAAGGAAGACTTATATCAAATATTAATCAATATATTCTTAATTATTTTTTTAGGTTTTATCTAAAAACGTCATTTTAAGGTTAAGTTTATTATATAAAATAAAATATTATTTCATTTAATGGTCCATCAATAGACATCTAAAAAAAGGGAAAATTCCATAAAAAAAAAACAATTGTGCCGTATCAATTATACATTAATTTTAAGTATATTGTATAAAAACTGAATGAAACATTAAAATTTATCGAAAACAAGAATTAAATATTAAAATCATTTATTATTTACTTAAAGTCATTTAAGTGCCCACCTAAGGCATACCCGTGAAACGAGAGTTTGATAGTATATTCTAGCAACATAACCATTAATTATGTCTGAAGAGAGTAGTAAAGGAAATTAAATTCACACCGTTAGTCGTTGTAAAACCATTATAGTCACCGGAGATTCTTTGCCATTGCCATACTTAACCGTAATCTGTGCTTTTCTATCGTGTAAATTTTAATTCCATTAAGATTAAATTTTCATGCATGAAAATGTTCCTGTTCTTGTTCGATAATGTTGTATTTTTTTACATTATGCTCGTATACCCAGTGTCCTTGTACATCATCGAAGTAGAGAAACTTTTTGTATAATATAAATTGTTTTTTATTCTTTCCTTTTATTGGACATTTTTCCCCATTTTGTTTAAGTAACTTAAAACATTCAAGTTGGCTATAATGCTATTAGAGCAGATTGTTATAATAAGAAGTCAATAGAAAGTGTTAGAAGAGAAAAATTCAATTTTATGGAGTATTATTTTTACAGTTTATTAAAAATGTAATAGACATATTTATGTACATGGTATCTTTACAGAGACCTTATTTAATTTACTCTTGAAAATAGAAATAATATATAAGGCTAGATTAATAACAATATTTTATGCTTTTATAAGATGCAATAATATCAAGATATTCTTATGTATTGCCTATATCATAATCAACAGAAAATGTTTTTTTTTGTTTCAAGTTATATTAAATTTTAAACATTTCGAAATGTTAGTTTAACATTCTACTATGGTTTTATATACGTATACGTGATATTTAATTGCTGTATATAACACTCATACGCCGTGTGTGTCCTCTTATAGGGTTAGCTATCTATAGAAATTAATAGAAACAACAATATTTAAATATTTATAAAAATATAAGCAAACGGTTTATTAAAAAAAAATCTTTTTATAATAGAAAAATACAATAATTGATATTATTCTTAAAGTTATAATTTAAAATTCGTACTACCATGGCAACCCTGGCATTCATTTCAGTCCCTAGAAAAATTTAGAAGATATATCACCCAAAAATATTACTCCATTTCCATTTAAAACATAATTAAAGCAGTATTTTGAACAAATCGTCTCTTTACCATCTGGGAAATATATAAACAATATAAAAAAAAAAAATGCAAAAAATTTATTTATTTATGTGTCATTTCACAAATTATTTCTTAGAAGATATTGCCGAATTTGTAAATAATTTACACAATTTTTACTAGTGCATATTTATAATGACTTTATGTAACAGTAATAAAATTAAAGATTACAAATGTCCGTCTAACTCAATTGATTTGACAAAAGAGAATATGATGGAGAAATCCCATCATATTCCCTATCTATATTTTCATTCCTACACTTAGAATACTATGTAGATAAACTCCACTGCAGATGCTGTTAAAAACAAATGAAATTTCACTTGAAGGGAGGACGACTTATATTTCAGTTAATTTAACTAACTTTGTCATTTGTTTTTTTACTGTTAAGAAAATTAACCACAATTGTAGTAAAAATTAACCACATATGCAGTAAAAAATAAGCAAACATTTCTTTGTTTTATTTTCTAAATAAAAAAAACTATTGTATAAAATGCATGCAAAATTACAATACAGTAATTTGATGTGGTTTTGTTTTTTTTCAATGAACTACAATTGTAGTCAAAACTGAAATTTCTTCTACAAATGAATGTTTTTGCAATTAAAAGTAAATATACTGTATTAAAACTCAAACAACCCTCAGCCCTGAGTTTTGGATATATTTTGATTTGTCAGCTTTAATTTGTGTTGTTTTCTGAAAATATACGAACTTTCTTTTGAGTTTGCATTTGATTTAAAAATTTAGGTAATACAATTCTGCCCTACTTTATTGTTGCAATGTAATTTGAAAAAATATTGGTAAGGTCTTGCTGTTTGCTAATTTTTATTTCCTTTTTTATATTTCCTTAGAAATAATTTGTGAAATGACACATAAATAAATAAATCTTCCAAATGATAAAGAGACGAGTTGTTCAAAATAATATGATATTTTAAGTTTTGAATCACGCTCCCAGACGAGGACAAGAAATTCTCATTGAGTTTGTGATTTAACATAACAAATATCTCTAGAAATTCTAATAACAAAGTCCCCTGAAGATTTCCTTGGGCAGGAATGAAATCCGGATAGGGACAAGCATACAGCAGATTGTTTTCACAATTTGTTAAATAAGTTTTGGGACTTTAGCACATTTAATTACTATAAATGCAATTAATGTTTATCCCGATGAAAATGAATTTAAATAACAAAAATGCAGGTGCTTGTGCAAATTTAAATGTAACTGACACTAATAGAAAACATATGATTTTCTATTGTTGATTTACTTGAATAAACGTCACTACATTGCTAGGTCTGACAAAAAAACCGAGTAGTATTTGTTATTTCTTTGATATTTTAAGTTTTGAATCACGCTCCTAGACGAGGACAAGAAATTCTCATTGAGTTTGTGATTTAACATAACAAATATCTCTAGAAATTCTAATAAAAAAGTCCCCTGAAGATTTCCTTGGGCAGGAATGAAATCCGGATAGGGCAAGCCTACAGCAGATTGTTTTGACAATTTGTTAAATAAGTTTTGGGACTTTAGCACATTTAATTACTACACTCACAATATTTTATAGTTAGAAACAAACGAATTTGTACATTAAAACTATAGAAAAAGTTGTTAAAAACAGGACTACTGATTTTTCGTTTAAAACAATAGTAATTTTCAATTATTTTTAATTGTTAAAAAATTAACTAAAAATATCGATAAAAACAAAGTACTTTCGTTTATTTTAACTATTAAAAAATAATTGCTTAATCCGTTAAAATAAACGACGTTCGTTTTTTTTGACTATCAAAAAATTACCGAAAATCCATAAAAATAAAAGATTTTCCATTATTTTGACAATTAAAAATTTAACTCCCAAAACTTAAAAACAAACGATTTTCCTTTATTTTAACCATCAAAATTTTACCCCCAAAAACGTAAAAATAAACGATTGTCGTTTATTTTAGCTATCACCAAATTTAATTTAAAAGAAATAAAAATGTATTATTTACATAATGTATTATATACATAATAATATATGTTAGGATTTATTTTTAAAACTAAATAATAAGATTAATTGAATAATAATTAATTGAGCGAATGGCGCCTAACATTTATATGGCAGCATAACGAAAAAGGATGACCTTTGAGTTCATCTTTTACTATAATATGCAAATAACTTAAAAAACTATGTGTTTGTAAAATAAAAGACAATTAAAATCTAAAGAAAACTATAGTGATGGTAAATAAAATATTTGGTTTAGTACTAAAGTAAAAAGCACTTTTGTAAACATTTTGGTACCTTTTGATTTAATTTAATTGTTAAGGTACTCTTGCAATACTATTGCACATATTACTGACAATTTTATTATCATTTAATGTAGCCAACTCAATATTAAATATTTAACACATATCTTGCGCAGACACAAAACCTTTTTGATTTTTTTTAACCTTCCAATATGACATACACACGGGTAATTTGTTGCAAACTAGCAAAAGTTGCCCAAGAATATTGCTTAATTTTAAATTTACATTAAACATTGATGCGCTTTATCTTGTTTACCTAAAAAACACTAGACTTTTACCATATTGCTAATTAATTTTCTTGTATTCAAATAATCAGCTAACACATGTTCTATACTGCGAAAATTATAATCCTAACTTTTCGTTTTATTTTATATATATTAAACTTTGTTATTTGTACATGAATAAAGAAACTCAGAGTTTTTACTCTATCTCTAGCATGCTGTCTCTTCATCTCCTAGATGTCATCTAATAGATGTGCTTTAACATATAAATTTGGAACAGTGAGGGAACTCCATCTCTGTTCTAATATGCACATTATGCACCGTCAATACTGCTCAAGGATGAGAAAGTGCAAATTTGCATCGTGTGCAAATAACCCTCAGTAAAATAAAAAAGTAAAACAAAATTTACTGAAACAAAGCACTTAATCGCCAGCTGGGCCACTTTGGTACTTTTTGGACTGAAAATGTAAATAAGTAATTTATCCCCAGTTCATGCATATGAAAAACGTTTGAGAGAACTTTTAAAAAAAAAGATTACTGTGATTTTTGTGTGATTTTTTTTTAAACAAGTAGATTTTTTTTAAACATGTAGATTTTAAACGAAAATATTAACTGCTACAGAAAATCCGTATTAATTCATAGTTTGTTTTTTAAATAACAGGCAAAAAAGTTGAAAAATATGTTTCTTTGTATTTTAATAGTTTATTCAGTTAAAAACAAACTTTACGGATTACTTTTTAAATAAACTACAATCGGTAACGGAAAATATATTGTGAGTGTATAAATGCAATTAATGTTTATCCCGATGAAAATGAATTTAAAACTACTTTAATTATGTTTTAAATGGGAAATGGAGTAATATTTTTGGGAGATATGTCTTCTAAATTTTTATAGGGACAGAAATGAATGCCAGGGTTGCCATGATACTACGAATTTTAAATTATCATTTTAAGAATAATATCAATTATTGTATCTTTCTATTATAAAAAGATTTTTTTTTAATAAGCCGTTTGCTTATATTTTAATAAATATTTAAATATTGTTGTTTCTATTAATTTCTATAGATAGCTAATCCTATAAGAAAACACACACGGTCAAAATGGAAAGATATTTAAATTTTTAATTTGCATAAACTCAAGCGATTTTTTGAGGGTATTTTAAATAAAAAACATCAAAATCTCTTTTGGAATGAATAATAAATATATTGTTTGTTTGTCTAAACTTAAGTCTAACAATGATAGCTGTCCATTTTTAGGAGGATACAATACATTTATATACAATCCGAAACATCAGGCTAATAACCTTTGACTTATACTGACATCTATTAGATCAGTATCATATGGTGCGAATCCTCAAATTTCAGTACAAAACATAGTCTCAAAATGGACTGCCCTCTTGCTTTGAGTTTTGACATATAAACAATAAATAAAGTTATTTCAAAAGGGATTTCGATGTCTTTTACTAAAATACACTCAACAAATAGCTTGAGTAAATGCAAATTTAAATTTAAATATATTTTTATTTTGAGCTATATTTTATATATATTATTTTGAGTATATACAACAATATTTAAATAATTATAAAAAATTAGCAAACGGTTTTATAAAAGAAATTATTTTTGCGATAGAAGACACAATATAAAATATCATATTAAAAATTATAATTTTAAGATCAGACTATCATGGCAACACTATTGTCAATTTCATTATATGTGCCAACGTGGTGACATGGGTACCCTTTTGCGAATAAATTTTTAATTTTTTAACACTTAAATTATTTGATACATGATGTATCTGTATATTTAAATAAAGGGTCCGCCGTATAACGTTTTTTTTCAACTAGTGCTTATTTCGTGAATGGTAACACTTAGCTCATGTCTGATTTGACAGATAATTAGTTTTATCCTTCCGCTGAACGAATATGGTTGTGTATACACTTGAAAACGCTGGGAAATATTGCGACATTTTTTTGAAAATCATGGTAATTGTGGTGAAAATAAAAAAAGAATGGTGTTATTCGTTTTAGCTCACATGAGCAACTGTTTTATTGTTTCTTAAACATACTTAAATCTAGATATAAAAATCAACTTAATACTAGCTACAACTAAAGTGTGGGAAATGCCTACGTATGCATTAATCCACACTGTAGGTTGCTTGTAGCATGGACATTCCATAGATTGTATGTTAATACTTCATACAATGTATGGGTGTTATATTGCCTGTCTAGTACATGGCAATATACACTTATCAAACACGCTACACCTCCCTTTTTAGGAAAAAGATCGATCAATCAGAGTAGCTTATTGATCGGTCTTTTTATATAACTTATTTAATAATAAAAAATATATAACATTGCATTAACAACAGGAAATTCAAACCAGCGATAAGAAACTATTTCTAATAACATTTGTTTCAATTTATTATGAAACTTTTTAATGGAAAATAAAAATTATCAAAATAAAAGATAATTAGAGAAATGTTTTAAGAGACGATTTAAATTATTGCAATTCATCTTCATAAAAAAATTTTGTTCAAAAAGATAAAATGTATTGCAAAAGCGAAATCAAACAACATTTTTAGTTTTGTACCATTCATAACTTATGTTTATCATTTTTCTTTATAATACTATAATTTTCAAATGTTTTGTCAATTCAAACACATCACATGCCTTTCAATTTCATGTACCCGCCGGTATGGCCATTACCGCAAGGTCATTAATTTCAAAGAATGCGATGTTTTTTAAAGAAAAATGGGACTTGGTAATAATTGTATTTCCCAGTGTCCAAGTTCATAAGTACTAATTCAGGTAATAATATTGGTTGTTATTAAAGGACATGCGAGAATTATCAGCGATATTTATTATAGATTGTGGGTATTTTAATACCATAAATAATTGCGCTGTGTATTACCCAAAGAATGTTTGCTGTTTACACTTAGTGTAAAAGCTAGTTAAACGAAAAATAAAAAATTTTAGATTTACAAAATAATTTATAGATTTTATGAGAAAATCATATTGTCAGTGCAGCTCGTTGATCACTGCAAGGTTAACTTTTTACCCTTTTCCTCTTACTGAATCGTTCTATTACTATTTTTATTATTATCAAAGTAGTATTGTTAATATTTATCCATGGTGCTACTAATGTCTAATGTAATGTTCGAATACATTAGCAATTTAGTTGTGTTATTCATTTGGCACGTCATTTTTTCTTCCTTTTTTATTATTAAGTTCTAAGAAAAGGACTCTAATTGCCGGTCTCGGGACCTGAGGCGTGTGGAATTATTTCCAATGCCTTTAGCAATAGCTTGCCTTAACTTCAACACTAAGTCTATTTAATAGACTTGGTATACAACTTCTTCGGAATTCTAGTTCCGGTATTGGGTTTCCTGTCTTTATTTGACACAATATTTAAGCTTTGATCAGACCAGAGCACTCAAGCTGCTCTATCAATTTAAGATCAGAACTCTAAATATTCTTTTGGAATACCCCGGTACTTACAACAATCGCGATTGCGCATTTCTATAATGCTTATCAAAAACTGCACTTTTTATTCTACCATCCAAAATATGTGGCCTATTTAACGGGCTCCGTTCACCTCGCCTTGCCGTCTACTTTTTCAAGACTTAGGATGATTGAGTCTAGGTCAATATCCTATTAACAAAGGGGCTGGCTAATGTACCGTATATATATAATTCATCAAGAATTATCTTCATAACGCGCTGCCATTTATTATTTAAAAATTTGATGGACGTCTCCCTCAAATTTATAGTAGTCTCTTTTGAAACTATAAGCACCTCTATCGAAATTCAGTAAGGGTAAATATACTGTTAGTAATTACTAACGTATTTGCATCTGGGTAGATATGTTGTGATATAATGAAGTATAGGAATCAATTTTTGATGATTGATTCATCCGTATAGTATGCACAAGTGTTGAATCTATTGCTTTTGAGAGCAATTAAATCGAATCAATTTTGATTCTGATAATGAGATACATTCCTGGTTTGTAAGAACCGATAACGTGAATCATACAAATATGACGGAAACCGAGTCCGTATCGCGCAGTTTTATTTAAGTCTACATGAAATTTATAGACGGAAACTGAGTCGAAATTGCATGGTTTCATTTAAGTCATGTAAAGTATATAAATACTTTTAATATGCGGATCAATTCAACGTTATTATATTACGAAATAATCCATAATTGGATCAATTTGCACGTATTACACAAATAGTGCGTTGTAAGGAAATGGTTAATCTCAAAAAAAATAAAGGCTCAAATCCGAGAAAAAAAAGGATTTCCTAGAGAATTTTGAGAAATCTTAGCAATTTCAAAAGAACCTTAATATTTACAACAATATGAAATAATAAGTACAACAATTATAATTGTAAAACAATTAAAACGCAAAAAATATTCAAAGTTTCTTTGGAATAAAAAAATTATATTCCCTTAATAATGATGATTTGACTTAGGAAAGTCTACAAAAATTTAATTTCAAAGACTCTACTATTTCAATTCAGTATTACTTTAGAAAATTCCCAATGTCAATTCGCCTATTATAAGGGTTTTTCTTGTTGTTTGCAAGGAAAACTATAACGAATTTTTATCCATTGGTCATGGCATCATTTTCATAAATACAAAAATGATTCATTAAATTTTCTTTAATACATGAGAAACTTTAATTCTGTGTCATTGGAAATTTTCCGAATTTCCAATTTTAGTTTAGAAATTTATATAGAAACAAAAAATTGATAATATTAATAATTGGACATTCAAAAATATTTTTTTAAAAATTCCATAAAAGTTTATTATACTTCATTATATTTGGTCGGTTTTAAAAAAAAATAAATTAATGATTAAATAGTGTGGCATACTTTTGTGCACAGATTAGTGCTGCCATTTAATCTTTTTCTCGCATTCCTAGTGTTGGATATTTGATTCCAAATGAGGATAACTTTATTATAAAGTTATTAAATTTTCGCAAATATAAGATTTTTGGCACTTTAATGCACATGAAATTGCGGCCAGTTCTTTAAAATCAAGAATAAAATTTACAGTGTAAAACACTGGTCTTATCCATCTCCGTCAATAATGCAACCCATTACATATGCAAAAATCAAGTTTACATTGATTTACTTAAACTAAGTTTAATTGGGTTGTTATTAACAGGGATTTCGATTTGTTAGTTGTTTAGTAATTAAAAAAAAAAATTATATATTTGTCGTGGCAACGGCAAATATAGGTCATACATCATTTGATGACCGGTAGATTTTTATTGCACTAGGGGAGTGTCCCGTAGGAGTCACCATAGTCAATAAAAATAGTTATTAGATTGTTAGTAATTAATTTTCTTTTAATAATCAATGAACTTCAAATAATATTCAATGATATTGAAAAGATAATAATCTTTTATTAAAATATATTTTTTTTTTTTTATTTGAACTTTCTTTCTCTTTTTTTTTTTTTTAATTAATTTCAGTTAACCAATTTTGTATTGTTTCTTTCGTATTGGTAGTTATAATATTTGATTAATATTATGTTTAAATTATCCTCTGTTTTTGCAATGTATATTTATATATAAAAATGTTTAAAGAGACAAAAAGTTTTTTAAAATTTTAAGGTTTTCATACGATTAAAACTTTTCGCGTAAAATTATGACTTTTTCATACAAAATTAAAAACATTTCAAGTTTTTTATACAAAACTTAAAATTTAATGTATTTCATTCAAAATTTAAAACCATTCGTACAAAAAATTTTTTTTTTTTTACAACATTTAAATTTTTCATACAAAAAATTAAATTTGTCATACAAAATCTAAAATTTTTCATACAAAATTTTCAATTTTCAGAAAAAATTAAAAATAAAAATTTTTTTTTTAAATTAAAAACTTTTAATGCAAATCTTTAATTTTTTCTAGCAAATTTACAAAATTTGCATACAAGTTTTTCAAAATTTTAAAAACGTAGTGTTTTAAACATTTTAAAAAGTATATTAAAAACAATTTTAAAATAATTCAAAATTAACAATTCCACAATTTTAAGAAGATTTATGTAGTTTTAATTTTAAATTTTATTAATTTTATATTAGCAACCAATTCGATTTTATGTTTAATTTATATCATATTTAATTTAAAAATTCATATTTTAATTAACGCCGATATTTTGTTTTTAAGTTTTTATTAAAGTTCTTATACCTAATTTTAGTTTTTCTTTAATTTATTTCGCAAATAATTTGGCAACATTGTTTTGAAATTCTTTTAATTATATAAAAATTGAATTATCTGAACAGACCACGGTAGTTAATTAATAATAAAAGTTTAATATTTAAAACTGAATTTAACGATTATTAATTAGTTATTAATATAATATAAAAAAATAAAAATGGCAAATAAATTTAGGGTTTTTTTTTTTTTTTTTTATTTTTAGAGTTAGAAAAAAAATTTAATATTTAACATCTGTACTGTACTGTACGGAACAGACGATGCTATAGCTTAAAATATGTTTACCTTGTTTAAATCTGTTATTATCTTGTTGATTAATTTTCATCTTACTGTTGTTGTATTGCTGTAGTTTTAAGTTGTTGTAGGTTGAATTAGCATTTTTCTTCTTCCAAACCATTATTGAAGAACATTAATATGGGTTGATTTTGTCCATCAGTTTTACGATATTCAAACATGTCAATCATACCATTGAAGTCCATAGATTCACCAGTGAAGAATTGGAAGTTCTTGAACAGACCCAAAATATCTTTCATTACTTTGTTCATGTTGGTCTTGTTTTCCTGGTGGTGTTTTGGCCACACCACCCTTGGAGCACTTGGCGTGTGTCTCCGGCAATGTTTTAGCTGCATTGCATCTTCTGATCTATTTAATGTGTCTTCTAATTTTTTTTTTTTATTATTATTATTTATAATTTCATATCGTTTTGTTGGAATGTTATTTTTTTTTTTTTGAAATTGTTTTGTTTATTTTATTTTTTTTTTGATTTTTTGTTTTTGTGGAAGAAATATTCTTAGCATATATTTTTGTTGTTTTTTTTTTATTAATAAAAATTATTTAATTTTATGATGAAAAATGCATAAAATATAATTTTTTCTTTTATATACTTTTAAGTGTTGCTTTAAATATGTTTTTTTTTTTTTTATAATGTTTATAATGTTTTTTTTTTCAGGGTCAGGTCCTGTTGGACCCAACCCTTTAAGTACTATTTTTCACTTTTTTACACTATATATGGCAGGATCGCCATGTGGTGAAAATAAAAAAAGAATGGTGTTATTCGTTTTAGCTCACATGAGCAACTGTTTTATTGTTTCTTAAACATACTTAAATCTAGATATAAAAATCAACTTAATACTAGCTACAACTAAAGTGTGGGAAATGCCTACGTATGCATTAATCCACACTGTAGGTTGCTTGTAGCATGGACATTCCATAGATTGTATGTTAATACTTCATACAATGTATGGGTGTTATATTGCCTGTCTAGTACATGGCAATATACACTTATCAAACACGCTACATAATGTTGCAGAATGTGTGAAGGAGTGGCCGTTACAGTCAATGGCGATCGTTATCGGGCCATGTTGAACGAATTTTTGTTCACAAAAATTGAAGAGGATTATATTGGCAACATTTGGTTTCAACAGGACGGCGCTACGTGCCACACAGCCAAAGCTACACTCGATGTTTTGCGCCCTGTTTTTGAAGATCGCATTATCAGCCGCAGAGCTGATGTCGTTTGGCCACCTCGGAGCTGCGAGTTGACACCGTTGAACTATTATTTGTGGGGTGCCATCAAAGATAAGTGTTACGCCAACAAGCCAGAGACAATTGACGCTTTAAAGGACAATATTCGTGAAACCATTGGTGAAATACAGCTGCACACAATCGATAATGTGCTTAAAAATTGGACCGATCGTGTAGGCTACTGCATGGCCAGCCGAGGCAGCCATTTGAATGAAATTATTTTCCATTATTAACCGGAAGGATTGTACTTTCAAATAAAAAAAGAAATTTGAGAAAATATTCAGTAGTTTTTTTTTATAGCAATTTCAAAAAAAACTCAAAAATTAAACAAACACATAAAAAATCGTTTTTCATAGAAAAAAGTACATACATTTTTAGTCCTTGAAAATTAGTCCATTCGTTAAGGCTGCAGAGTATAGCGGCATCTTTTTATAGACAAAACTTGTTTCGAAAAATTTTATTTTATTTCTCATATAATTGTAACACTAGATTTTAAAGTTATGTGGAATATGAAAAAAATTGGAATGTTCTAGATTTTTAAAAATTATTCCTAAATTGCTTTAATAAAAATATGTTTTGAAACACATAATTTAAATAGGGCAATATGGGTATCCAATTTTTTTCTTTTGCCAAGTACATCATCTTTGTATGTAAATAATTTAGATTTTTGCAAGTTAGATGCATTTTACACGGTGCTCTGGAATATATATAAATGCAATTTTGTGGTAACTCTAATATAATAGCGGATTTAGTTTCTAGATCATGTATAGATGAAAATAGGACTAAAGAAAGAAAAAAAATGATCCATGACTTTTTGGCGGCATATTTTTTTTTGCAAATTAAAAAAGAATATGCCGCCAAAAAGTCGTGGATCATTTTTTTTTTTCTTTCTTTAGTCCTATTTTCATCCATACATGATCTAGAAACTAAATCCGCTATCATATTAGAGTTACCACAAAATTGCATTTATATATATTCCAGAGCACCGTGTAAAATGCATCTAATTTGCAAAAATCTAAATTATTTACATACAAAGATGATGTACTTGGCAAAAGAAAAAATTTGATACCCATATTGTCCTATTTAAAACGAAGAGTTACCACCCCATTGCATTTTTGTCAAAACGCGAACTAGCACGAATTTCAAAAAAAGCTGAGACCCGTATTTAATTAAATTGACTAAAGTTTAAAATATGTTAATTTGGCATTTTTATTACAAACAACCCCCAACAAAAAATTCTAAAACCGTTTTTTTTTTTTTACAGAATATCCTTATAAAAGGACATGGATGATCGTCCTTGGAGAAATTGTATATACAGTTGGACGCGCCTTAAAAAAACCTTTCTTATGATTCCCATATTGTATATGTTGGTAAGGAAACAGATTCTTAAATTAACAAAACATGCAAAATGCACCCTTTTTCAAAATGGTCCAGCTCACGAGAGGTCAAAGCTAGAGCCGAAATATTTTAGATGTCATCATAAAAAATTCCAATGTTCATTTTGAGGGGGGTACACCTTGCACGAATGTCGCTTCCATACAGCTTAAGTCGCTCTAATATTTATGTCTGTTTATAACGGGTTTTTCAATAAGGATTTGACAACTTTTTTTTAAATAGAACGCAAAACAATCAAAACATTTATGAATGGAACTCGACTTCGTTCATATGGCCACAGCGGACACGTCGGCAGCGGTCGATTCGTTGGACGCAATTTTCGATGACTCGGTCACACATTTTGGCCGCATCGGCCGCTATTTCGCGTTCAATGTTGGCTCTAAGTTCTTCCAACGTCGTCCTCTTGTTGGTATTGACCAATGATGTGACGAAGAAAAAAGTCTAGAGGCGTTAAATCACACGGCCAATTGACCGGTCCATTCTTGAGATAACACGATCACCATACCTACTCTTCAATAAATCGATTGTTACGTGTGCTGTGTGGCTTGTGGCGCCGTCCTTTTGAAACCACATGTCGTCCAAGTCTATGTTTTCCAATTCGGGCCAAAAATAATCGGTAATCACTGCGCGATAACGATCAACATGCAAACCGCACCAAACAGTTTTTTTTTTGTGGATGAAGTGGTGATTCATGAAGCACATGTGGATTTTCACCAAGCCAATGACGCGTCGTCGGCTTGTTGGCATATACCAATGATTTGACGTAGCCCCAAAGAAAAAAGTCTAGAGGCGTTAAATCGCACGAACGAGGCGGCCAATTTCTTGAGATAACACGCTCACCAAACTTACTCTTCAATAAATCGATTGTAACGTGTGCTGTGTGGCTTGTGGCACCGTCCTGTTGAAACCACATGTCGTCCAAGTCCATGTATTCCAATTCGGGCCAAAAATAATCGGTAATCATGGCGCGATAACGATCGTCGACGAAAAAATATGGCCAAATGACGCCGCCGGCATGCAAACCGCACCAAACAGTTATTTTTTGAGGATGAAGTGGTGAAGTACATGTGGATTTTTACCAAACCAATAACGCACATTTTGCTTACTGACGAACCCAGTGAGCCAAAAATGAGCTTCGCCACTGAAGATGATGTTGCGATGGAATTCATCATCTTGGCGCATCTTCTCCAGAGCTCAATCGGAGAACGTACGGTGCATCAAATGATCCATCGGCTTTAATTCTTCAGTCAACTTGATCTTGTATGAGTGTAAACCAAGATCCTTACGCAAATACGCCATAAAGTGGTCTTGGTGATGCCCAGTGCTTGAGAATGCCGTGGAATCGACTGATTTGACGCCTGAACAGCACCAATATTTTCGGCACTGCGACCAAACCGTTGTCTCACTGGCATGGCAGCATCACATAATGAATATGTAGACTAAAATTTTTGCACTAAATTTGTTATTGCTTGTCTACTAAGCCGATTATAACGACCGGAAATTGAAGTTAACGCTCCTAAAGTTGCAGTCACCGACTCCGAATTTCGGTAGTACATTTTTATAATTTGCGTACGTTGTTCGGTTGTTCACTTTACCATGACGAAAATGTTGAGTTTACTGAAAAAAATGAAAGTAATAGTTAGATGATCAGTGAAATAGAGCGTTCACAAATTAAATTCAAAGTTGTCAAGTACCTATTTTCGTCCAACACAGATTCATTTAGTTTAAAACATGTAATTTTATTTATTACTTGTTTAAAATTGAAATATGTAGTTGACCTAAATTAATCTATGGAAATTTTATAAATATATTTCCAAATATATGCTCAGCATTACCAAACTTGAGCCCAACTAAGTATTCTTGAATTTTTGTTTTTACTTTTCCCATAATCAACTGGATAATACTAATCGTTGGAGCACTATTAGGGAAAATTTTATAGTTTCGGGACAACCTAATGTGCATTAAAACTTAAAAAATATTTATTTCGTAACTTTTTTTAAAATCGCAAAATTTAATATGTTTCTTAATATTTGTTTATGGATAGGATAGGATGAACATGTATTTGTATGAAATTGTGTATATTTTCATACAATCGTATACAAAAATGTAACATTTATGGCGATGGATAATGTTTTTTGTTATGTTGAATCGTGTTATTTTTGCACAATTTTTATTTTATTAATAAAAAAAATTTAGTCGAAGAGAAAATATACTGAAAAGCATTGCCAACACTGTACGCATACTTGATATTTAATTACATAAATTATCACTCATACGTCATGTGTATAAATCTTAAGGAAAAAAAAATCTCTTAATATCTCATTTGTACCACAAAAACAAGAAAAAATGTTTGCTTGCAATACATGATTTCTCAATATAAGAAAAATGGAATAAGTCTCTAAAAATGTTAAATCTGCAATCAAATATAACATTCTATTAAGAATCATAAATATGGTAAGGCTAATGCATGTTAAATAAATTTTTTTTGTTAATACTTCAGTTTTATAAATAGTAGTTTTTGAAAACTTCTAGATTTTGAATAAAAATATCCATAGATTTTGACAGTAGTATTTCAAAACTACTATCTTTTGGTTATATTATAAATGTAGTATATCAATATTAAGAATTTGAAACTAATCGCATTTTGCATGGAAATAAAATAGCTTATCACAACTTTACAAACAACATTTAAAGTTTATTATATATGGAACTTTCCATCAACATTATATCAATATGTATTTATAATAGAGTATAAAATACGACTATAACTTTTTTGCATTTTTTTGAAGCATCAAAATTATCATAGCATAGTGGAATTAACCATAAAAAACTGTAAAATCCACGATCATACTTGCCGCTGGTGTCAAAAGCATTCACCCAACAACAGCGACGAAATTTTATATTTGTATTTTTTTAAATTTGTAATAAAAAAATATCGTTGTTTCATTTTTTTCTAAATATATTTCCAAAAAAAATAAAATAAATAGAACCGTACCCAGTAAAAAACGCTGCTTACATGCAAGCATGTTTGTAAGGGAGTAAGCCAAAACGAATCCCTTACAAACCTGCTTACATATGCTATGATTTTTATATGGCGAACTCCCGCTTGGAAGCATTACTTTTGGGCAAAATAAGCGCTGATTTTAGAGCTTATAAAAAGCTGTGATTTTATGGCTTGCAGTAAAATAATATTTCATGTATATATTATTACGATTAAAAGTAATAACATGAATATATCACACATAATTTATTTTACATAAAATTCTACAGACATTAATTTTTTGTTGTTTACATTTTTGGTATATAATATAATCATTTTATTTGTTTTATTACATACTCGAAAACACCAAACACAATCGGAAATCACGCGGAAAAATTGGTACAAATCGTTTAAAATCCACGATATGAAACTTTCTGCATTACAACCTGCATCCTTATAAGGGCTTAGGTTAAGCTGCTTACAACCTGAATCCTTGTTAGGATCAAAGTTTTTGTTTGTGTATTTTTTACGAAAATTATTCGTTTCTTTTGCAGCTTCTCAGCACTGACATCAGCGGATTTGTTTTATCCTGCTTCTAAAAACACGAAAATTTTTTACTGGGGTAATTATCAATTAGGGGTGGAGGGAAAATTACCCGCCAGCCGAGATTTTTTTTTTTAATTACAATCAAAAAAATGCAAAAATGTGTATTTTACTAATTTTGATTTAACTAAATTTGAGTCCTAAATGTTTCGTTATACTAAAAAAGTGTAAAAATCGTTTAATGTATATGCTCGACATATGTATTAATAAAAAATCTTTAATGTTTGTTGATATGCTTTGCTAATGTAGAAGGATAGTATATGATGACATTAGAGAAAATAACTGCCATTTAAAGTTTTAACTGAAAGTTAAACTGGCAACTATGATAATGACTAGAGAAAAAACAAACACACTATAAATAGAAATCGTTCGTGGTAAATTTCATTCTAACTCAACACACAGAGTAATGTGGGATTTAACGTTACCCAATTTCTTTAACATGTGAGTTAAATAGATGATATTTACGATTAACACTAAATGGCACGAAGAATGTTGATGAAGACCGTAGTGGGTCAGAAAATGCATTCCATTCATGCTAGTGTCTAATAACTTTTTCTGTGTTTTTTTTTCTAATAGTCAAAGTAAATTATCATATAAAAATTATAATTTTTCTGTTAATTTAGAGAAAAATTTGTCATGATCTAAAACCGAACAAATAAAATCTCACACAATTTTATTTTATTTTAACCATTATATATATGTACATTCAAAGCCCGGTATAACGAATACTCGGTATAACGATCGAGCAAATTGTTTGCATTGACCACCTTACATAACGAAATATTCTCAATTTTTTTACTGGATATAACGAACTCTTGGTACAAAAGACCACCACAATTGCAGTTTTATTTTTCATTTACAATAAACGCAGCGTTATGAGAAATGTTAAAATAAGCAGTCGATTGCGATATAGCGAATGTACCTGACAATATATCATTCGTTATACCGTAATTTGACTGTACTAGAGTGTCCCGAATAAAATAAGGAATACTACTTAAGTGATGCATATTAAAGAGCTGAATATGGGAAAAATATTCTCAATTTTTTTACTGGATATAACGAACTCTTGGTACAAAAGACCACCACAATTGCAGTTTTATTTTTCATTTACAATAAACGCAGCGTTATGATAAATGTTAAAATAAGCAGTCGACTGCGATATAACGAATGTACCTGACAATATATCATTCGTTATACCGTGATTTGACTGTACTAGAGTGTCCCGAATAAAATAAGGAATACTACTTAAGTGATGCATATTAAAGAGCTGAATATGGGAAAAATGAGTACAAAATTTTTGAAGTGGATCTTCAGTTCCCTACCAGCAATTGAAGTTGTAGTAAAGTATAGAAATTGTACTTTATCTTAATGTAAATATTAAAAATATTTATTTAGTGAAAAGCCAAACATTACGAAACTTTTAGGCCCTATTTCAAAAAAAAGAATCGAAACTTTTTTTGTAAAAATACACTAAAACCGACAATTTCAGTCACTGAATTTCCAATTAAATTTTTTTTTTTATCTTATTTTTCCCATATTCAGCTCTTAATATTGCTCAATATACACGACTACGTTCTATTCCTTCAGCCAATTCGAAAAGTGCTATATTCGAGAAATACCTAATGTATGATATGAATGATATGAATGATTTGTACTGATTTAGAAAGCGAATTTGGTGGGTGAGTTTTATTTTGCAAAATGACCCAAAATATTGTTCTTCCACCTCGTTATACTATATCAAAATTTTGGTTATATGATGAGCTTTTCATAAATATATTGTAAAATTCAATAACCTTTTATCTACAAAAGCGGATGATTTTTGGGCAAAAAAAAAAAACAATGTACTTAACCCTCCGGTGCCGGACCAGGTCCTTAGGGACATTTTTGGTTTTAAAAGATGCAGCATTTCGAATCGGTTTGGCCGAATATGGTGAAACTCAATGACATTTATGTATGCGATGGTATGTAGAAGTCCATACAGTATTCACACGATACCTGTAGTTTTTTAACATTATCGGCGGGATAGGCATTTCCTACGGGAATGGCGTATAAGGTCCACATGGACTTTTTATTCGGTGTGTTAAAATTAAAGTGAGATAAAAAATATCTCTAAAAGTGAGTCGAAAATGATAAGAATATTTTGTTTGTAATTACACTCACATAAAAACTCCGTTGTGACAACCAAATTTTTTTCCAACCGAATTTCTGAGGTTGGTGCAACCGTATTTGTGATGTTGCTACAACTGAATTGTTATGGCAATTCGGTTGTCCGAACCGTGTTTTTTTACAACAATTCTTTTCCCACAACCGAATTTTTTCAAAACGAGTTTGCCCCTACTGAATATTTATTATAATTTACTAGTAATTCAAAATGTATTTTTCCAATAAAAACGCAAACTCTTATTTTTAAATTTTTATTGTTATAATTAACAAATAAAATGCAAAAAAATACTCAAATAATAAAAAACATTAATGGAAACAATTATATTAACAAATTACTTAAATAAATGAGTATTCTTCTATAGATATAAATTAAGGTAATTTTTGAAGATAAACAAGATTTCTTAAGAGTATCCTTTCTTAGAAGTTACAAGATTGCACACAAAGAATCAGTACTTTAACTTATTAGAACTTTTTCTAAGAAAGGTACTAATTTATAGCCACTAATATAGTGATACTTCTTATTCAATCTTCAAAAGACAGATTCGTTATATTCTTTTTTGTAAGCTACTGTACTTTAAACCCTATTAGAAAAATGTGCCTCTTGTTCGAAAAAGTAATGAAATATGCACATTAGTTTTAAGAAAGAGTTCTAAAATTAGTATTAAATGCCCTTTAATGAAAATAGTACTTAATGAAGTTCCTTTAAAAGTATCCTTTCTTTGAAGGAGTACTTTCAGATATCCCGTTATTTATAAAATAAAAATTACCTGTTCTCTGAAAACGTACCGAAAGAATAACTTTTCTTTAATAGTAAATAAAAATTTAAATTTCTTTGAATTTTACTGCAAAAAGTAAAATTACTTTACTTAACCCAAGTGTCTTTAAAGACACGGCGACTTTTAAGCGACTATAACTTTTAATAGGAAGGCGAAATAAGAACATAGTAAAAAGTAAAGTATTGGCTTCAAATGTGGTTTAAAAAATTTTAAAATTATAATTTCAGGGTTGCCTTTTAATGATTTGAAAAAAATACTATTTTCCACTTTTTCATGTGCTTTCTCCAAAAAATATTTAAAAACATAAGGAAGACCGGCGAAATAAACGTGATTTATTATTAACGATAATGGCATAGAAGAAAACTTTTAGAAATAGACAACATTTTCTGGAACTAAAGACTTTTTTAAAAAAACTGAATGATCGAATCAATATTTTTCCGTTTTTGTAAAAACGGAACTATGCGGAAAATGAATCCGTTTTTCTTTTTAATATTAGCTCTGTACTATTTTCTTTAAACTCTTTGCACGTACATTTGAGCAATTAGAGTTGCCACATAGCAATTTAAAAAATTGCCTAAACTGTGTGCGCTGTGATGTAACGGTTAGCGCGTTCGACTGTTACACAAATGGTCCCGGGTTTGATTCCCGGTGACGGCAACATCAATTTAGAAAAATAATATGTATGAGTTTTCAATCCCTCATATGTATCGCAGCTCCCAAATTCGGTATTCCCATAGCACTTAACCCCACCGAAGTAAAATAATTAATCAGGGCTATGAACAAAAAAGCTTCAATAAGTTCACTAACTCTCCATCAGGTGGCGAGCAACAACTGTTCTATGACTTATCATCTCGCGCAATTACAGTGTTGCCATATCTGAAGCCCTTCATCTCTCCCCACCTTTCATCTCTTCACTATCCCCGTTTAAATAAAATTACAAGCAAATATATGTTCAGATAGACAGACAAAAGTAAAATAAAATGACACACATCTTAGGTAATTTTAATCTTTCATATTTGTATTGATAAAAAAGGGTTGCATATTTTGACTACCATTGATTTAAGTAGTTGAAAGATAATTTTGTTTATGGTATCTTGAACTTTTCAGATATTATATTAATTCATGTCGTCAATGTGGGAGTATGAACATTTTTATATTTTGTTACGTGTTGTAAATTATATTTAATAGAATCACAAAATTTTTTTAAGATTTCCTGCAAATTATTTAAGTAAAACTTTTTAAACTGTTTTTCCCATAAGAAACTCAAACATAATTATTACATAGGTTTAAATTATTTAAATTTTTTTATATTTTTTTTTTTGTTCATAATAAAAATTTGTAATTAGTTATTAAGTTATTAATTAATGATCTTATAATTTTTCATATCATCAGTTCCATACTGCAAAATAAGACTTTTAGTCTTGTGTATGGAGCAATTGAAATAAATAAATAAAAATAAATAAAATAAAGTATAATTTTTAACAAATTTTTTGAATTTTTTTTTAGTCTAATAATATTTAGCAAAAATTTTATTAAATTTAAGCAAAAACTTTTTAATTTTTAATCAATTACGTGTTAGCAAAACTTTTGCTGAATCTACTAATTTCGTAGTTAAAAATCAGCTCGCTGATTATCAGCAAAAGATTTTGCTGAAATTAGCAATTGTTTTGCAAGCACCCTCCTGACTAAAATTTCGCTGACTCCGCAACATTTTTTGCTAACTTTACTAAATTTTTTTAGTGCAGTAGTAAAACAAGTTTTTTTCTATTTACTATACCATAGTTCTACTATCAACAAGAATACATAACAAATCTATCAATAGAAATATTTAAATTCTAATTTGTACAACATCTTTAAAATTACTCACGAAATGTTTAAAAATAGTTTCCAAAACATTCGAAACTTCCAACAAAAAAAAAAAATGTTATGAAAATGAAAATTATTCAAGTTCGAGGCCATACTCTATATTTCTTTATTAGGATATTGTAATCTATAGAGTTTTTTTCAAATTTATTAATTGACCACTTCAGGAATGTGTTGATAGATCTATTTCGGGAATTTTCTAGGTTCACATCATCAGAACACGTTTTAAAAGAAGTGACAATCACATGCAAAACATCAAACATTCATACAACCTAGTGTTCCCACTAAATGAGAAGTAATATATGAGCTCGAAGTTAATGATTATCGCCATTGATCAAATTAAATAATTAAAATGTTTATAATTTTACAAACTAATTTGAATTTATTACAAATAAAATCAGTTAATAATATTTTTTACTTTTTTTACACAAAAAGTGTATAGAATACTTTAATTTAAATGTTGTAATCGAAAATATAAGCCTTAAAATACAAATGATTATTAACATTTCAAATATTCCCAAACGTGGTCATTAATTTAATAATTTATTTTAATATTAAATATCCCAGTTGTGTTAGCTGTTTGCAAGTTTATGTCCATGTGCGCCATGTTTATTTAGTGCTATACAATGTTTCCATAATAGTTTGATCATCGATTCATAAGAATAATGGCTAAATCAAACAAAACACTATGACCTTACAGAGAATAGAGAAGAAATTTGGCTTCAACATTATAAGTCAAAACACAATATAAGTGCGTATTGTCCATGCTCTATCATAATTTTTTTATACTCATTTTAGCCGTTGGTTGTCTTTCCATATCACTATGGGTGGTATTAGCAAAAAAAACTTAAAATAACAATATTAACTGTATTCAAATATATAATTTTGTCGTTGCATTTTCGAGTGTTACAAAATCAAGGAACATACCAAAATTGCTCATTTCTGTAGTGGAAATCGTTAAATTTTTAAACACAAAATTCAGAATCAAAGTTGTAACATTTTAATTGTTAACTGGTAACTTCATATTTATGATTTTACGGACTCGTTTTGCTCGACAAGCTGAAATTTTTGCTAACATATTTCTGTTAGAAAAAATTAATTTAAATTTGGGCTTAAAAAACTTTAATATTATTATATAATAAAAATAAATATTTTATACAAGTTTGTTATAATTTTTATTAAAAATAAAAATTATGTTTTTTTCGACCTTTAATTGTGCAATGAAAATGAAAATTATTCAAGTTCGAGGCCATACTCTATATTTCTTCATTAGGATATTGTCCTAACAAATAATCTGTAGAGTTTTTTGTTTTCAAATTTATTATTTGACCCTTTCAGGAATGTGTTGATAGATCTATTTCGGGAATTTTCTAGGTTCCCATCATCAGAACACGTTTTGAAAGCGGTAACAATCCTATGCCAAACATCAAACATACATATGAACTAGTTTACTCACTACATGAGAACTAATATACATATGAGTTTGAAGTTAAAGATTATAACCATTGATCAAAAAATAAATTGAAAACTTGTTTGATGTGCAAGATAAACCTGGTGGATATTCAATACACTTTTTTTTCTATAGATTATTTGTTAGGACAATATCCTAATGAAGAAATATAGAGTAAGGCCTCGAACTTGAATCATTTTCATTTTCATAAATATTTTATTTTATTTTATTAGCCCAAAATACTCCATATGGTACAAAAAGCCTAATTTAGGAACTTAAACTTATTAAAATATTTGCATATTATATAGCTTTTTAAATCGCAAAAATTACAAAATTGAAACTTAAAAAAAAAATACACGTACATAGAACAAATTTTGTTCATAAACACTGTGCATCGCTTTCACTGATACTAGTTCATTATACAGGGCGAGGCATTCGATTTCACGAACAAGCAAATACTTTAAAAAAGCTTTTAAATTTCCATTTTTAACCCTCAAACCGACTTGTTCGTCACGTAAAATAAGCAATAAGTTCCCCTACCAAAATTTTGTTCATTGCCTATTTTAGGCGATATGGGCCAAAATAGGTTTAGAGCAAATCTATCAATCAAATTTGGAATCTTGTGTGTCCTTGAACCAAAATTATAGCCGCTTTTGAAGTTTAAGCTTCAACCTTACTTAGATATCAACGATATATTGTAAACATAAATAAATTTCTAACATTTTTGAAAATTGTGTTCATTTCAAAATATTAACTTTTTGGAAATTTTACGAAATTTTAACGTTAACGCTTAGCAAAATTATGTCCAATTTAAAATACCCCGCTTTTGAATATGGTTGTACTAACCTAATCTATTGGTTGTAGCAACCAATATACAATTTTTAATTTGGTTGGTACTCTATTTTTCTCTGTGCATGCAAAGTTTTTTTTTTTGTTTATTTTTAAGGAAGTTCCATCAGTTAACTCGTAAAATCACATAATGAGGAATTTCTGAAAATCGTTAAATAAATATAAATACTAAAACACAGAAATATATTTTTTCGTCAGCATTTATTTTGTATTCAATAGATAACAACAAAAATTGTGTAAAGCCTACACTCATAGAGATAAACCTGTAGAAATTACTTAAATTAAACTTTGCGTATGCACAAAAATGTTTTAATCCTTCGCCAAGTGAGATGATAAATTGTGCAAAAATAGTAATACTAACCAGAAAAAAATTTTCGTGTTTTTAGAAGTAGGATAAAACAAATGCGCTGACGTAAGTGCTCACTATAACATTATACTGAGGAGCAGCAAAGAAACGAACAATTTTCGTATAAAAATAAGCAAAAACTATTTTGAGCTTACTTTTTCCCTTACACACCTCATGTTGTAAGCAGCTTACCACATTACAAGGATGCAGGATGTAATGCAAAATGTTTCATATCGTGGATTATAAACGATCTGTACCAGTTTTCGCGAGTGATTTCCGCTTGTTTTTGGTGTTTTCGAGTATGTTATCAAAAATAATTAGTAATTTGTTTATCTCTGAAGACCTAGCACGTCGTGCGGTAAAAAAATAAATATAATTTATGCATTAGTATGTCTAAAAATATAACAGAAAAAATTTAATATCTGTAGAATTTTAAAATTTTTTTGTAAAATACATTTCATAATATTCATATTTTTACATTTAATTGTAATAATGGAGACATGAAATATGATTTTATTTTATCACAGCATTATAAGCGCTAAAAACCGAGTTTACTTTGTCCAAAATTAATGCTTTCTATTGGGAATTCGCCATTTAAAAATCATAGCATATAAAAGCAGGTTTGTAAGGGATTATTTTTGGCTTACTCCCTTACAAACATGCTTGCAGTTAAGCAGCGTTTTTTACTGGGTAGTAAAATCTGAGAAAACCGCATATTTACTTATTAATGCTGCATATTTATTAAATAAAATTGTTGTTGCAGAATTTACCAAGAAAAACTAAAAGAAAATATCTTATTTTTAAATTTGTATGTATGAAAAACTTCGGTAAATCATGCAAAACTTTAATGCTGTGTATTTATACAGATAAGAATATATTTGATAATTTATTTTGATATTTTAGTACTACACTACTTATGAGTATTTAAATATCACTCATACGCATAGGTGGTGTATTGGAAAATATCAATTGTAATAAATTGGGCAATGACTTTCTTGCATTTAAACATCAAAAAAAAAAAAATCGCTTAAAACATGCAGTAAAAAATGTAAAATATGCGCATATGCACTAAAACCCATAAAAAATGCACTAAAAACCAAAAAATATGCACTTTAAATTTGTCATTAGATTGCAATTTAATGTTTCTTATATTAATTTAGAGCTACGTTAGGGGTTTTTTTTTAAATCTTAATTTCATTTGTTTGAAAGAATTAAAATTAAGATTAATTTTAATTCTAACAAATATGCATTAAACGCAAAATATGCAAAAACAACAAAAAAATTCATAAAAATTCATAAAAAATGCAAAAAATATGCTCTTAATGTCAAAACACTGGCTTTGGAGTCTGGGAGCCAATTTGGGCAAATATAGTATATTTTATATTTTCATAAAAATAAAGCCTGTCTACACTCAGGGAAGAAACTTCCATCATATTGACGTAAATGTTAATCGTTTGTCAGAAATTGCATAGCGCTACAAAATTTACACCTAAAATTGAAAACAAGAGTACCGAACAGTGATCTTTAATACATTTTAATGGCGTACCCAGTTTGTTAACATATGGGCCAGATTTTTCGCAAATTAGCATTAAATTTTTCCCGTTTTAAAGCAAATTTTTATTCAAAAAATTTCAAAAATCAAATATTTTATCATACATAAAAGAAATTTATTTACATTCGGGCATCAAATTTGTTTAATAAATGTGCAGCATTAACAAGTAAATTCGTGTAACTTCTCAGTTTTTACTATATTTTACCATTTTTGCACATTTGATCATTCCATTTCACAATAGATCAAAGCTCTTATCTGCATAAGCAAAAAATTCGAAATGTGCCTAAAATTTATATGACAGCATAGCGACAACGCACGAGCTATCCTATCATCTTTTAGTATTAACTGTAAAAAACTTAAAAAATGAAAGCTCTCTTAAAAATTGGGAAAAATTTCAATTTTAGGTATTTTTGAACAATTGTCTACCGCATTTTTAGTATATATATGTATATTTTTTAAGCCTTATACTAAGTTTGAACTTTTTTTTCAAATACTTGCAAAAAAAGATTAATTTTGTTACCAATTTGGAAGAAAAAACTACAGTTTAAGTTGAGGATATTCAAAATATATGTAACTTTGTTTATTTTTTCATTTAATTACTTTAAAACTAATTTATACTTGTATGTACTTAACTAAAAACAAATAAAAAAAAAAATAAATAAAAACATGTAAAGTACACTACACAAGATGTTTTTTGATATATTTTTACGATAATTTTTCATATCATTAATTGCAGGAAACAGAATTCAAAATTAGTATTTATTACTTCGTGTCATACGAATTTTTTTTATTGTGAACTCAATGGAGCAATATAGACAATGCAGCTTTTAGATCTATGAAATTTAGAAATAACTCGCGCTGTTATTCATGTTTTTCTTTTTACAAAAATTTTAAAAAATGTTAAAAGTTGTGAGTTTTGAAGATTTACAGTTTGTTAAGTAAAATGTCTTTCTAAAAAACACGAAAACGATCAAAAACATGCAGGTGCCTTCTTTTATGATCTGTAATCAAAAAATAACCGATTATTTCTAAAAATTAATTTTCACTGCTAATGCAATATTTTAAAGAATTGAATGCACTTTATGCCCTACAACCCCCACCATTCGTCGGTTTTAAAAGCCTTTTGACTTTTAAATATACATAATATTTTATAAAAAAAAACTTTCGATTTTTTTGGAAAAGAAAGCTAACTAATTTTAATGTTTTGTTTAAGTCTTACTACATTTTTCCATATAAAACCACAATTTAAGTTTTTTTAGCATATTTATTTTGGTAGTACTTTATTTTAGAGTTGTAGCACTTTAAGCAACTTAACTTCTTGCCTATTTTTTAAAAAAGTACATCTTAATTAATAATTCCCAAAATTCGAAATATTACAAAACTTAATTTCTTATTTCATTAATTTATTAATTAAAAAAAAAAACAAAAATTTTTCTTTTATTTTTTTAAGTAATAAAAAACGACTGTAAGTAATGAATGAAAAGTCATAAAACAGGCATTTTATGTGGTTTGTTGTTTTAAATGAACTACAAGGTTAGTAAAAAATTGTATTTTTTCTACAAAGGACTGACATTTACATTAGAAACAAAGAAACTGTATTACAACCCAAAAAACTACATATATTTAAGGCAGAAGTTCCCTGAATATACAAACGAAATGAAGTGCTGATAAAGAGCAAAGAAAATTACATAATTTTTTTACAAAATTTGTTAACTTTTTAACATAAGTAAAGTAGTATAAAATGTATTACAAATATTAGGTATTTTACAAAAAAAAAATAAGTATGTCATATTTTTGTTAAAAATACAAGACTTTTTAGCTTTTTAACATTATCTTAATGATGGGCATTTGTAGAGCAAAATATTGGTTTCTAACTAAAAAAAAAAAGTTCTACGCATTTGGTAAGATAGTAACGATGATGTAGTTGAAGCAAAAAGTTAATATTTTAAATTCAATTTGATAATTATCAAGAAAATAAAATCGTGACCCCAGATCTACCGAAAAGTACAGATAGAGAATATAATAAATATCCCTTTATTTAAGATATATTTTATTTAAATCTCACAACTTTTAAATTTTTTATAGCCGAAATATCAAAAAAAAAATTAATTTCGCCTATTTTAACGATATGTCAAGGATATAAAATAAATGACTTTTTAAAATCGGCCAGAAGGAATTTATTTAAAATTTAACTCAATTATTTTTCAAATTTTAGTCTTTACAAATTCGTTTAAAACTGTGGGCTGCTTGCAATCAAAAAGTACCGATCAGCAGTACCAGAAAAACGATTTTGTTTTTTTAAAAGGGGTATTTCGTCGGAAACGCATGTATTGGAAAAAATAGGAGGCACCTTGTTAAGATTCTTCCCTAGATGATTTAGAAAAAAATAATAATTTTAAGTCAACGCAAAATTTTAAAATGTGGCCAAAAGTAGGAAGATAAAAAAAAGCCCTAGCTTCCTATTATATTTTTTTAGCACGTTTTCAACACAAATTTCAAAAAGTATGTCATTGGGAGCAAGCCAATATTGCATAGAACCTATTTCAAATGTCTATCCAAAGAGGTTTGTGCAGGGCGTTAGTGTTTGGGGGTACTTTTTCCCTTTTTGTTCCTCTCCGTTTAAATATCAAAATAAAAATTTGTAATTATACGCTTATACGTTGATAAGGGATCTGGCATGCCGACCATCAAGTTTCCAGTTCCGTTGGTTAAGGCTAAGCGATGATGATCTTTTTCGTTCAAAAATTATAATTTTGGTAAATCTTCGACCAATTCTCCATTGGTCCTCTGAAGATTATCGGTGACGCGAAATGAAACATGTAAGGACGTGTAAGTAGATGAAGTCTGCATTAAATTAGCAGATGAATACATTTTTTAATTAATAAATAAACATTGCACGGTTTTTTGTTTAACAAAAAAACAAATGATCTTGAACTTGAATAATCTTGCTCACATCATAACTTATGCGAAAAGATCGAAAAATTAACTTTTGGTTTTAATTTTTTAAGAACTTTAAAGTAAAACATTTAAAAAAATATGATATATAATAATGTTGGCTGATTTTTATATTTTTCTTTTTTTATTTTTTTTTTTCTTATTGAAACGTTATAAATGATTTACATTTCATGTAATTACAACTAGTATTATAAAAAAATACAAGTTTGATATAATTTTAATTAAAAATAAATATTATGTATTTTCGACCTTTAATTGTGCAATGAAAATGAAAATTATTCAAGTTCGAGGCCATACTCTATATTTCTTTATTAGGATATTGTCCTAACAAATAATCTATAGAGTTTTTCGTTTTGAAATTTATTATTTGACCCTTTTAGGAATGTGTTGATAGATATATTTAAGAAATTTTCTAGGTTCCCATCATCAGAACACGTTCTGAAAGCGGTAACAATCACATGCCAAACATCAAACATTCATATAAACTAGTTTACTCACTACATGAGAACTAATATATGAGCTTGAAGTTAAAGATTATAACAATTGATCAAAAAATAAATTGAAAACTTGTTAGTTATGTGCAAGGTCCACATCTGGTGGATATTCAATACACGTTTTTTGTTTTTCCTTATTGGTGAAGTTTACATACGTTGTTTTTTTTTTCATTTAATTTTATTCGCAATTTTTTGGTCCATGTCAGCAGCATATTTACTGATTGTTGTAACTTTTGTGTTGATTCTTCTTCATTTTTACCAATTGACAAAATGCAAGTATCATCTGCAAAAGTTGCGATTATTCCATTATTTGGTATTGGTATATTTCCTGTGTAAAAAAGATCTAGAGTTTACTACCTTGTGGTCCCTAGCCTTTATTGGATTAAGTGAAGAGTATGAGTTTCCGCATTTTATTCTAAAAAATCTATTATACTTTTTCGGAAGACATTGTTTCAGCTTGTAAACTAAGCCTTCATGCCACACCTTATCCATAGATTTTTATATAAATTAAGTTTTTTATAACTTTCGAAAATCGGAAATAGTTCTTAATTTAAAAAAAAAAAATTGATTTTTTTAAATTCTCCACTAAAATATATATTGATATAGTAAAATTTTTAGCTTGTGCCAAATTTAGTAAAATAATATACTAAAAAATATCGAAAATTTTGTCAATATTTTACATATCGCCCATTTTTTGCAAAAACTGAAAAAAATATTACATTTCTTGTTTATCTATAATAGGAGAACAAATACTGTAAGTTTGGCATAGCTGCGAGATAGTTTTTCCTGTAGCTCTGCAGTTGGCTTGGAGAGCCACATATGTTGTTAAGCACTATCCCCATCTATTTCCACAGTTATAAAATTTCAATTTCTAACCCATAGTTTATGTGTTGAATATATTAAAACAACAACTTCGACAAAACCCTAAAAGACCTATAATAAAAAGTTATCTTTGGTTGAAAAGATGATAGTGAAACATAAAAATAAACCATATACGTTTATATCCATAGCATAAGGATCTAACGCAACAATACATATACCTTAAGACCATTCGCATAGATAGATATATACCAAAATCCGCTTATGTGTTCATATAATCATATGATAGTGTTTCTCTTCTTCACTTTTATTGTTAGTTTATGCCTTTATTCCATAGTGTTGAAGGCTTAAATTTCTTTCTCGTATGGATTTTTTATTGACACACAAAAACATTTTTTTTTCTCTGTAGCAATTGGTATGATTTCCTTTTCAATACATGTATAAAAAAGACTACATATTTGGTATTGTTTGGTTTTGTTAACGCATAAGATTTATGTCTTTCAAGTTTATGGGATTTTTATGTTGCCTGTACTACATTTTTTATTTCATTTACTACTGTATGTGTTAGGACTATTGGTATTACGCTACTGTACATATGATTTTCTATTTAGCTATGTCTGTCTTTATAAACCCTGTAGCACTCTGATATGCTTTGTATCGTTATTTGAACGGCAATGAAAAAAAAAATCATATCGTCGCGGTTTGCTGAAATCTACAGGTTTTTAAATATACCTAGTGACAACTCTTGTACGGACTTTAGAGCAATTTTTCTAAATTACATTCTTATTTTGTAAACTTTTTAAAGAGATAATAGTTCTATGGTTATGTGAGAATAACATTATCTAAAATTTCCAAAAAAAAGTTTTTAAAATGGTCATATAAAGGTAAAAATTTCAGTTTTTGCTTAAATGAAAATTTTCACTATTCAATAAAATATTTATTAATAGACATAATCGAATGATTTTTTGGATTTAACTAGACTTTAAGGTCAACAAATCGAAACAAATTTCAGAAATTATGATTTTCTGAAAACAATCCCACAATTCCTACAAATAAAAAAAAATTTCCAAAAATGGGATTTTTTTTCGTTTTTTGCTGCCATGTCGTCATTTAAAGCGGAGATTGGAAATGACTTACACACTACATTAGGTATATGTTGGAGTATCTAAAACCGGTTTCCACTACCCAATTAGAGGCGTGCACAAATTTTCACTGTGAGTTAAAGTTGGTATTTACCTCAAAAATATGGCAACTTTGGAAGCGGATGGGGGAAAAAGTAATTACAAATCAAAATTTTTTTTACCACAACTCGCATTTGTATAAAAAGACCTTCCAGAAAAGTATACATACTTTATATGTTCAGAAGAAAAATATTTGTCTGGAGCGATAAAAAGTTTGGTGCTTTTTGGGGAAAATATCGCCAAAATTTACTTTTTTTTTAATTTCTACTTAAAACTAATGTAATTTTTGACTGAAACAAGATATTGAACTAATTTTTTTTATTCAATCAAGAATTTTATTGGCTAAATAACCGTTATTTTAAAACGAAAATTGGTCCCAATTTTCTCCCGATATTTGGAAAACTTTGGACCTGAGTCGGACAAAATTTGGAATTTCACATTTTCAAATCGAAATATCTCGGAAACTATTGGAGGTAACCCACACATTAAAGCATGTTTTTTGTTCATCTTTACAAGAAGATTACTAATATGTTAATTTTTTGAAAATCGGATGAGAAACAAAAAAATGGCAAACACTCAAAATTTTTTATGAAAAAAGTACCCAACTTTGGTCAGCCATTTTGCCGCCCCCAAAGGGTCTAGAAGGTTCAAAATCAAACCTTAAACTCCATTTTATGTCTTTTATGCATGTTCCAAATTTCATTGCAATCGGACCGCAAGTTAACAAATGGCCGAATTATTTCCACAAATTTTGTGATTTATCCCACTGTGGAGTATAGCGGTAGTTTCTTCCCAATACATTTCGCTTTGTGATAAATAAAGCACTGTATCAATACCGCCAAAAACGTATGTCAAATAAATGATTTTAAAATCAAAAAGGCATCAACAATTTCTTAGGACTTTAAATTTGATGCAGCAAACAAAATTTTTATATCCTCAGAATGCATCCTTACATCAAATTTTTAATTTTGTGAATTCAAAAGTACTTTATATGATTTCTTGCAAATAAGTAAAAACGATGGAACTTCAATATAAACAGGAACCAACTTCACACAACAACAGCAGAAAATCAACAAACGCAGCGAACCAACAATCGCAGAGCCACCTCAAGTCGCCAAACATCTCGCGAACGCTACAATTATTCTTCCTCCTTTACATATTCCTTGGTTATGTGTTAAAGAAATATTAAGGGATTTCATGAAAACCACTGTAAAATAAAATGTTTCTTGTATTACTTGATGAAATGCCCTCATGCTTACTGTTTTGTTTATATTTACTCTTTAGTTTTCTACACCATTTTGTGATTATGTTTACACAGTCAGAATAATGTTTGGTTTATATTTGTTTTCTTTCTTTTTTTTTTTTTGTAGCTTCCTTGTCATTGTGCCATCAAATCAAACATTGCCACTCTTTATTTCAATGATAAAGTATATTTTTTTAGTTTCATTCTGTTATTTATGTATGGCTTAATTCATGTCTTTGTATCCGTTTTTATATGTATATAATATACGATATAAACATCATCAGCATCATCAAAATATTCTTAACCATGAACTCATCAAGCACGTCTAATGTCAACTCATTGCGTGACCACCTCTCAACATAAGCATAAATTCGTAGTTGTTTAGATTACGGATTCTAAAGGATTTTCACAAAACGAACACAAAATAAACTTTTGATTTATTTGGTATTTCATTTCAAAATATCAGTTAGACTTATTTAAGTGGGGTATCTTTTCAATTGAGAATTGTTTGATGTATTAAAATTGTTATAAATTAAATAGTTAAAAAAAAAAAATCAAGCTTAAATATTCATCGTTGGTTTTGCCCAATACGGAATGACAACATTCATATACAAAAAATAACATATACGTTTTATATGAACTTCCCGGATAAAAATTTTAATATAAAGTCTAATAAAATTATATCTTATTTGATAAGTTTTCATATAACGGGTTTTTCAATAAGGACATGCCACCTTTTTTTTAAATAAAACGCAAACCATTTGAGATATTTCCAAAACTTTATTATTGACTTAAAATACAATCAAAGCATTTATGAATGGAACTCTACTTCGTTCATATGGTCACCTCGGGCACGTCGGCAGCGGTCGATTTGTTGGATCCAATTTTCGATGACTCGGTCACATATTTCCGCCGTAACGGCCGCTATTTCGCGTTCAATGTTGGCTCTGAGTTCTTAAAATTTCGTCGGCTTGTTGGCATAGACCAATGATTTGACGTAGCCTCAAAGAAAAAAGTCTGGAGGCGTTAAATCGCACGAACGAGGCGGCCAATTGACTGATCCATTTCTTGAGATAGCACGCTCACCAGCCTTCCTCTTTCTTCAATAAATCGATTGTAACGCGTCCTGTGTGGCTTGTAGCACCGTCTAGTTGAAACCACATGTCGTCCAGGTCCATGTTTTCCAATTCGGGCCAAACAGAATCGGTAATCATGACGCGATAACGATCTACATTCACAGTAACGTGACGATCATTATTGTCGACAAAAAAAATATGGTTCAAACAGTTATTTTTTTTTGATGAAGTGGTGAATCATGAAGCACATGTGGATTTTCACCAAACAAATAAAGCATATTTTGCTTATCGACGAACCCATTAACCCAAAAAAAGCTTTTTGAGTTAATTGGAGTTAGCGCTCTTAAAGTTGCTGTACCGACTCCGAATTTCGGTAGTACATTTTTATAATTTGCATACGTTGTTCGTTCGTGTACTTTACCATGATGAAAATGTTGAGTTTACTGAAAAAAAGGAAAGTAACTGTTAGATGATCAGTGAAATAGTGCGTTCACAAATTAAATTCAAAGTTGTCAAGAACCTACAGAAAACCCCTTTACATATAAACACATACAAATTGATCCGAAAAAATGAGTTGTCTACATGTATCTAATTATATCAAATTATATATAAATTTATACAATGTTATACGCGATATGTCCATATCCGGGACATTAAAATATATCTAATTATATATAAATATATCTGATTTTATAAAATTTTAACCGTTACTAGGTTTGCTTTTTGTAACATAAAGTTATGCTTAAAAGTATTCAAGTATAAAATTTAAATATCTAGAATTCAACAATTTTAAAGAGAAAATTTTTTTTAAATGCAACAGCTAAATGATTTAAACTTATCAAGAACAAATTTAGTGTTTCAAAATTATGTAATTAAGTGTCTTATAAAATGTAAAAATTTTTATTTGAAAGTCTATAAAATAAATGACTTGCAAATGATTTCGTTATAAAATTAATACGGATATATATAATGCCATATGTAATAAAGTCTTAACTTGCAGATAACTTAATTTGATATTGAACTTTACCAAAATATGTATGATATTATATACAGGGTGTCCGCCGGGAAGGTATACTACTTTGTTTTGCCGCCATTTTGTTAAACATTAATCTTGACAGCTCATATTTGGCAGTCGTGAAGTAGACACGTGGCAAATTTATTATGGAAAAATATTCGATAAACCAACGTGTATTAATCGTTAAAACATTTTATCAAAATCAATCATCGATTACTGTGACGATGAGGAAGCTCCTTAAAATTTTTGGGAGGAAAACGTGCCAACAAAACGCACTATTTATCGTGTAGTGAATGATTTCGAAGAAAGAGGGTCTGTAGGTGATAGTCTACATGATCGGCTGAAAACATTACTGCTGCTCAAGAAAGTGTTCAAAACAATCCATTAACCTCAATTCGACGCCTTGCTCAGGAGCTTGGTCTTCAAAGAACAACTTTGGCTAAAATTTTGCACAAGGACTTGCATTTGTTTCCGTTTAAGATTCAGTGGTATCAACAATTTGGCGGCCTTAACTTGTAGTTTTTGAACTAGTTCTCAACTAGGTGTTTGGAAATAGTTTACATCCCTATACATCTCCATGTTAAATTTGACAGTTGTTTGTATGGAGAGGTGGTAGAAGTCGTACTAAATGCTGTTTTTTATAGAGGTATAGAACTTTGAAATGGGGTAAAACAAAGATGAGTTTTTTTAAATTGACATGAAATTTACTTTATTCGAAAGATAATCTTCTGGCATTATAATTTAAATATGACTTCTGGCATATGACCGCCATGGCTGGCTCGGACGTGGTCTAATCTGGAGGTCCAACTTCCGATGAATTTCCAACATTTGTGGCCGTATATTGGCAATAATGCGGCTAATGTTGCCCTTCCAGTGGTCAATCGTGTTGGGCTTATTGCCGTAGACTAGCAACTTCACATATCCCCACTGAAAATAGTTGCACGATCTTGTAGGCCAATGGAGGAGTCCGAAACGTGAAACTATGCGGTTACCAAACGTTTTTTTTTTCAATAAATCAATTGTGGCACGAGCTATGTAGCATGTTACGCCGTCTTGTTAAAACCAGAGCTCCTGCACATCATGGTTGTTCAATTGATTAACGAAAAAGTCAGTAATCATGGCTCTATAGCGGTCACAATTGACTGTAAGAAGTACGGATGAATGATTCCACCAGCCCATAAAGCATTCCAAACACTCAGTTTTTCTGGTTGTAACGGTGTCTCAATATACACTTGAGGATTATCATCACTCCAAATACGGCAGTTTTGTTTATTGGCGTATCCATTTAACCAAAAGTATGCTTCATCGCTAAACAAAATTCGAAAATTCGTGCACGATACGTATTTCGAACAGAACCATGATTTTTAAAATAAATTTGCACAATTTGGAAGCGATGTTCTGGCGCCAGTCTATTCATGTTGAAATGCCAAACCAAACTAAACATAATTCACTTGACAGCTGACAAAATGCCCGCCAGTTAAAAAAGTGTAGCCAACTTAAAATTATATACCTGTATAAAAAACACCCTTTTGTTGCCTGGTTCAAATAAACTAGTACAAAACTTCAACTAAACTAGTACAAATTATCACAATACAATTCGTGTGTTTCGATTTATGTATTTTTGTTCTTTTATTTAGAAAAAAAAATAAAGTATATAAAAAAACTTCGGAGAGAATTTTATGCGTAATATCTGGATTTTTGCTTTTTTTTTCAATTCAGATTAAAATTGCACCCTCTATAGTGAACAAGGTGGAGCAACTTTTTGGAAAAAAATTCGTTAAATTTTTATATTAGTGGTATTGTTGAAGTTATGTCAAAAGTGAAAAATGTAAAAATGAAAATTAAACTAACAAATGCGTGGTATGTGCCAGAAATATCGAAGAATTTGTTTTCCGTATTAGCTCACGATTGTAATAAGAAAAGTGAATTTAAATCTACAGCAAAGACAAAGAACTGTTGGCTAAATGTAAATGGTAATATTATTTTATATGGTAGTAGAACAGTTGGAGGAACATTATACAAAGCTGATGTAATTCCCATATTGCCAAAGAAGGATGATAATATAAACATAGTCAAAATCTGTGATAGAAATTCGAAATTGAAACGTTTTAAAGAGGTCGAAAAGAATATACTACGTTTGAATGAAGAGGGGAAAAGCAATAAAAATAAAAGGATCAAAAGTATTGTAAGAAAGATGTAAGTACTTCGAGTAAAATAAGTAAGAGAAGAAAATCGTTTTCATGAGGCAAATGTCATGATGTATTTAATTTATATTATTTTTAAGGGAAAGTGTTAAAGTTTAAATAAAAATAAAATTTTAATAAAAAAATGTTCATGTCTAATATTGTCAATTTAAAGAGCAGTACATTCAATATTTCTAAATGTATTTACATTTCAATGTTTCCACTTTTTTAAAGTTTTTTTTTTTTTTTTTTTGTTTCTAACATTTGTACGTATTTTTTCCCATTTTCAACCACACCTAAAAATAAAAATAATGCGTCAGCGTATACATATAATTCCTCTAAATAAACACTGAATTTTCAGATTGGAACTGCAACGAGTTCTATTTTTTAAAGAATTTTTTACAAAAACTACATCAAACATGTAAAATATTTTAAAATACAATATGCAAAACTATTTTGGTGGTTCTTGTAACAGACTTTTGTTATTGTTTGACATGCAAATTTAAATTATCAGATTATTATAAAAATTCTCAAAATGTCTATGTATTTAGGTATAAATATTTTAAAATACTTTTTTATTTAGTACACCCTGTAAGTACACCTTGCACTAAAAAAGGTGAACCAAATATATACGATGTTGGTAGATTTGACACTCTGTAAGTCCACCCTGTAAGTACGTCTGTATGAGAACAGGTTGATCCAATTACAATTAACACAAATTTCAAATTTGATTCATACGGATTGATTGTATAACTATTACCGATATTTTTGAAAATACTCCACTGTGTGTCGATATGAGGACAATAATAATGACGATGGAAATAACAAATAATTTTATATTTCGGAGTTATTACTCTCATTAAATTATAATAGTTTAAAATCCTAGCAAAAAAAAAAAAACAACTCAAACCGTTTTCTTCAAGGAAAATCAAATTCTTATTCTATATCGTATACTTTATATTTAATTACATAGGATAGCACTCATACGCTCGGTGTACTTATTTGAGAATACACAAGTGTCAAATACACTCGCAAAGCTATTGCAAAACTTTTCGCTTTATATTGCGAAAAAAAAATTGCAATCATATTTCTAGTGTATGAATCTAAAGATCTTTATAAAAGTTCTTTCTTTTAGTACCCAGCATAAACTTGAAATTATCAAACAAATGGTTATAATGAAACTAATATTTTTTTTTATGGATATCACATACAAATTATTTGAAGGGCTTAGTGCAAAAACTTGATAAGCCACAAAATTAAAATAATGAAATAATCGCCTTCAAAGTTTAAAAACAATGTAGAAAATAAGGCTTTAACTAAACCAGACTGTAAGCATACATAGTAGGTGCTTAAGGAAGGCTCCCATCACATACCCTTTCATAGATGATAGAAATCCATCGGAAACTGCTTTTTTACAAAAAAAAAAGTGTGTCTTATCAAGTTATTGCACAAAGATAAGTAAAGAACTTCATAGTCTGATAAATGGTAGCAAATTAGATGGTCTTTCTTGATACTTGATACTTGTAAAAAGTGCCAAAATGTGTGTTCACATTTACTGTCTTATAGTCCTTCTTCGGAAGACTATAAGACAGTAAAAACCATTTTATTAAGTCAATGTGGCTTATCAAGTTTTTGCAGAAATTTTATTTAGAATTTTTTAATTTTGAAGAAATGATATCTGTATTTCAGGCAGTTAGTGCTGTAGAAACTTGTAATAAATGCCAAGATATTTTAGCACTTATTACAAGTATCTGTTGCTCGAAAATCCTGCAAAATAGCAACTATTTCCTCAAAATAAAAAAAACTTACAGAGAATTTCTGCAATAACTTGATAAGCCAAGTGGATTTGAAAAACTGGGTTTCACTTCCTTATAGTCTTAAAGCTATGGACATGTAATAGAAGACACCTCTTGGCACTTATTACAAGTATCTAGAATATAAAAGTCCTATTTCATGTCCATCGCTGGGAGACTAATAGAAAGTAAAACCCATTTTGTTAAACTAATGTGGCAGAAATTTTATTTAGAATATTTTTATTTTAAAGAATAGATAGCTGATTTGACAGAATTTCGTGATAAATGTACTTGTTGTAAGTGCAAAGATGTGGCTTCTTTTACATGTTACTCGCTGGGAGACTAGAAGACAGTAAAAAACATTTTATTAAATTAATGTGGCTTATCAAGTTTTTACAGAAAATTTATTTAGAATTTAGAATAACTTGATAAGCCACAAAAGTTAAAATAATTCATACATCGATGGTTTCTTAAATGATTAGATCATCTGTTGGAAAATAATCTTTATCCACCATACTTCAATCAATATATTTACAAAAAAAAATTCAAGTTTGCTCTTATTTTATTCAGAGTTAATCTTTTTGTTCAGAAGTGTATCTTATTGGTGTGGCATATCATGTTCTTGCGTAAGAAAATATTACAATATAGTCGAATTGTAAAAAGAAACATTTGCTCTAGATCTGAAAGTATTTGGAATATAGCTTAAATCATTTAAGTGGATATTGATACCACGTTAGGTAATACAATGAACACATAAAATCATTTTTTGAAAACATGTGGCTTATCATGTTTTTGCACTAAGCCCTTCATTTGAAGATTTTCCTTCATTAATCTGCCCCCTCCCACAGTTTTGTTAAAAATGTTCCAAATGAACAAATGCGATTTTTTTGGAAAACGTTAACCCGTGCAGAATTTCGAACGCAATGTCGCAATTTTTAACATATTTTATATCACTCATCGATTCCGTGTGAATTTTTTGACAAAATTTTGTAGAAAATGTAACGGTATGGCAATAAGCTTTTTCTAAAGTTTTGTACACCTATTGCGCCCTCTAACGGTGGTATTCAGGGATTTAATTTAAACTTTGACGCTTTGTTAGTACTTAAGGGGTTGAGATTTTTTAAATTATAACATTTACTTATTGCTAAAACAGATATCAAACTGTAATACACAATTTGAAGTATCTGACTTTAGCGATTTTTGAGTACTTTTTAAAAATGTTGGTGTTTCTAGACAATTTTTCAAAATTAAAATATGCCAACACTGGAGAATCAATTTTTAAAATTTTTTTCTTTATTGGAAGAAAAGAGAATAATGTTCTGCTTGTTTAATTTTTTAACATCTTGAACCGATCGTTTAATTTCACCTAAAAATTACATTCTGACCAGCAAATTTGTGTCATTCTAAAAATTTTTCCATACGTCCCTAACCAAATCAGAATACAACCTTTATAACACCGCACTGTGCGGCCGAAGACCGCATTTTGCGGCCAAAATTCGAAAAAAAAATTTCTAGATAGAGTTTTGTCCATCATTGAGTTGGCTGAAGTGATCCTCTATGAAGTGAAATCCGCTCATAGTAACGTCCTATACCTTAAGTCTCCTCTTTTCTTTCAGTAGCAACGTGGCCTTCATCTAAACATCATATTACTGTTGATGCACAGGGAAAGTTATACACGTGTGAAAGTTTTTGGAGTAAAGGAAATCTAACAAAACCAAATGGAATCTACGTCTACAGGATAGTAAAATACGCAAAAACTTTAGTAAATTTCAATACAGTAACAAAAAATTTTTAGCAGTAGAAATTTGAGGATATATTTTTTGTGCTATTTATATAAAATTTGAGTTTAAAAACCATATAGCAACAAAACGCTAGCGTATGCTGCCTTAAAAACTATTAGAGGTTACTCAGAAAAGTATTAGTTACTGAATAAAACAAGACTTAGCTGCTACCTTCTGCTACTTTAGTTTTTATACAACTTTTTGTGGAATATAATTTTTCAGTAAAATACATAGTATGACAATCAAAACTATATCTGAAAATATAATTTTTTGTTGAGTTTATTCCAGATATTAATTATTGTTTAATTTATATACGTAATTTAACGATAATAAAAAATATGCTTTTATTTTGCAGGTTCCAGTAATAAGATGGAAGGTGACCTAACAAAACTGAAATTATTTCAAGAAATAAAAAAAAAAATCTAAATTATGATACGAAAGAAATTTATGCTAAGGTTTAAACACTTTTATCCGAAAGTGAAAATTCACATTATCATTTATCAGTTGATGAAAAAAAGCAAATATCAGATCAAGTGCATAAAATAAGATCAAGATGGGATTCAAGTAAATAAATAGAAGAAAATTTTTTTAAAACAAATCATGATTAGTTACAAAAATCCATTGAACTAAAAAGATGTTGGGAAAAATTCCAATGTAGGTCGGCGAGAACTCAGTTTCTCAGAATCTTCTGAAAGAAGTAAACGCAGGAAAACAGAAGAATTACGAGCGAATGTGTCAACAGAAGCTCTCCTATACTCAGCAACAAGTAAATTGCGAGCTGAAGGTAATACTGATTTTGCAAAAGTTGTGCGTATAATTGTAAATAATTGTACAAGTTGTACTACAATTCGAAACTCTACTTTCGTGTATAACCTATAATTTTCAATTTCAATAAAAATATTTGTGAAAATTTGAAAAATGTTTGTTTTAGTTCATTTATTTTGTATTAAAGGTACACGAAAAAACTTTAGAAGTCTTTGCATGACGCCATATTGGAACCGCCATTTTGAATTGCGTAATTCTGACGATGGATTCGTGATCAGCGACTTCAAAAACCCCCGAGTGCGAGGTTTCAGGTCGATCAATTAGGTTTTTGAATTATGGCCGCAAAGTTCGGCCTTCGGCCGCACTGTGCACCGGTCTGTCTTCCTTTTATAAATTAAAATATTTTCAAAAAAGTGCTAAAAAAAATTTAAAAAAACTGTATTTTCAAAAAATATCATATCATATGCGTTTTACTGCGTTTTTTTTTCTTTGACAAAATTTCCAATGCTCGGCATTGAGGTGACTACCATTGGAAACAACAATTTTTATTTTTTGCTGGGAAATGATCATGTAGTACAAAGAGTCATTAATGATGTTTTATATATGTGCGAAAAAGCTATTTTATTAAGGCGTTTTTGATGCAGAATTACATAATTTGTCAAAAATCTTACATGGCTTTCCAATATGAACTCAAGTTCATCCACGTAATTTAATTACTATTGGGTAAATTACAGTATGTACATTGTAGGCTAAAAATTACAATTTTTATGAATTTTTTAAATTTTCTACTTTAAGGATTTTTCACGACTAAACTAAGCAAATTTTTAAATCCATCAAATAATAAAGATTATTTTGTAGATAAAACAAAAAAAGTCATGGAAAAAAAATAATTTTTAGATTTGCATAACCTTTAAAATGGAAAATATATATTTGTTACTACATTTACATTACTCCATACTACATTTACATTACATTACTCCAGGCTAAATAAAATCGGTCCACATTTATAAACGATTTTCTTATATACGAGGTATTCAACTTTGGCAACTAGTAAGTACACCTTGTACTAAAACAGATTTCAAAAGATTAACATCATCTTTACAATTAACAATTTGATTCGCAACGATTGGATCAGTAGTTTTTAAGTTTTATATTTATTGCAATTATTTTTTTCAAATACCCCATTATCCGATGGTATACAAGGGCGGATCAATAAGTCCGTGACTTTTTGAATCAAACACAGTTTTTTTGCAAAAAAAAAAATTTTTTTTTCAACATAATCTCCTTTCAGCTGAATACACTTAGTCTAATGTTTCTCCAATTTTTGTATCCCTTCCAAAAAGAGCAGAGTTGCATTTCATATAACTACTAGGGAAGTTCGAAAAGTCACGCCCTTGTACATACATGTGAGAAAATTTTTTAAATTCACTCAAAGGACGTAATTTTGAGAAATTTTTAAAGTTTTTAATTCGAAACCACCATATCTTTTGCTCCCCCTACAAACGGATTTGAAGTCACTAAATAGTGGTTTACGATTGTGTAAAATCCTTTTAATGCGCCATAAATTAACAAAAAAAAAATGTTAAACACAATTTTATATATTTCTTAGAATATACGAATACTATTTTTTGTATAATGTACAAAATATATTTTCTGTTTTGCGAAATGTTTTTTGTATATTACGAAAGATTTTGTATATTACGAAAGTAAAGGGTCCGCCAAATAACTTTTTGTTTTGAACTTCTGAACCAATTGGACTTTGTATGGCGTCATACCAAAGTCTTTATGCAAAATTCGTCTCAATGATGTCTCCGAAATGTTCAATTGTTGAGAACGACGGTGAATTGATGTTGATGGCGCTTCACTCACACTCTGCCACAGCAGCAATATTCTCGGGTGTACGTGTTTCTGGCTTTCCACGCTTTGGTTTATCGATTAGGATGCCAGTTTCTTTCACTTTTTTCACAAGAAAACGAACATACGGACCATATTCGTTCAGCGGAAGGATAAAACTAATTATTCGTCAAATCAGACATGAGCTAAGTGTTACCATTCACGAAATAAGCACTAGTTGAAAAAAAAACGTTAGATGGCGGACCCTTTATTTGAAACTATGAATGTCTAATAACAAATGATTTTCAAAACTAAGGGATAAATAAAATGTCAAAAAAAATGTATATTTTTTTTTGCATAAAAAAACAAAACTAATATAAAAACCTAAATCTGCAAGGGCAAATACTGAAATGAAATTTGGTTTGGTAAGTACATTTTTAAATATAAGTAAAATTTCAACTTTGTAACAAAAGTGATTTGTCTTTCTATTTAGTTGAACGAATCTCAACAGCAAATACATATGGAAAATAATATCGTACCAGTAGGACTTTATATGAAGGATTCCATGAATGTTTCATGCAGAACTTCAATGGATATCAACAGGAAACCCACCTCCAAAAGACAATCTATGAGAATCCAGAATTTTGATCCATCAAAATAAGTCCTTGGAGTTTGCTGTCAGATATAGGTAATTCATATTGTTGATCTCTTAATTGGTATTTTTGATCATTAACACTCTAACTGGAAAACGATGTTTTGCAACGAAATTCATAACATGTGCTCCACTCGAAAAACAAATAATAAGTTCTTCGAAAAATAGTTTATCACAGTTTTGTTAGTTTTTTGTTTTTATATACATCGAGATTATTTTTATGTTATTTTTAATTTATAACGAGCTTCCAATCTCCGTATATTTACAAAAATAAAGCAGACCTTTTAGCTAGGCTGATACTAGTATTTCGATCTGGCTAAAGATCTCGTCAGAACCCGAAGTTTTAGAAAAGCTAGAGCCTCCATAACTCTTTAACAACAAAAACCTATTAATCATTAATTTTGCTCCATTCTTGTCTTCTTAGTAATCAAGCACGTGGTTAGGGTATTTTTCTAACAAGCATCATGACGTTACTAAACTTTGAAGACCAAAAATGTTCTATTTATATAAAAAATTTTTTAGCTTTTACTCTGGCTCAAGTAATATTTATTTTATCGTTGCCTAATTTAGGCGACATAAGCCAAAATATTTTAGGGTACATTTTGGAAACTAAAGCATATAAAAGAGAAGTTTTGGACAAAAAATATTTTTCTTACCAAGATATAATCACACTCGAAAAACTATTTTTTGTCTGCTCCTATTTCAGAAGATAACGCGATTTTCGCTTTTTGGAAAAAGCAAAATTAGGCGAAAAAGTATATAAACTTCAATTTATATTGTTGAAACGTCAACGCTTTGCTATTAATACTTAATGTCTTCTTTCGGCAAAATTTCATAAAAATCCGTCTATTAGTTTATAAGTTAAGACGATGTCCTTTAGAGGAATCCTGATAAAATTCTGTGAGTCCTTGGACTAAAGTAAGGACTTATTATTAAACATAAAGCTTTAATCTTACTTATATTTTATTATAAAGAGTTTTTAGTCAACTTTAATTGTTTTTTAGATTTTTGAAAACTATATTTTTTTTAAATAATGAGTTTTTGAAATTTTCCGAAATTTTGATTTTGAAGCTTTCTCGTTTCCAAACCGTGGACGGCACACGAAAAGTTTTTCCCAAAATATTTAGCAAATTTAGTTTTCTATCGGAATATTTTAATTTCTAAGTATAAAACGCTCATTTGACGCATTTGTGGTAAATTTTATGAAGACTGCCTTGAGGCCGTTAGAGGGTTAATATCATTTTATATCCATGTATTTTTATTTTTATATATAAAAGCATAAGCATTCTTTACGAATAGTGAATAAAAAAAGTTTTAACGAATTTTCCAAATTGGATTTTTCTAAACGGTAAACATTTTATTCCCAATTTTAATAAAGCCAATTAATTACAAAAATATATATAATAAATAAAACAAAAATGTGAAAAATTAATTTTTCATAATATTGCAAAAGGCCGGCATTTGAAATGTGTTATTATTTGCTTTACTTTTTTCAAGTGTTAATCTTTTTTAAATGATGTATATTTCGCGACAATTTTTCAACATATTTCACAACAAAAACAACATTCTTTATTTAACGCAACTAAAAAAGTTATCATTACATATAATGAACCCTCAAGCAGATTTTAACGATTTATAAAACGTTTTAATAAACAAAAACAAAATTTAAATTTATTTTCATCGGGATAAACATTAATTGCATTTATAGTAATTAAATGTGCTAAAGTCCCAAAACTTATTTAACAAATTGTGAAAAACAATCTGATGTAGGCGTGTCCCTATCCGGATTTCATTCCTGCCCAAGGAAATCTTCAGGGGACTTTGTTATTAGAATTTCTAGAGATATTTGTAATGTTAAATCACAAACTCAATGAGAATTTCTTGTCCTCGTCTAGGAGCGAGATTCAAAATTTAAAATATCAAAGAAAAAACAAAAACGACAACAAAATATTGTCACAATTGGCTTTGTCATTAATTTTAATACATATTTTTGTGTATTTTACTTAACTTTGTAACACATTTATATGATTTTAGAATTTTTTTACTTTGGTAAACTAATTTTCCCTAATGTGGACATTTTGAAAATTGTTATAAAACTTTTTTTTATTAAGTTGACACGAGAAAATTATCTAGAGCAAAAATAGGCCCAAGAAGTTGTCCTATAAGCTGATGTATTTGGATATGAAATATTCCACTTAGTTTTTTTATGCATCCCAAATACTATGTGTTGGGCCACATTAAAGTACATTTCCTTATAAAATTGCACCATTTTTTAAATACTGTTCTAAAAACTGAGTTCCATTAAACCGAGCTAAGACGCTATGGAAAAAACTGCGAAAATTTATAAAACGGGAAATTGAGGTTTCACTTGTAAAACAACCGTTTTGTGTTAGTTTGGATCCAGAAGTTAAACAATATGAGCAAAAAATTAAATGAATGAAAAAATTCCAGCAATTTTTTTTAATTTTTCTAGTTTTATTGTGAAGACATTTCCACGTGGAACTTTGCAAGTTAAGTCTACCTAACATTGTCCATCATTTATATTCACCCAAAAGAAAAAGAGAAATCAGAGGCATCTAAAATCAGTTTCAGAAGGTGTCGAAAATTTTTAAAGTAGCTCATATATTATTACAATAGTATCACCGTTGGTATTGATTATTGCTAGCAAAAACTACACTCAAAAAAAAAAGTTTGTAAAGTCAGCAAAAAAATTTGCTGAGTCAGCAAAATTTTAGTCAGAAGTGTGCTTGCAAAAAAATTGCTAATATCAGCAAAAAATTAGTAAATTAAGCAAAAGTTTTGCTAACACTTAGTGGATTTGATATAAAAAAGCCTTGCTAAAAATTAATAAATTTTTTGCTGAATTTTAGTAGACTGAAAAAACGCAAAAAATTTGTACAAAAGCTGTAATTTAGTTAATTTATTTGCTGAAAACTATAAAACATATTTTTAAGATTCTTTTAAAAATAATTTACAATAATTACGAAGTATAAGAATTTTCATTTTCCCACATTGACGACATGAATTAATTTAATATCTGAAAATATATAGAAATAAATATATATAACATAACAAAAATTTTCTTTCAACTACTTACATCAATGGTTGTCTAAATGATGCTTTCTTTTAAAGGACACAACTGCCGAAGATAATTATAGAAACGAAACGAAAAAATAAACAAAAACAAACGAAACGAAAAAAACAACCCTTTTTTTGCAATAAGAAAAAGGAACCATAAAAATCTACCTAAGATGTGTGTCTTTGTCTTTCGCTTTACTCTGGCTACATGTCTGTATATGTTTGTTTGCAATTTGACCACACTAGACTATTAATCTATAAACATTTAGTTAAGAAATACATATTAAATTTAAATATTTTATTTTGTCTTTTATTTAATTAATAGACAATTATTTTCACAAGTCGGTGACAACGCAAAATTTAAGTTGTTATAATCCTCAATTTTGTTTTATGTATGAAAAACAGATACAAAAATCTTCATGGTTGATGTTTTATATGTCTTATTAGAGTTGTACTTTTTAGTATCATTTTCCTCTTCTCTACTGCATCTTGACATGCCGCGACATCTACTTCATACCTTTCAATCTGGTTGTCGTCCACACTATTAATGTGCTTATCAGCACAAATTTTTTTAGAAAAATTAATTAGTAAAACATTAGTATAATATTAGTAAAACATTAGTATAATATTAGCAAAGCATTAGTATAAAACAGTTAAGTGCTGAATAAGTATAACAATAATTTTAGCTGAAAACACGATTTTAACAAAAAATTTGATAAAAAATAGTATACCTGATTTACAAGACGTTTTACTAACTTTTCTACTAACTTATTTCTTTGAGTGTAATTCATTTCAAAATGTTGGAAACCTTAACTTAAACATTAAATACTTTCTAAAACAGAGTAGCATTAGCATATAACTTTGGCATACAAATAAACCACAACATATTATTTTAAATCACTTTGAGATTTTAAATAAATCCTTAAAAAGGGATAACATCAATGAACACATACTCATGTATTAAATGAGATTCTAAAATGCACACTAAGATATGTTACAAAACAAATATATGAACTATTGTTTTTGAAAGTGATAGGAGCCCCCTGTTTTTAAATTGAAGAATTAAGTGATTCGCATTGTAACGTTTTTGAAACAGTAAATGGCAACTTTTGTTCAATCAGGGAACTTTAATTGTATTTTCACTTAAAAACAATTACCGATTTATTTCGAAAATCCCAATTTTTTGACTATTGAGGGGCTCATACCACTTTCAAAATAAAAACTTGCTGTTCAATTGTTGTACTAAACTTTAAAAATGGAAATTTACTGCTGTAAAGTGAGTACAATATTGTGTAAAATTACATAAAATGAGTAAATATTTTTGCAAAATGCAAAAATAAGTAATTAAAAAATTTATGTTCGCAAAAATACACTCAAATGATAGTAATATGCATGTTGGGAAACATGTTTGTAATTTTATAAAAATGTTTACCTGCAGTAGTAAATTTTGATTCGCAAAATAGAAAATAGCAAAAGAAAAAACATTTTTTTTTTGTTTGGAAATTGAAAACAACCAATATATTCTAGATTTTTTTTTTCATAATTATAATTGGAAAATGCATAAAAAATAATAATCTAAACCACAAATAAACGATCAATGGACTAAAAAAAAAAATATTAACCAGAATAGCTAATACTAAAATCATGCGACAAATTCTGAAAGAAGAAATCTTGGGCCGCTGAAGCTCGCGTTACATCTACATGTGTATAGATAAGATTTTAGTGTAATATTTTGTTAGTATTTATAAAAATAAATAATTTAAAAATTAAGAAACCAAAAATTTACGTTTTTACATATGAAAATATGTATTTGAATACGTAAAAATGTATAAAATGTACAATTATCTTATTAGTAAATTTACACATATTATGTGTAATAAACCATGTTGCTATACATTTTTGTTCACATTTTGTGTGTGGTAATTTACACACATTGAGTAAATTTACCCAAGTAATATTAATTCAACAAAAATTAATTAAACATAGTACACCATTTCCACTAGTTACTAAAAAAATAACAAATGTTATTTTAATATTGCAATTGATTTACAAAAAAAAATCACAAATATAATTTAAAATTTTCAAATAAAATTCAAATGGTTCTATTTAGTAATTGAAGTTAAAAATCTTCATTTTTAATTCAAAAAGCAATGTATTTTAACCCAAAAATCACATTTGTTCTTCAAAAAGTCGCATTTGAAGTTAAAAAATTAGCAAATGTAATTTTAACAATGCCATTTGAAATTAAAAAATACCATTTGTAATTCCAAAAATACCATTTGAAATTAAAAAAAATACCAAAATACAATTGAATTTCAAAAAATACCAAATTTTTTTCGAAAAATACAAAATTTAATTAAAAAATTACCAAATGCAATTAAAAAAATCCCAAATGTAATTCAAAAAATACGAAATGTTGTAAAGGGATATTAAAAGTGCGCATTGTGGTCAACACACTATAAAATATTTTTCACATTTCTTGGTTGCGCAATAAGAATCAAAACTTTTTAATTTTTTCCAATATATTTCCAAAAATTGTATAACCGCAAACGGGAAGAATTTTTTGTAAGAGAATGTTGGCTAATGTGTCATGTTCTCTAAAGTGAGCTTTTCTTTCATGTTGCATTCAAATCTTAAAAAAGAGTCAACTGTCATTAATTTGAATTTCCGCTATAACTATTTAAAAAAAAAACGAATTAATACGTTTTCTTGGTTTTATTGTATCGTTGAAAAAAAAAAACGCAACACAAAGGGAAATTTTCGTTAACATAAAATTAAAAAAAAAAAAAACATGTTTTAAAGAATTTTTTAGATCGTATTTCTGCGTTTGTCACGTATTTTAAGGATAAAATATAAATTGTTTTTAAAGGAGTTATTTGTGTTTGAATATTCTAAAAGGAAAAACAATTAAAATTTTCCTACACAGAAAAAACAAAAGGCACAAGCAATGGTTGTAAATTCAAACACCTTAATTAAAAAAATTAAAATTTATTTTTAACAATTTTTGTTTTAAATGCTTCTAAATTGTAATTTATCATATAAAAATTCTTTATAAACGAAAATTTTAAATTACAAAAAAATCAGCTAAAGGGTGTTTGTATTTATATATCATCATTGTTGGTGCCAAATTAAAAAACTTTTTTTGTATTTACAAAAATGCTCTATTTAATATTACAAACAGAATTTTGTAATTTATTCCTATGTACATGCCAATATTTAAATCGATGTATTTTAAAAGCTACCCACACAAGTAAAAAAAATGTATGTGTGACATCATCAATTATATTAAATCCTTATTAATATTATAAAAATGACTGTTGGTTTGTATGTTTGTTTGTTTGTTTGTGTGAGCATCACGTCCAAACACCTGAACCGATTTTATTCAAATTTGACACATAGATAGCGGGCGGTCTGGAAGGAACTATAGGCTATATGAAATTTTTATATGATGGGCGTGGCACTTTTACGCCCACTTTTTCACTATTTTCGATATGGCTTTACCGATGCAATTGATATTTGGTACCCAGAAAGAGATGTCAAAGATAAGCACTTTAAGTTATATCAAATTTAGATATTGTGGGCGTGGCACTTTTACGCCCACATCTTCACTATCTTCTATATGGCTGAACAGATTTTATTGAAATTTGGTACACAGATATTGGGATGACTCATAAGCACTATTTGCTATAATAGATTAAGAATTGGTGGGCGTGGCAGTTTTACGCCCACTTTTTGTTATCTTTTATATGGCTTAAAGGATTTTATTAAATTTTGGTACACAGATAGTGGGCATACTGAAAAGTAATATGTGCTGTATTTGATTTCGATATGGTGGGCGTGGCACATTTACGCCCACTTTTACGCTATATTCGATATGGCTTATGCTATGTAATTGATATTTTATACCCAGAAAAAGATATCACAGATAAGCACTTTAAGTTATATTACATTTAGATATTGTGGGCGTGGCACTTTTACGCCCACATTTTCACTATCTTCATTAATATTACGCCAATCACGCCCAAACGACTGAACGGATTTTATTGAAATCTGGTACATAGAGAGTGAAAAAAAAATTCCGATATGGTGGGCGTGGCTATTTTATGCCCACTTTTTCTGTATTTTATAAACGGCCGAACCGATTTTATTTAAATTTGGCATGTAGATAGTGGAAGCTCCTATAAAAAAATTCGATATGGTGGGCGTGGCCCTTTTATGCCCACTTTTTACGTATCTTATAAAATGCTAAGCCGATTTTATTGAAATTTGGTGCATAGATAATCTGTCTACTGACAGCCACTATAGGCTATATTAGAATCCGATACGATGGGCGTGACACTTTTACGCCTACATTTTCCGTATCTTCTAAACGACACAACCGATTTCATTGGAATTGTATGCATAGTTATTGCGACCACTAATAGCCACTATAAACTATATTACACTTCGATGCAATGGGTGCGGCACTTTTACGCCTCCTTTTTCCGTATCTTCATAATGGCTGAACCAATTTTTTTCAAATTTGGTGCGTAGATAATGAGACTACTGATATTTCGATATTATTAACGTGGTTCTCTTATGCCTACTTTTTCAATATCTCTTCACTATCTATATGTGTAATGGGACCAATGTTAGCCAAAACAGGGTAAATAAGATTTCCATATGATGTTCGTTTAATTTGTATGGTCACTTTTTCAGTATCTCCTAAATGGTATACCGATTTTATTGAAATTTGGTAGAAACGATATACGCTTTATTGGATTTTTATATTATCTGCGTCGCACATTTTAAGTATCTCTAATCGGCTTAATCGATTTCATTGATATTTGGTACACATATAATAAGAGTTCTTAAATAAAATATACGCTTCACAAGATGTAAAATAGATGATCATCATATATTTGCATCCATTTTGAATTAAGCCAAGTTTATCCATCATCCCAAAAACTAGGTCTAAGGCACGCTAACAACGTAGATATGCGATGAGATTAAATTTGATTCGAAAAATGAGAACATATCGCTCATTTATTTCAAGAACGTCACAACTCAAAAAACATAATATTTGAGTTAATGATGCAGAATTATTGCTTATATCACGTATCGTATAGATATCTTGAATACTCACCTCTTCACACTGGTTGCACTTGTATGAAGGAGAGCGACAAAAATAGTTAGAATTAAGATATCATCTTGAAATTTACACAGTATGTTTCTTGCTCCCACCGCCCATTTTTCATATTTCTGTTAATAAGATATTCATTAAAACATATGGATGTTTTTCGGCATAGGCAATTAAGCCCTTTATTGTTATAAAATTAGAGATAACAAATACATATTTCAAAAATGTTTAAAAATATAAAAAAAAATATTTCATATGTACCTAAAAAAATGTTGTTTTTAAATTTGCTACTCTTGCAGCAATTCAATTGCAGATTTTAATAACGTACTTTTCTTTTTACATGGCAATTTTCGCTGACCTGAAATGAATGGATCTGAACTCAGCAATAACATGTTTAATAAATCCGTGTTCGTTGCAATTCTAGAAATTTTCCGAGTGTGTTGGAGCCTATACATTTTAATATCTTTATTTTTGGCCTCCGCAGCTTCCTCTGAAAGCTCTCCAATTGTTACTATAGCGTCGGCAATTACTTCAGAAGCGTGCAGTAGGATGTAGGGCGTCCACGTTAATTACCTTTAAATGCTTCTTCTTTAGGTGACGAAGATATGGTGTTCAGTCTTAAAGAAACGACTTCTTTGGTAGTCAGCCAGTCAGACTGATTTTTAAAAACCAGTGATTTTATGCGATTAATTTTTTTCCAAATGTAAACAATTCTGTCACCTAAATATTGGACACGTTTCAATAATTCAGAAAACGCACCTTCCTCGCATTCAAAATCAATATACTTGACAACTTCCTCGAACACTTGCTGGGCTTTCACCGAATTCGAACCTTTTTTAGAGCACCAAATCTCGAAAACTGACAGGCGAGAAAATATGCATTGACTGGATGTTTCTATATAAAAAAAGTACAAAATACCTTTCAATAACAACAAAAATATCACTCTGATTAAATCAAACAGCATTCGTTACATATACTAAAAACACATTAAACACAGAGGTTGAGTTAGTATATTGAATATATAAAAAAAAGATGCAAATTCATGCACCTGAATAAAACATAATCTTAAACTGAATACATCTGTTAACATTTACAAAATAATTCGGTTAGTCAGATGGAGTCTGAAACTATTTAAAACTCTATGTAATTTTTACGTAAATTAGCAAACCATGTAGAAAAAAGTACTTCTTCAAAATCTGTATTTTACTAAAACAACAACACAATTTATAAACTTATTTTTTCTTAAAAACAATGCCAATACCATTTACATTACTTTCCATTTTTAATAATTTTAGTAAGCACTTTAATAAACTTTATTTTAACAATTGAAGTTTCACTTTGTTTTCTTTGTTCTTTTAATCAACTTTTACTTCTATGAATATTCACACTTTAGTTGTTTATATTTCAAAACTACCGTTAGAAATTATCAAAACAAATTAAGAAGAGGGAAATTGGATGACATTAACGCCAATATATTAAGACAACTTTTTTTATTTTTTTGTCGTATGGGCGTAACCACTGTGCTCTTGAGAGAAATTAAATAAGAACAGTAGAGTGCTGGCAAGGCACTTACATTGTTTTTACAAGCGTTGGAAAAATGTTGGATTAGTGAAGATTTAAGTGCTTTGAAAGCCCCAAAATGATAACACCGGGCGTGGCTTGGCCGTTCCTTTTTTATAGCGTTGTCAAAGCACTTGCATATAGCAATGAAGTACTTTTAAAATAATGACATGATCGCTTTTTTATTGGCAAAACAATCAATCAAACTTGGTATAGAAGATGTACATCATATACCTTGTCAGAATGAAGGCCACTAATCCCAGCAGATCGCGATTCAAGATTTTATAAAAGTATTCGTACATAATCCTCCATTTCTTTAAAACGGCTTAAGCTACGAGAGTCCTTGATACCTAATTATTCAGCTGCTTTAACTGTGGTTTAAGTGGTACACATAAATTTTTCCCTTCCCTACGGAAAAATTCATTGTTTTCAACCGTAAAAAAGTTATGGGCGCTTATGTAAGACTACTTTTGTTAAACTTTCGGTTTTTCTTTCTATTTTATATGGCGATACTCCACAATAGTTAAGGCTAACAACCCAAAACTTGTTCGATATAACTGCACACAGAGAAATAAAGTGCCAACCGAATTATAAAGTGTAGTTTAATGGTACCAACTTATAAATTCAGTTAGTACAACGATGTTTACATTGGATTTCTGAATATTTTCTACGTTGCAACTAAAATTCAGTTAAATTAACCGAGCTTTGTTATGAAAATTAATGTTCCGTTGTACCAACCGATAAAAATTCGTCATTACTGAATTCACGTCGTAGTAACAGAATTTCAGTTGGCAAATAGCTAAATTTTTCTCTGTGTGTGAATGGGGGAGATCGAAAATTAAATATTTTTTTGGGTTTATATGGAATGAGTTTTATGGTAAACTAAAATGTATTTCAAACAAACCTGAACATAAAAAAGCATAAATGCACTTTGTTGGTCGTTCCTCAAAAATTAAAATATGACCCACTCCGAAATTTTGTTTTTCTTATTAATTGGGTTAAGGGCCCCTGGAATATCGGATCATATGATATTGACCTTAGACTTCGGTGGAACACCTCCGGTGGACTTCCCGATTAGGGAGGTCTGGCGTGGATCCAATGTGCTGTTTGAGGGGTGGGCAGTATTCACGGACGGATCCAAAATGGACACGGGCACGGGTGCCGGTGTTTATATTGCTGACACTGACGTGAAAAGATCATACAGACTCCCAGATGAGTGCAGTGTCTTCCAAGCGGAGATCCTGGCGATCTGGAGGGCGACGGAAGTGATACTGGGACACATCGTTGGGGGATCTAGGGTGACAATCTATGTCGACAGTCAGGCGGCACTCAAAGCACTGACAAACTACACGGTGCGCTCGCGCCTGGTCGCACGGTGTAGGTGTGCTCTGAGGGAGCTCATGGAGGCATTCACGGTGAGGCTGTGTTGGGTACCCGGACACTGCAAGGTGGATGGCAATGAGTTGGCGGACGAACTTGCGAGGGAGGGTTCAAATCTGGACTTGGCGGTAAGAGACGGGGGGGTAAAGCCCCCTTTATGTTACTACTTTGAGGTTATACGGAAGGGATTCCGCGAAACCGTTAACCAATCATGGAGGAACAGAATGGACTGCAGGGTGTCTAGGGCGTTATGGCCCGCTTTGGACGCAGGGGCAACCAAGGTTCTTCTAGGACTGGACAGGGAAGGTCTCAGGACCCTTACGGGGTTCCTGACCGGTCATTGTGCTGTCAGGGCTTTCACAAGCAGATGGGACAGGGACATACCGGATTTTTGCAGGCTGTGCGAGGACGCTGAGGAACTGGAGACGGTTGAGCATATAATGTGCCACTGTCCTAGGTTACAGGGTCTCAGACAGAAATGGCTAGGAGATAGATTTCACGACGAACTCGGGTGTGTCGCTGGATGCAATCCAGTTGATTTGCTGAGATTTGTCAGGGAGATAGAACGGCTGTTTCTAGTAAGGGGACGTTAGGATCCGGTTTCTGGGGAGTAAATATATACTTTCTACCTTTCTTTATTTTTATCTTTCAAGCTATGTTTTCTGTCTATTTCTACTCTTTCTCACCGTTTTTTCTCTGAAGGGATTCACAATGGACCGTATTGGTCTCCGAGTGGAGTTGTGCCCTTGGGTACATAACCCTTCCTAACCTAACCTAACCTAACCTAACCTAACCTAAGGGCCCCTGGTGGCCTTCAGGGCACAAAAACCGCAACGCGCCGTAACATATGTATAAGTACTCAAATGAGAGGAAATTAATTAGGATTTCAAAAATTTAATTTTTCTAATGATATATAATACGTTAGCACTTTTAACTATATTTTTTAGGTACAAAAGATTGGGTAGGGGGTCAAGAAATTATCACACACTTTCGCGATACTTGCGATTTTAAATGTTATGCTAAAACACATAATATAAAACATGATGGGAACCTAGAAAATTCCCGAAATAGATCTATCAACACATTCCTGAAAGGGTCAAATAATAAATTTGAAAACAAAAACTCTATAGATTATTTGTTAGGACAATATCCTAATGAAGAAATATAGAGTATATGGCCTCGAACTTGAATAATTTTCATTTTCATTGCACAATTAAAGGTCGAAAAAACATAATTTTTATTTTTAATAAAAATTATAACAAACTTGTGAAAAAAGGCAAAGTACCGCCTAGTTTACTTCCCCTGTTTTGTTTACAAACTTAACAAAACATAAAAAGGAGGAAAAAAACAAAAACGTGTATTGAATATTTACCAAAGGTAGACATACACACAAACAAGTTTTCAATTTATTTTTTGATCAATGGTTATAATCTTTAACTTCAAAATCATATGTATATTAGTTCTCATGTAGTGAGTAAACTAGTTCATATGAATGCTTGATGTTTGACATGGGATTGTTACCGCTTTCAAAACGTGTTCTGATGATGGGAACCTAGAAAATTCCCGAAATAGATCTATCAACACAATCCTGAAAGGGTCAAATAATAAATTTGAAAACAAAAACTCTATAGATTATTTGTTAGGACAATATCCTAATGAAGAAATATAGAGTATATGGCCTCGAACTTGAATAATTTTCATTTTCATTGCACAATTAAAGGTCGAAAAAACATAATTTTTATTTTTAATAAAAATTATAACAAACTTGTTTCATAAAATTTGTATAGCTTATGTCATAGCGTTTGTATCAATTCATTGACTGAATAGAACTAATAAAAAAAATTTGGCCTCAATGGATTCTAACACGGTTTTACGTAAATTATCCACAAAGTTCTTTTCCTCGACTTCGTTTCTTTAAAAATGCTGTTTGTTATCATGTTCCAAGCATTGACAAATTAAAAAAGAAATGCCATAAAAACTAAATTTTTGCTAAAAGTAATTTTATCCCAGTGTGGAAAAGGTAGTGACATGTCATTACTTTCCGAACTACCAGTAACACCAGCTAATTCTCTGTATTACTTTAAAACAAAAAATAAATACATACTAATAACTAGTTATTTTTCCCGCTGTTTCAATACAAATGCGTTACCCATAATTTTTATAATTTTTTTTAAATATAAAATAATGATATAAAATTCATTTCAAAATCTATTTTTAGAAATATTATCTTTTCAGCTCTAGTAAGTACTTTTATGCACAGAAAGAACTTCTTTTACGAGTTTTAAAGAAATTTTTTCACTAAACTAATGAAGTTTTTTGCATAATGGGAATGGAAAATTTTTAAACTTTATAAAAAAGCTTCTTAGTTTCAATGAAACGAATTTTAATGAAACTTTTTAATTAGACGTATGAAACTTTTAATAAATGTTATGAAATTTTTCATTGAATTTTATGAAAAACTGCATTAATTTAATGAAACGTTTCAACTAACGACTTCAAGTGACAATTCTTAGATCTAATGCAAAAATCATATATCATTCAGATAATTCTCTCAGTGTAACTATTTATTTTTGATTTTTTGTAAGCTGGAAGGTAATGACATTTTGTACAAGCCAGTCATTTCTGTTTTGTGTGCAAATTTTATTTAAAAAAAAAAACATTTCAATAAAAACTTTTTTTGTAGAATTCTAGTTTATTTTTTAAATTATTTTTAGACTCATTAATGTTGTCCGTACTAGTAAGCATATAGGTAACCAGATATTTTTTGATTTTTGGTAAAGTGTTTAGTAATGATATTTCATTATTTTGAGCCACATCTCCATATAAAAGTAATCAGATTTGTAATGACAATTGTAAGTACTTAAAAGCACCAAATATGTACTTATGTAGCCACTTGTATGGTAATGCCATTCTACACCCCAGTGCAGAAGTACTTCATAAAACCGTTGAAAGTGCATTATGAAGTCATTTTTGATTTTGGACTTCTACGAAAGTCTTTTATAAATTATATGAAGCGTTTCATTGGCTTAATTCCAATTCATTTTTTAAGACATACATGAACAATTTCATTAATTCAAAGAAACTATTTCATATTATAGAATTTTATGAAACTGTTTCATAAATTCTATGAAAGCTTCTTTGTCGGATTGATTCATTAGTTTTATGAAGTTTTTTATTACCCAGCAAAAAATAACCTGGATTTGGTAAGCAGTAACTACATTTGTATGCTTCCAAAATAGCGCTTCACCGCCTTACTTACTATAAAGCAATTAGGGAAGGCATTCTGTCGTGTTTCCCAGAATGCCTTCATTGCAGCAGTGAAAAATGCTTACAATGAAGCAATAAAGTATGCATACCATGAAGCATAATGTTGTCAACATACAAAAAGGCCCTTCTTAGTGCCTAAGAAGGCATGAATTTATTGCTTCTAAGAGCACATGAAAGAAGCGCTTTAAAAGAGACATACCAAGTGGGATATCGCGAACAAAAATCATGCCTTCTTTATTTTTTTTTTTTTTTTTTTATAATTTAACCAATACTCAGGGGATGCCCCCTACTCATGCAGTGCATTGTATTAATCAGGAAAATAAGGTATGGGAAGGAGGAAAGAGGGAGTAGTGTTTGTGGATATTTGATTTAAATTTTTCTAAATTGTAAGTAACAGGGAAGGCTTCTGCGGGAAGTTTGTTCCACATACGAATCGTTCGACTAAAAAACGAATTTTCTCTGTAATGCGTTGTGCGAAACACAGGACACTCAACTACAAACGGATGTGCTCTACTAGATAAGCGAGTATTACGAATAAAAACTCGGGCTCGTGGAATAATTTCACTTATCTCAGATGAGCATCTCCCATGGTAATATCGATAGAAAAGTGTCACACAACCCACATTCCGACGATGCTCCAATGAATCAATAGAGTTGGATACACTACTGTCATTGATAAGCTTCACCGCACTCCCCTGAACATGGTCCAGAAGCTTCAGAATAGACAATGGAGCCCCTGCCAATATATGAGAGTTGTATTCCATTTGCTTTGGAAGCGCTTCGTTATCAAATAATGCCTTTCGGAAGCGCTTCTGGGTAAGCACTATTTGTTGCTGGGTAATTATATAAAGCATTTCATAAACATTGTCTTTAATGAAACCTTTTTCATAGATTCTATCAAAAGTTTCAATGAACGAGTTCCAGTGACAATTTTCGTTATAAAAGATAGTTTACAATCTTTTTTTAAATTCGGTATGCCCACCACAAAACAACTTAAGTAATTTTTTTCTTTTTATTTTGTATATCGTTTAATATAATTTCAAATAATTTAATATGAACAGCAATTCGTTATGAAAATATTTTTTGAACAAGTGTGATTATTTGTGATTGTTAGATATGTTCCGCACACTAAAAAGTGATTTTATTTAACTTTTTAAATGTATATGAGGAACACAAAGCAAGAGACATGTTTTATAGCTGCAAATTAATATGTTTTAGAGTACAAATTAATATGTTTTTTGTTTTATATATAGGGGAAAAAGTTCATTGGGAAAAGTTAAAAAGTTCGAACTAAGCATAATTTTAAGTTTTTGATGTCGCTTAAAAGACAAGTTTTCAAAAAATTAATAAACTTAAAATATGTCTTCTTCATTTAATACTAAACTTGTCAATACAATGAAAAAATCCGATAAAACGAAAAGTTCAGCATTTTTTGTATGCTCATAGTTGCACTTATGTATGAAACACGTGTCCCTTAAGCTAAGCTACACCATGTCCAAAGCTCATTAGTGTCTGAGAAACTGCGTCGGTATAACTTTCTTGTAAGAGTTTTGCTTTAAATATTCGCTAACCCATATATTGACAAAAAAATTTGCATATAAATAATATCAAATTGAAATTAAAAAGAATCGAAAAAGTCGTTCAGGTATTACAAGCTATTCCAATTGAATAAAAAAGGCGTGTTTAGTGTCCAAATAAATCTATAATGGAAGGTGTTCACCGGAAGTAAATGCACAAGCGATTGTTTACGACTTAATACAGTGATGGACAATTTAATAAATTCAATGGTTTATTTTAGTTTTTTTACTTGTGGCCTTTAATTTTTAACGTGACAATAAGTGTTATTCTGGTCCAAATTAACAGTCTGATCAATAATTTAGTAAATTTTAAAATAAAGTTTGAAGAAAAATTTTAGTCAAACAAAAAAATTGCTAATATAAGCAAAATCTTTTGCTGAAAACTAGCGAGCAAATTTTAGCACCAAAATTAGTAGATTCAGCAAAAGTTATGCTAACACTTAGTTGATTAAAAATGAAAAAATCTTAGCTAAAATTAATTTTTTGCTGAATATTACAAGACTGAAAAAAATAAAAAATTTGGAGAAAAATTATACTTTAGTTAATTTATTAGCTGAATTTAATTTCTTTCAATCTGGTTGTCATCCACACTAGTATGGAGGTTATCAGCAAAATTTTATAAGCAAATTAATTACTAAAACGTTAGTAAAATATTAGTACACGCAGAGAAAAAACATGGTTGCAACATGATTGCCGCAACAAAATTATGATCCCTGTATTCGGACATGGTTGCTACAAACAAATGATGGGTTTAAAAATAAATTCTGACCAATAACATGGTTGCTGATACCATTTTTTGGTTGATATTTTATTATATCATGATTCCCTCTTCCTACCTTACAATATGGCTGATAATATGGTTGATACGGCCAAACTATGATTGTAGTAATTGTAATTGTAATTTTTTAAAATATTTATTTATTTATTTAGATATTTATTATAATTAAAATTACAATTATAATAAATCTTAAAACTAAAGCACTAGCAACTAAGGCTATCGGCTTTTTTAAAATATAAATTTGTATTTTTCGCTAAAAAGGTTTCGAAAAAAAAAGAATATACATTTTCTTCAAATTGGATTAATATTAGACGGGTAAGTTGAAACAAATATATTAATTCAACATTCATATTTTTAATGAAAAAACTCAAAGTAAAACAGCACATTTTACTATTTCAGTAAGCAAGTTACCTTATTAACTTTTAAACGTATCTATTTTTTCCACAACAAGCTCTCTACCTTATTATTGTGAAAATAACAATTGCATTGTTGATACCGATGACGCTATGCACAACCATCTTATAATAGAAAAAAACCTTTTATGTGCTTTCCCACAGTTAAAAACAACCATGCTATAATTGGCGAAAATCATTTTATAGTTGCTGTAACTTTGTTATTATTTCGCCAATCATTATAGAGCAATTCCATATGAAAGCGATCACCTTTTGGACGACCCCTCTCCGATTTTAAAATAAATAGTCTCAATCGATTGCCCAGCAAAAAATAATGTACCTACATATTTTTTTTTTTTTTATAGTGACTGGTTTAGTGGTGGTGTGCACCACTGTAATGTGACAAAATTGAAGAATTCTTCATAAGGGACCTCATTGAAAGCGATCGCAACGAGTGATAGCTCGTTGGAAAGGTATTGAATCAGGCCTTAATTGAAAAATAAAATTTTCCTAATTTTTCTCAGAAATTTATCTTTTTTCCCATGAAAATTAAATTTTCCCATGAAATTAAATTTTCCGATTTTCCACAGAAGCTCCTAAATTTTCCGGCTAATTTTATTTTTTTTGGATTCCTCATAATTTTTGCTTTAAGAATCAGCAATAAAAAAATGGGCCCCGACTCCTTGTTTGGACAGGAGAAGAGCATTTAAGAGACCACCTTGTTCTCATTGTTTTTATATTTTTTATAATTGAATTATTATTAATTATTTAACAAGAAAAATTAGGAAAATTTTTCAATTAAAGCCTGATTCAATACCTTTCCAACGAGCTATCACTCGTTGCGATCGCTTTAGTAGTTTTTTTTTTAAACAACTTTCAATGAGGTCCCTTATGAAAAATTCTTCAATTTTGTCACATGACAGTGGTGCACACCACCACTAAACCAGTCACTATAAAAAAAAAAAAAATATGTAGGTACATTATTTTTTGCTGGGCAATCGATTGAGACTATTTATATTAAAATCGGAGAGGGGTCGTCCAAAAATTTGCCAATTTTGATCGTTTTCATATGGAATTGCTCTATATGGTGAGAGAGATCACAGATTATTCTATTTATTAGTGAGCGTCAGTCTAGTTTGAGATTTTGTGCAAAGTACGTCTTTTTGTTAAAAAAATTAAATTAAATAAAAAAAAATAATAAAAATTAAAAAAATAATAAAAAATAAAAAAATATAACATTAAAAAATATATGTAATAGCTCCAACAATAAAATTTACATTTTAAAAACAATTTTTGTAAAATATCAAATAAAATTACTAGTTTTTCTTATAAATTACAATGATATTGTAAAAGAAAAAATTGAAGCAGGATACTACCAAAAGACTATATGGAAAAATATGGAATTACTTCAGAATTTTAACTCTGTGTCATACCTCCAGTATGAACACATACTTTTTAAACCAGAAATGGTGGTTCACATTGGCGAATATGAAGATGAAATTCCATTATTTGGTCTAATTAAACATATTTGTTTAATTAATAATTTGTATTTTTTGTGCACTCAAAGACTTTTGAACCATGGATTTGATTAACATGATCATGCTTTTCGCATTGAATGTGAAAAAAAAATTTTTTCTGTTTATTTAGATTCTTTAGAATCTGATTACATTGGTTATATTTGTACAACCAAATAAAATAAAATGTTTTTAAATTAAATTTTAAGACCATTTGTATATATATAACTTATGAATCTGATTGAAATTATTGATCAAACAAAAATGTTTATTGGACCAAACAATAAAACTTCGCCTTTATATTCACCATTGTGAAAATATATTTTTTTTATTTTAAAATGTACCAGGCCCAAAAGTTTTCAGATATTTCACACTCAAAATTATAGCGCACTTACAATCCGAATTTGGCTGTTTTTATAGCTCTTTAATGACTCATTGGAAAACTTTAATTTTTGGAATTTAAAAACATTTTTTTATTGGCAATTTAAAAATGCAGATACATCTCGAAATATGTGGAAACTTTTGATCCTGGAACCTTTTTGAACTAAAAAAAATTAACCAATTTACTGCACATTTTGTCTCAAACAATCCTATTTTATACGTATCCATGCACAGCATATTTTTAATAACTAAAATTAATTCGTTTATTTTATATCGATCTCTTATGTTCATTAGATAAATAAATGTAATATTTAAAATAAAATAAAAATGTCTTTCTTTTTAATATAGCTTAACCATAACATGGTTATTAATTTGCTAAATATCATCCTGCAGTCATATTATAGCTTATTAGTAGTCATAATATGATAATATTGATCATATTATGAGACTTTAGATACCATAATATGGTTATATGGGACCATAACATGATAACTTTATGATTAGTTTTTCATCATATTATGATTAGCGGGTACCATATTATGATAATTCCAAGGTCATAACATGTTTATGAAGAACCATAATATGGTGTTATTAGGACAATTCCCGAACTATAATATGATTTATTAGGAATCATATTATGGTAACATAATGGCAGTTACGTAATCATAACATGATTATTATACTGTGGTTACTATTATGGTTGCCGCAATCATGAACCCAACAATGTATGATGCTCTTCGAATATGGTTGCCCCAACCATTCTTTTTCTTTGCGTGTAAAACTTCTGTTCAAAACAGTTAAGTGCTGAATAAGTAGCATTGAAATTTTAGCTGAAAACTAAATTTCAGCAACAAATTTGCAGAAAAATAGTATACTTGATTTTTTGAGTGCACCCAGTTTCTTGCTTCTGAAATCAAATATATTCCTGGGCAAACCAAAAAAAAATTTTTCCAAGCTAAGTTCTGTTTATTTATGCAATAAAAAAAAGGTTAGTAAAAACAATTTGTAAAACACTTTTCAATCTCACTTTACTACTGTTATACTAATTTTAAGTACATGAAAAGAAGTAATTTTTTTTTGAAAAATTTTATGCAGTTCTTATTTTAGAAATTACTAAATTTTTAACTAATATTAGTTTCTAATTTAATTTCACTAATTTATGAAACCCGATTTGCAATAATCTCCAAAAAAAAATTTTTCTAATAACATAATTGTTTTAAAGCTAACTAAATATTGTAATAAAAGACATGTTATCATTTGCTTACCCGAATTCGTTTTTTATTAATTGTGTAATATTTATATATAAATTTAGAAAGGTTGAGGTTAAGAAGAAGAACAAACGTTTTTCTCTAAAAATTATAAACACACACAGAGAAATAAAGTGCCAACCGAATTAAAAAGTGTGTATTAATGGTAACAACTTATAAATTCAGTTAATACTACAATATTTACATTACATTTATGAATATTTTAGGTCAGAGTTCGAAAATGTATGTACCACTAACATAACGTTGCTATCAAAAAAACCAATACAACGATCTCTATTGTTTCGTTCGTATTTATAAACACAACACAAGTGCTGAAATCGTTTTTTGTAATATAACAAACGGAACAAAAAGAAAATGTTTCTTTCGTCAAACATTATTATTTCGTAGTGGTTATTTTTTAGTGTTCATTCAACTTAAACATTAAAACGCGTTTTTAACGTTGTGGTTGGCAGAATAAAGAAATGATTTTTCTGCATGTTATCAATGTTTTTTTGCATTAGTTTTATAAAAATTTCACTGGAACTCCTCCGTTGAAACTTTTTATTAAACTAATGCAATTATTCATAAAATTAAAGGAAATTTTTTTCACTTGTAATATGACATAAACACTAAGAACGGTTTACGAATAGTTTTGTTCCATTCCATAAACACAACAAAATCAAACTGTTTGAAATATTGGCCAAACAGAACAAAATCGTTTAGTTCGGTCTCTCATCGAAAACTGGTTTGTGAAAGTGTTTGTGTTCTGTTTAGAAATCAAAATGAAAATAAAGAAATGTTCTGTTTATGTTTACTGTGCACAACAAAATGATTGTGTTGAGTTTCAGCAAAAAGCAAAACAGAACGATAGAAAGACGTTTGATAGTGTTTAAATTCGAACTCTGATTTAGGTGTTGCAACTAAAATGTTGTTGAATTAAGCGAACTTTATTATAAAAACTAATGTAAAGTTGTGTCAACCGTCTGAAATTCGTAATCACCGATTTTGAGTCATAGTAGCGGAATTTCAGTTGGCAAATAGCTAAATTTGTCCCTGTGTGCACTATTAATTTTTAAATGAGACTATTTTTTTAGGGACAGGCGTCATCAGTGATTTTCCATTTAAATTGTATAATTATTTGTGTCTTATAATTGTCACATTCTCTCTATATGATAAATTGTTCAACAACCTGCGGCTGTAATAATCAAACCTGCGCTCATCTTACATTGCAAACGTATCAACATCAAGTCATAACCGTATGGCCTCGAATGTAATGCAGATAAATTGCAGTTTTCTTTCCTATTAGCTTTTCTGTTATTATGTCCATTAGTTTACACCAAAATTTGCACAAATTTGTACAAATTTGTACTGGATTTTACTGAAATGCGTTCGCGTACACATAAATTTGCAAAAGAGAGCATATACTAAGAGAGTAAAGTGACAGTTGTCAGCAAAAAAAACTGCAAATTTTTACTGAACAAATTTTTACCAGTAAAATCCAGTAGAAAACAAAAACATATGATTAAATTAAGTAAACAAACAAAAATAAGCATACATTTAGTAAAAAAAACATTTAAAAGATTGAAAGCTGAATTAAAAGTGCGGCAAAAACTAAAAATAATTATTTTCAACCTGAAACAAATTAAAGTAGTCAGTTACAATTATTATAGTAACAATTTATCAATTTTCTAATATCTGTGTTAATTGTTTTTATTTACATTAATATATTAGAGATGTAAAGCTAATGAATATATGAATACTTCTGACTGCATATTATTCGGGGTACCGAATATCAAAAATTAAGTATTCATATATTTTCGTATGTTATTTAACTAAAAATAAAATTAAAAGTCATGTACAAACTAAACAACTAAAAAAGCTTCCACAAAAGTTTATTTAATAAATACAATTGCTACGAATTTATGATTATTAAAATGTAATGCATCCAGTACTAAAAACAATATATACTGGGTAGTCTAAATAACACATATTTTAAAACACTAAGCTTTTTAGCGCTCATATGCTTGAATTAACCTGCAAGTTTTTGCAATTTTTCCGTTCGTTTACTTTTTTGTGCAAGAGCCAGTTTTGAGAGTAAAATTTTTATTTTGCCCAAAATTTACTCATCTACTGGATTTTACTGGAAAAGTAAACGAATGGACCTATTGTATTGTATTGTTTTCAGAAGTGACAACACTAACAAGACAAATATTCTATTTTTAGATTTTTGTTTATTTTCTAATTTCCTCCGTCTCTATTTCACAATGTTACCAGATTGATGTATGGTTTTTAAGTTCAGTGTTGACAACTTTTGCGTTTTAAGTTGAGACATAGCCACAGGGCAAATTTTATAATGTATTTTAGTGCAGTGTTATTTTAACGTCATATAGACAGTCGCAATTAATTTTTAGTTAATATGCATTTGACAAATTTAATTTAGAGAGGTTGAGGTTAAACTCTAAAAATCTCTTAAAATCTCTAAAAATTATAAACAGAATTAATTTGTAAATCTGACTAGCCTAGTTTATATATAAAGTTTCTGAATTGTAATTAATATTTTTGATATTTTGATATTGATATTTTTTTTTTCATTATAATTTCAAATGGTATATATTAACTTCAATTGTAGTTTTTTTAATGTTAAATGAAAAATAATAACTAGAATTATTTTTTTTTTTTTTCAGAATTTTGAATAGAATTTCTCAACATCAAATAGGTTTAACGTCACAGAGCGATTGTTTGTATATACACATCATATACATCAAAAATGTTTAATACACAAAAATTCAAAAGAAAATGTAAATTTTTTTATATTTTGTCTGTTTTCCACACAAGAGAAAATTTAAATTTGGTTGTTATGTGAAATCGCTCTATTTTTTTTTTAATTAATGTATGTGAAATAAATATTCATCATTGTTTGTATTAGTGTTTGTCTGTTAGTGTGTACAACATTTAGGCATGATAAATATATAAATTAATAATATTTAAATTATAGTTTTTGTTTAGATTCAATAAAAGCTACATCAGTTTATAGATCTCATTGCACTTCTAATATTTTAAAATATATACTACACTACAAAAAATATGAAAATACACTCAAACATTTGTTTTGTCATATATTAGAACTTTAAAAGAAAACCACGATTAACTTGGAAAACACGAATTTTTTGTCGGTTATATTATTAAACCGGCAAAAATTGAGTTGTTTAGGGTTACTTACACTAATTATATTAGATAGATAGATATATAGATATATATTCTTTATTAAATAGTTGTTCAATACATTTTACATTATTGCTATTAAGATAAAGTAATAATAAAGATTTAACGGCATGGCTTATAACCGTCTGCCGGAAGTTTGGTATATTAAGATTTGATACATTTTACTATATATATTTTACTATTAAAAAAGTTAACAATATTTTCATTTAGAAATTATATTCCTCTACTAAAAATGTTCTATATTTCAATGCATTTGCGATATAGTTTACTAGTGAAAGCCAATTTGCATCAGATCCACCATTTAAAATTTCAAAAATTTCACAATCCGTTAAACTTGTACTTAGAAGATGCAAGCGTCTTATATGTTTTAACACTGGGCATCTTCCTATAAAATGTAGGAGCGTTTCTTCTTCAATTAAGTTGCAGAGAGAACAGAGTCTAGATTGAGTAGTACTAAATTGGTTTCCGTTAAGCCATATTAGATCACCACGAGCTTTCATTATAGTGGATATTTGATATTGGGTAAAACGTTCATTGCAGTATGATCGGCCTTTTGTATGATCTAAGTGCTTGTAAATTCGATGTTGGCTTTCTAATGCAGATACGTAATAATTTTCCTTAATTTCATATTTCATTTTTTGAATTAATTGAATACATACGTCATTCCACTCCGTTTTATTTAAATCGACGTTATTGATTCTTAGGCTGTACTTATTTAGTCGTTCTACGAAGTCCTTAAACCAGAAAAAATGTTTAGATATTATCACTTTCGAGAGTTTATGAGGTAAACTTTGGTTGTCATAATCGTATAAAGTTTTGGAAATGTAATTTAAATGTAGGCTATAGGTATATATATATGCTTCTTCCTGTTCTGTTTCCAGAGCAATAACATAATTAGGTGTATTTTCAGGTAGTTTTAATACCCTTTTTGTAAAAAATCTTAGAAGTTTATCTACATATCCAAACCCAGTACAGCCCCATATTTGTGCTCCATATGTTTGTATCGATCTGCAGGTTGCTTGGAATAGTTTCCATTTTGCTTTTAATGACACATCCCTTTTACTGATAAAATTTTTCCAAGTAACATTGATACAAACTTTTGTCGCCTCAATCTTCGAACATATATGCTTTACAAAGGACATTGAAGGTGTTAATAAAATCCTAAGTATTTGTACTCTTTCACAATCTTTACTTCTTCTATATTAAATTTCAATTTTTCGTTTGCCCCAATACGGCCGCTTTTCCTGAAAACCATTATCTCCGATTTCAAAAGATTAACTTTATCATTTTTGCAGTGTATTTACATTATCGGCCAATAGGACAATGTCATCCGCATACATTAAGACTCTGATATTCATATCACCTATGTACAATCCTCCTTTCAATTGATCATGCAAGTCATTAAAATACAATGTGAACAACAATGGGGATAGCAAACAACCTTGTTTAACACCAGAGTTTGTTCCAAAATATTCGGACAATTCGCTTCCAGTCCACACGGCCGAACTAGTATTTTGATACACATTTTCAATCAGATTTACTATTTTTGTTGATATTCCCATCTGATGGAGCTTATATATAAGGAGCTTCCTAGGAACACGATCAAATGCAGCTTTAAAATCTACAAAAAAGCCATACACTTTTTTCTTTTCGTAAAATGTTATGTTTATAATTGCTGAAAGGTTGTAGATGTTGTCAACAGTTGAGTAGCCTTTACGAAATCCTGTTCTAATTATATTATGTAGGTAAAGACGACAGCAATTGTGGTCAAGAACAAATGAAATTTCACTTGACGACTAACATTTCATTAAAATCAACTAACATTTGTCATTTGTTTTTACTGTTCAAAATATTAAAGTAAGTGATTAATAAATTTATATATTGTTTTTAAAAACAGATTTGTAAATAATTGTTTAATAATATAGTTCTCATATTTAATTGTTTTTGTTAGCTATTGCTAATAATTTTTTTTCAAGAAAAAACTTTAGCATAAACAAATTATGAGTGTTTTGAAATTGATGATATTTTTTTTTAAATACAAACTACTTAAACTATTTTCTTCTTCTTGGTTTGCATATATTTCACAAGACATTCGCCGCGATGCTAACAAGTGCGTACATATGTTTTGTAAAAAACAAACTTATTGTCATTTTGAAATTTCTTTAAGTTAAGTTGTATTTTAATCTCCGTTCAGAGTTAAAAAATTTTGCAAATTTATGACTAAAAATATGTGATGAGTGCTAACTACCTATGATTCGATTTTAATGTATAATATAAAGCAAAAAGACAGCATATCGAAAACTTGTTGCAGTTTATTTAAACAAGTTCATAGATAAATTTATTATAATTAGTAATTTTTTTTGCTGATGTCAGCAGCTTTTTTATTTTTTTTTTTATTAATTAATAATCATATAAATACTTACAAATTATATGCTATTACTGGCCTTCGCTACAACGGCCTTCGGCGCGTTGTAGCGAAAACAGACCAGTGCCTCTGGTGGGAATCGAACCCACGACCCCCGCACTGATAAGCCAGCACGATACCAACTAGCCTACCGGGGCGCACATTCAGCAGTTTTATTTTGCAAAAATGTTACTAATATTTAGTAATGTTTACTAATTTTTTCTACTAAATTAATTTTACTAAAATTTATTGATTATTATTGATGATTTTAGCAAATCGATTTCCATTAAGACTTTAAAAAAAAATACTAAATTTTAGTGACATTTGCTAATTTTTGTACTACTTTTTTGTAACAAAAAAATTACAGTCACGTTTTGCTAAAATTAGCAAAAAAAAATAGCAAATTTTCTGTAACACGTACATATTTTTCTGTAACTTTAACAGACTTTTTAATTTGAGTGTCTGAAATAAACTATTGCGCAGTCGGCCATTTCTTACTTAGTGGTCCCATTACAATTAAATTTGAAACAGGCATAACTGACATAGTGTGGGGCTACAGCTTTGATGTTGAACCTCGTATACCCACCGAGGGCAGTAATATAACCCCAAAGTAGGGTAATTTTTTGAGGAAAAGGAATTGAGTGCTTTTTTTTTTGCTTCCGGTTCGATTTTCAAAAAATTAATATATATGTTATTTGCTCGTATCAAATAACATGTTAACTCATATAGTTACAGAGATATTCCCAATTTAAACTGTAAAAATTTTCAAATTTGATCGGACTCAGGCCGTGTTTTTGAGAACAGTGGGATGAAATTAAGACCAATTTCGTGTTTAAAATATTAATAACTTCTTGATTAAATAAAAAAAAATAAAAGCAATATCTTGTTCCACTCAAAAATTCCTTCTCTTTAGTAACCAAGTTAAAAAAATAAACATATTAAGCACTTATTTTGCCTTAAGATAAATATATATATATATATACCTTTCAGCCCAGCCGCTTGCAAAATTTCCATTTTTAAAATTTTTAGTTAAACCCACTATTTCAAAATCTTCTCGCCTCCAATTATGTAGTGAAGGCGGTTGTAGATACTCCAACACATACCAAGTTTATTGGGTAAGTGTTTAGACATGGTAGCAACACATGTAGAAACCCCGTTTTTGGAAATTTTCTTTTGGGGAGTTGTTGGATTATTTACAGGAAATCATAAATTCTGACATCAATTGTTGACCTTAAAGTATATTTGCGTACAAAAACTCAATTGCTTATGTCTAATAATAAATATTTTATTGAATGGTAAAAATTTCCCCTTCCTAATATTATTACACACAGAGAAATAAAGTGCCAACCGAATTGAAAAGTGTATTTTAATGATAACAACTCATAAATAAGGTTAGTACAACAATATTTACATTATATTTCTAAATATTTTGGGTGTTGCAACTAAAATTTAGTTGAATTAACCGGATTTTGTTGTGAAAACTAATGTTGCCTTGTACCAACCTACTGAAATTCGTAATAACCGAATTTGAGTCAAAGTAACCGAATTTGGGTTGGCAAACACCTAAATTTTTCTCTGTGTGTACCCAAGTTTTTGTTTTACCAAGAGTGCTAAAGTATTTTTTTTTTTTAAATATCTTTCTAACGATACCACGAAGTTACATTTATAACTCCTTAACAGAAAATATTCAAAAGTAACTTCTTATGATATATCCCACTGTCTATTGGTGGCTACAAACAAACTATGTAATTTGAAAAAAAATCGAATATCAAAACAAGTCTGTTTTATTTCGCCTTTTAAAAATAAAGATCATAAGAAAATCATAGTAAAAAAATACTATTGATTTTATTGTATTCTCCATCACTGTATATACCAACCATACACTGAATGAATAAACGATAAGGTGGTAAATACATACTATGAAAAGGAAAAGGATTTTCGAATGTTGTTATTCTATATTCACAAGTTTATTTTGGTGCAGTAGAAACAATTGATTTTCTGTTTTTTTTTTTTTTAGCATATAAGGAAAACAATTTCACCGCTAGAATTTTTTTTCAACTTCTCATATACATTCCACAACATGCATGAGCTAATACCTAAAATGAAATTTAAAATTGACTTGGTTTAGTTTGGGGAAAAAAACTATAAATAGAAATAAATCGCTTTTATCTATGAATGAATTTGGCATTTTTTTTTTTTGGTTTACAAGTGTTGAAAGCTAAAACGAAATTTTAAGATAGGAAAAAGATTATAAAAATTCACATTGAAGTCTTTAAAGGGTGTATGAGTGTTGATTGTATCACAACATTCATGTATAAAAATCAATATTAAGTAACAATTTAATGAAATTTGGTTTCAAATTTGAATCCCTTGCACAACCACAAAACATAAAAATAATGATACACTGGAAAAAAACAAGTTAATAGAAAAATTAAAACGTCTTGCACACTATTTTTAGAAGTTTTTTTTTTTTGAAATTTGTTTTCAACTAAAATTTTAGTTATACTTATTTAGCACCAAACTAACTTCGCACTACATCAGTACAAAAACTAAGTCAAAATGTTTGCTAAAATTAAGGGATTATTCCCTATTGTGGCCTGTTCCCTTTCTTCTTATTATTGCATGAATATGTCAAACCTGTCAACTCTCATCGAGTTTAATTTCCGCTATCACTATTTTAAAAAAGTTTCGATTTGATTGCACCCGTTTTTTTCGGTTTTATTGTGTTTGTGAAAAAAAATCCCAATATAAAGTGTAATTTTTTGTAAATATAAAAAGTGAATAGCAAACAAGTTTTAAAGAATTTTCCAAGTCGGATTTGTGTAAACGGTAAGAATTTTATTCTCAATTTTAATAAAATTAATTGATTACATACACAAACGAAATAAAATAAAACAAAAAGTGAAAAATTAAATTTTCATAATGATCCGTAAAGTGGTATAATATAAAATACATGCTAATATGTGATTATATATGGTGTAATGCATAGCCATATGTAATTATATGTTTCTTATAAGGTAACATATATAACGATATATTTTTGATACATTGACCTTTATAAAATTATATATTAGACATATATGCTATATATAATGAGATATGGCAGATCTATTGTCATATATAATAACACAATTTTATATATAACACAAAATGCAATCATATATGGGTCAATATGTGATATTTAAGTTTTGACTACATTTTAAAAAACAAACCACATCATATTACTGTATTATAATTAGCAATATGCCAAAATCGACTTTTTGCGAAAAAGAACTTTTTTATTGTTGAAAATGGTTCTTTAGGGTATCAGAAGCAACTTTTGTTCCGCGACTTTTTTATAATTCCGTTATTTACAAAATTACCGTTATTTTTAGGTTCTTGAAGAAAATCAAAATTTTGACCGTTAAATTTCCAGAATTCGACCAAATGTTGTTTGGCAACTTTGTACAAAATCATATGGTGAGTACTTTTGCAGAACATATGAACTCAAAATATTTGCAAATACAGGGTGTTTTGATGCATTTTTTAAAAGAAATGAATTTTACGCCATCTAGCGGCAATAATTTGTACTAACAAAATTCAACAATTAGAAAGGTAATTGAATACCTTTCCAACAAAAAAAAAAACTTGAAAATCGGATGAAAAATAACCGAATGAGAAAGAAAAGATCTATAAGATAATGAGATAGTACCAAATTTATATTAAAATATGTATGTAAATAAAAGCATTGATACAAAGAAAAACAATAAAAAAACAGTAACATAGAAAACTTGTAACAGACTATTTACAACGAAATAATTTGAGGAAGACAAGGTAATGACAACTTTTGAATATTATCAATTTTATTGAATTATTGAAAGTGAAGTATACGACTGTTGACTTTTATTTTTCGTCTGTTTTTATTAAGTAAATCATTTGAGAACAGATAATATGAGCCTCACAAAAAATAAAAAAAAAATATGACCCGGAAACTAATCCCTATGTCTTTTGACCTTCTGAATTCGATTCCGTCATTAGAAATGAATTCAATTGTTGGGTTTTTCTGTAATTTACAAGGACAGTCCACAAAGGGAACCTACCCGGTTCCTTTGTAAATTTGACTTATTGCTAGTTAAAATTTTTTAAAATTTTATTTCTTTATATAAGATCAAGTCTGGTTTATTACGAAAAAAATAAGAGGTGTTTTAATAAAATCAAAAGAGGTGTTTTAATAAAATCAAAAATTTTAAAAGTAACATGGATTTAAACAAACACTTTTTAACATGGTCAAATTTACAAATTAGGTAAGTTCACTTTGCGGACTTTGCTTGTAAATTACATGAAAACCCAACGATATAATTCAATTCTTATGGCGGCATCGCATTCAGGAGGTCATAATACATAAGGATTGGTGGGTCTGGTTTCTGGGTCAGAACCTTTTTATATTTTTGTGAGGCTGTGTAATTCATAAGCACGCAAAGGTGACGGCTAAAATATCTACTGCCGCTTTATCGCAATAGTAAATGAAATATAAGTATATTTACTTATCACATGGAAAGGAATTTTGTTTCCCAAAGTCAAAACAGTGTCTATGTTCTTAATAACTAATGTTTAACTAATTTCAGTAGCATAAATTTACGTTTTTTTTAAAAATTCACCCTGTTTTTTTAATCAATTAATACAATTTGTCGAAAATAGGCTGTACTGTTTGTAATACGGCACAAATTCGGCTGAATATTATGCCTTGGGAGACAACATAGTTGTTGATGACTAAAATATCTAAAATTCTGCCGTGGTGCTTGAAGATAACATTCCTACTTCAAAAGTTATAAGTGAATGAAGGTCAAAAAACCCCATTTTTTTCATTTTTTTTCGCCTTTTTTTTACATTTTCCTAATTTTCTTGTAAACGAAAAATGCGATCGCCAAGCACCACGGCAGAATTTTAGATTTTAATGTCATTAACAACTGTGTTGCATGGCAAGCCATAATATTCAGCACAATTTGTGCCGCGCTAAATGTTAGAAGTAGTATTTTCTTACTTCCAAGTTTTGTTGTTGCCACTTTGTTTTTTTCAGTGTATAATTCCAACAAAAACCAAAATTGAAAGATTACTACCCAAAACTAACTACTCAACACAAAGCAACGTTGATTTTGTAGCTATTAACATAAATAATGCGTTAAATTCATAAAAAGTCAAAAAATCCAAGTTTTAAGGGCCACCCTAAATATCCATTTTAGGACAAGTGAGGGGCATTCTAAGAAGCAAGTAGGGTACCTGACTCTACCCCCGAAACATATAAAATCATTCGGGGTTAATAGCTTGAAAATGAAAAAGTTGTTTATTTTGGCATATTGCTAATTATAATTTTACATTTATTTGATACAGTTGTTTTATTTTGTTTATTTTTTTATTACATATGTGGTTAATTTTTACTACAATTTTGGTTTATTTTTTGAACAGTAAAAAACAAATGACAATGTTAGTTGAATTTACTGAAATGTAAGTCGTCCTTTCTTCAAGTGAAATTTCATTTGTTTTTAAATATATATGCAGTTGTCTTTACCTACATAGTAGTCTAAGTGTAGTATCTTTTTGTGCTAATTTTACAGGTTTAATTCTATGAGTGCCGTGTTATACATTACACATTTCCAAATTAAGAATGGAAATTAAATTGTTTAAGTTTTTTCTCATAGAGTATGTACCATTATCATTATGAATATTTGTGTAAATTGTTTTGGAGAATCGATTGCTGTTTATGGTTGTAGCAATTTTTATTTTTATTTTTCCTTTTGTTTTTTGTGTTGTATTGTTTAACAACCGTTACTAAATTATATGGCACAAATGCTTCGTTAATTCTTATTTTATCTACATTTTCTTATTGTCTCAGTACACAACAATGTAATTGACGCCGCTGTTAACGAATTTACACAAAATACAAATGTAAGCACGCAAAAAATACAAAAAACTATTACTTAAGTACATATTTGCTTACTTATAACGATGCTTTAAAAGGATATTTCCAGTTAACATTAATGAAATGAGAAATGGAAAAGAAAAAGAAAAAGAAAAAAATATGATTGTAACTACAACAATTTTTTAAAGATTAAAACATATATATTGATAATTTTCGATAATTTTCGTCTTCATAAAATTTCAGGAACTAAATTTAAAAACTTTTATTTTAAGTTATGAATGATTTCGAAAATTATTAACCTTAAAACTAATTTCACAAAATGCATAAATTTTGAACAAAGTGCCCAAAAAAAAATTTTATATGAGCCATTTCAAAAATTTGAAACTCACTTAAGATTCCTCTTATTTCTCAAGGTTTTCTGAATTGAGAAAAACTATGGACAGGGTTAGATAGACTACTTTAAAACTATTACATGCAGAGATTTACGTTGCAAAATGGCCATTTAAAAGTCGAAAAATTTAAAAAATTACTTGAAACTTGCCAAAGTTATTTCATTCATTTTGTTCATAGTTTTTAATTTTCTGACCTCACCCAATGCAAAATAGAGTACCCATAATTGGGAGATACATTCACTAAAAAATAATCAAAATATCGGTCCATAGTGAAAAGTTGTATGGTGGTTTAAATGTTGGTTGAAACCGAAATTTTCTGATTAATAAGCTTTTGCAGTTTTGGAATTGAGTTTTGAGAACATTATTTCAAAAATTATTTAATTTTATACAGTTTTAGGTACACCTTGTTGGAGTCAGAGCCCCATAGCAAGATACAAGCATCACAAACTTTATATTGTAAACTAGATGTTTGTACCCGGCCTTGCCCGGGACGCAAATACTTTTAAAACAACCCACATCAAAAACAAATGTACATTCAGAAAACGTCTGCTGTAAATATATATGGTTGTTTAAGTTATAATACAGTATATCTATTTTTAAGAGAGTCAGTTGTAGAAGAAATTTCATTTTTACTACATATGTAGCTCATTTAAAAAAAACAAACCACATCAAATTAATGTATTCTGATTTTACATTAATTTTACACAGTGCTTTTTAAAAAAATTAAGCAAATAAATGTTTGTTTATTTTTTACTACATATGTGAATAATTGTTACTACAATTGTGGTTAATTTTTATAGCAGTAAAAAACAAATAACAATGTAAGTTGAATTTACTGAATTGTAAGTCGCCCTTTTTTTGAAGTGAAATTTCATTTGTTTTTAACTACATTTGCAGTGGCATTTACCTATGTAGTATTTTACTTTAAGACTTAAAAAAAATACCGATTTTTTCTCTAATTCCTTATCTTAATTATGGCCCCCGCCCATGAGCCTCTCGACGCCCCGCTAGCGACGGCTCCGCCACCGACGCGGCCTTTGTATAAAGAGTAAAAAGCGCATTTCTATTTTATTTCAACGTCTAATATTTCGATTGTATCCGGTTTTGATAAAATTTGGTCAATATGTTTGACAGTGAACGCATATTTCCCGAACGGGAGTTTTTGTTTTGAAAAATGTGTCAACTCTAAAGCTTTGAAATATCGCAAAATTCGGCGTTGGGAAATCATTTAAAAGGTCTAAAATTTTGTTGTTTCAAAGATATTGAAAAACTTATTTTTGCATATGAATAGTGAAAATGTTGACGTTCAGACGTTAAAAACGTGTTCAAAACACATTAAGCAAGTATTCAAAACACCCAGAAAAGTAGAATATTTACAACTTTCTGAGATTTCTGAAAATATGTGTACCCTTGATAAAAGGAACTTGTATAATAATTGTTGGTAAAGTCCGTTAAAAATTTATACTATGTATAACAAACTTAAACAAAGCGTATATGCAATTTAAAAAAGGGTGCGTAAAAATGGGCGTGGTATAACAAAATTATACGAGATCCTTGCAGGAGATATCCGTTGAAAAAAAATGAGAGAACAGTCAGTGTAGAAAAAAAATTTACAAAAAATATGTACGGAAATGTGCGCGTCGCCAATGAAAAGTATGTGGCGATATTGTCCGAGGTATCTTGTGTCAGATTGAGCAAGTTCCATTAAGAAAAACATGTATTATCTAAAATGAAAAATGCATGCAAAAATTTAAAAAAGTTGGTCGTAAAAGTAGGAGTGGGGTGTGATTATCAAGTGTGCCAGTTTTGAGCAAGTTCCATTGAACAAAAAATATTTTATATATAGGAAAATATTGCATTCGAAAATTAAAAAAAAGTGGTCGCAAAAAGGCGTGGCCAATGATATGGTGACCTCGGCTGAGATATAAGTTTGAGCAAATTTCGTTGGAAAATATAAATTTTATTATCAAATATCATATTTGCATATTTTTACAAAAAGTTCGCGTAGAAGTGGTCGATAAAAAAAAGTACATGGTTACCTTCATTAGATTGAAATGATGGTGTGTATTGAATTTCAGAGAACTTTATAAATACTAAAAATTTGTATAGTGAACAAATAAACATAAAATTAATCTATATTCTATATATATATATATATATATATATATATATATATGTATGCACAGCGCATAGTCTAGAGACATTTATTCGTTCCTTCGCATAGTTTAGGGACATTTGCTTACTTTGGGGACTGTCCCCAAAGTTTTCGCGCGTTTTCATACATCTAGCGTATTAGATGAGGACAATTTTTTCCATACACCGCATATTCCGGCGACAATTTTGGGCGTGTCCCTAAAGTATGCGCTGTGCATACATATACGTATATTTAAGAATTTGGTGAATTTGTAAAACAGCTCGACATTTTCAAAATCTGTTTTAACAAAACAATGTTGTCAGGTGTTGGTTTGTATTAATTTTTTTTATTATTTTATTAATTAATAATCATATAATTACAAATTATATACTATTACCCAAACCGCCTTCAGCGCGTTGTTGCCAAAACAGACCAGTGCCTCTGGTGGGAATCGAACCCACGACCCCCGCACTGATAAGCCAGCACGCTACCAACTAGCCTACCGGGGCTCACGAAATTTTTATTTAAAAATAGTTTTGCACATTGTAAGTAACAAAGTATTAAAATGCAATAAATCTTAATAATTTTCAATTCAGTCCTGAAATTGAAAATGACGACACTTTTCAAAAGTTATTGTGTTAAATGTACTAATATTTATACAAGTATTCATAATTTACTTAGATTTATACAAGTACTATTTATAACTTAAAGAGGTTTTGTTTGATTTTTTTTCGAAAATTTAATTTTTAGCTGGACTCTGGACAACCATAAAAAAAGCTGGACAATCCAGCAGAATCCATCCCGTCTGGCAACCGTTGTCGGCATGGAGGACCATACTCCAGCGAAGATGGCTGGTGAGACAGGATTTTTGGAAGTCCCTGCGGGAAGGGTCAATAAAGGGAAAAGTCTTCCCCTTGGCGGCCTGACGAAACCACTGAAGCGACGAACTTGAAATTTGGCATTATTTAGAATTTATCACGAGTAGATATCTATATTGGCGGGATTTTTGGAAATTCCCACGGGGAGGGGCAAAAAGTTGGAAAACCTCCCCCATGAATTTTTTTTAGGTTGTTAATATTAAAGTTGCATTAGTGGAACAAAATTGCTAGACATAATTTGTTACAATACTCTTTATGTAATTTTTATGTTCTTAGATTAATTCACATAAAATCGCTGTCATGTTTTTTTCTCGAAATACAAGAACATCGTTAAACTTAAACTCTTTTGTGTCCTTTATAATCGACACGGTCGTTACAGTGTCAATTCTTTACAATTTTGGCGAAATATTGATTTTATTTCAATTTAACAAAAAAAATTGTTCGCAACTATAAAAATTTATATGCGGGAACTTTTTTAAAAATTGGGAAAAAGCTTAATTATGTTGCTTAAAATTATTCTATATAATTTGCGGCTAGGATAGGAAAAATTTGATATTATATTTGCGAAAAAAATTAAAATTAAATTAACCCGCATACATAAGTTCTAAGTCATATATCGTAAGCTTGAACATAAAAAGACAAAACATTTTTAATATCAGTTAAATAGTTAAGCTATTTATAATTGTGCCTCTAATACGTTGCTATACAGCAAAAATTATCAACGAAAATGTTTTGTAACAAGAATTTTACACTTCAAAAGATTTGTAAACACAAGAACAAAATACGTAATTTTTATTTAATTAAAACTTTACGCAAATAAATTTACAATTTAATTAAACTTTGTAAAAAAAAAAAAAATATTTTTATTTTCATTTTTACATTTGCATGTCTTTTTGATGAAAGTTAATGCGGAACAAACACATATTCATATTAAAAATATATTTAAATATAAGGCATTCCATGTAAATAGTAGAGCTTACAAATTTTGTAACAAGATAAATTAAAATCTATTATATGCGTTTGAGCATATTTTAAACTAGCATATTTCCAATATTCATCAATCATCTTTAGATTTTTTTTATTTCACATTTGTATAGTAAATTTTGGCGAAAAAATTTCAGAAATAAAAAAGTTAACAATCGGTAACTTCAAAACTTCTTGTTCTATATTTTATTTGCACGATATTTACTTGAAATGGCTTTTTCTGCTAACACCATATTCAAAATCTGGTGCCATAGTGTAGCCTTAAAGGGTTCTAAAAAAAAATAAGTTCTAACAACGGTTTTTTGTTTATTTTTCAAAGCGTTGGCAACTGTCGGTTATCCGTTGGTAGAATGTAGGATTAGCAATCTTAACAGTAATGTCCTGTTACCCGATTGATAGCATTGGCCAACAGTTGGCACATTGTTTGTAAAGGGTGTTTTTTATAGAGGTATAGAACTTTGAAATGGAATAAAACAAAGATGATTTTTTTTAATTGGCATGACATTTACTTTATTCGAAAGATAATCTTCTGGCATTATATTTAAATATGACTTCTGGCATATGACCGCCACGGATGGATCAGACGTAGTCTAATCTGGATATTAAATTTTCAATGACTTTTTTCAACATTTGTGGCCGTATATTGGCAATAACGCCTCGAATGTTGTCCTCCAAGTGGTCAATCGTTTCGGGCTTATCTTCACAAATCCCCATAGACAATAGTCCAGCGGCGTTAAATCATACGATCTTGGAGGCCAATTCACGGGTCCAAAACGTGAAACTATGCGTTTACAAAACGTTTCTTTCAATAAATCAATTGTAGCACGAGCTTTGTGACATGTTGAGTCGTCTTGTTATAACCACGGCTCCTGCACATCATGGTTGTTCAATTGATAAGCGAAAAAGTCAGTAATCATGGCTTTATAGGCTCTATAGCGGTCACCATTGGCTGTAACGTTCTGATCAGCATCGTTTTTAAAGAATTACGCACCAATGACTCCACCAGCCCATAAAACACACCAACCAGTCAGTTTTACTGGATGTAATGGTGTCTCAACACACACTTGAGGATTATCATCACTCCAAATAAGGCAGTTTTGTTTATTGACGAATCCATTTAAAAAAAACTGAGCTTTATCGCTAAACAAAATTCGCAAAATTCGTATTTCGAACAGAACCATGACTTTCAAAATAAATTTGCACAATTTGGTGGTACAGTGAAATAACTCCCAAATGAAATAAGTCCCAATGAAATAACTCCCAATGAAATAAATCCCATCAAAAATGAAATAACACCCAATGTAAAAAAATGAAATATCTCCCAATGAGAGAAATGAAATAAGTCCCAATTTTTGGGAGTTATTTCAAAATTTAAAAATAAATCCCAAAAAAAATGAATTAACTCCCAATGAAATAAGTCCCAACAAAAATGAATTAACTCCCAATTTTTGTTTGTTTTGTTTTTCTTTTAGAGAACACTTTTTATTTCATAAGTATATGTAAGCATATACATAATATGGTGGAGTGCAATAATGCCTTACGAAATAAGGCCTTTAAGGCTTTATTTCACTTTCAATTGAGAAATAAGGCCTTTATTTGCAAAAAGGCTTTATTGCACTTTGAAAGTGAAATAAAGCCGTAAAGGCCTTATTTCACTTAAATTTTTTTTTAAATGAAGCAATTAAATTTCTTATTCTTATTCTTCTTATATTTTATTGAACAATTATAAAAAAATTTCATATTAACAAAAATTAATAGAACATTAATAATTCAACAAAAAATTTAACTGCAACAATATTGAAAATCTTTGCTTTATAAAGTTTTTCTGCGTGGCGGCCTGCGGCCGCTCTTAGGGGTTTTCTCCTCCATGGGACGCGGCAGGTGGCTTCGCTGAATAAAGTTTCCCTGCGCGCGTCACACTAGGGAAGATAATGAGACGGGCGCAGGAAAACTGTATTCAGCGAAGCCACCTGCCGCGTCCTATGGAGGAGAAAACCCATAAGATCGGCCGCAGGCCGCCACGCAGAAAAACTGAACAGTGTAACAAAAGAATCAAAAAATACAAAATAAAGGCTTTATTGCACCATTGGCTAAATTTAAATAAAGGCCTTATTTAAGAGAAATGAAATAACTCCCAACAAAAATGAAATAACTCCCAATCGTAAAATTGCGTTTGCAATAAAAATGAAATAAGTCCCGACTGCGATGAAATAAGTGCCAATCAGGCACGTAGCTAGGGGGGGGGGGGGCTTGGGGGCTAGAGCCCCCCCCCCCCGAAATGGTTTGACAAATTTAAAAACTTAATACAATTCGTTAGAAAGTAACAATGATATTGATAAATTTAATATGAAAATATTTATTTTTGACTTGGATCAAATAGGAAATAGTTTTTTATGATTCGAATCTTAAAATTTCGGTAGAAAACATCGCCTGCAAATGGGCGGCTATCATTGTTAGAGTTGATTTTTGACAAAAAGCAATAAATAAAATCATTTCATAAGAGATTTCGAAGTCTTTGACTTAAAATATAATCAAAAAATTGTTTGAGACAATGGAAACTAAAAATCAAATATGTCTACACAGAAAAAACTAAAATTGAGTTTTAATTAAAATATTTGTTGATTCAGCAAAAGTTTAACTGAATTCGGTCGTGTTGATGCAATTGTAGTAACAACTAAAATAATTTGTATCTATTTAATTAATATTATTTTCAATTACATATAGTTTTATTCACATCTACTAAAAATTTAATTGAATATTGTTTACTATTGGGAAAAATTACAAAATTTTAAAAAAATCACCAAAATTTAAAAAAAAATAGCCAAAATTTAAAAAAATCGAGACCATTTGAAAAAATCGCAATATTTAAAAAAAATTGCCAAAACTTAAAAAACAATCCTCAAAATTGCAGAAAATTAAAAAACTCCCAAAATAAACGCCAAAATTCGAAAAAAATTTAAAAAAAATCACCAAAATTTAAAGAAACGCGAATTTTCAACTTTAAACAATTTTTTTTTAATTTTGGCGACTTTTTAAAATTTTTGCATTTGTTTCAATGTTGTTATTATACGTTATAAAAACTGATTTTTTTTTTATACCAAATTAATTTTCAATTAAACAGTTAATTGAAGGTAAGTTTAAATTGGACAAAAGTTTAATTGAATTTTTTTTGACAATGATTTTTTCTGTGTATTTTGACATAATCTTTTAAAATGGAGATACCACTAAGACTCAAAATTAAGTTTACTTGTGCCGTAAAAGTCGTTACTTTACTTACAGTGCAATCTTTTTATTTAAATTTGGTTTGCTACGCACGCATCTGGTAACATAGTTTTCAGTATTTTTTTTTACGATATATATTACGATATCTCATACATTTTTTTAATTTTTTGAAACAAATTTAAGCCTCAAACTTTGATCGATATGCATAATGTGTTAACGTGGTCCAATGTGACTCAAATTTTCTCAATTTTTTTTTAGACTAAATGTAAACAAATTTCTATCCGCGCTCCTTGAAATGCGACATTTTAAAATCAAGCAGCTAAACCAGTCCTTTTGTTATAACTATGTAGTTTTTTTTAGACATTTTAAAGGGGTTTTATTTAAAAAATTGATTAAAGACAATGTGAAAACCGTTTGAAATTGTCCAAAATATAAATCAAAGTGAATTGGAAATACATAATTTAGTTTAAATAAGACCTAAGCGATGTCAGGTATATTTTTAAATTTTTAAATTTTCCAATTTTATATTTTTTCTTTAATATTATTTCTTTCAGACTACAATCACGGTTGCTTGTAAAATTAACGATTTTTTAAAATTTTTTCGGATTTATGAAAAAGGGGCAAAATAGTGAATAATTTGTTAAAATAATTCAAATAAGTGGCAGCCGGGGTCCACGACATAGTGTCAAAATGGTTTTCAAAAAGTGTGTTTTCTTGAGCATTTTAACGATGTTTTTAAATAAGTCTAAATTACCTAAACTTTAGACATTTTTTCATACAAAGATATGTTAATATCTTTCTTTCTTTTAGCTAAATTAATATTTAGCTAAAAATTGAACGTAATTAGACAATAACGATGCATATCCAACTTAAAGTACACAAACGTTTTCAAATTTGACGTATTTCGCGGATTGTGATCAAACACATTAAAGCGTTGTTTCGCGATATAAACATAAAAATTCGCAAAATAATGAACACAATAAGTAAAAAATGAAAAAATGCATTTTAAGGAAATGCACTTTATGCGGGAGGTTTTTTTTTCAAAATGACGTAAGAAAGCGATTTCTATTATTAATACATGATTGCCCATTACGTGTAGGTAAAAATTTAGCAAAAAAAAAAAAAAAAAAAGCTGTTACTCTAGTGTGCAACAAAAAAAAAATTATATAATCAAAATAAAAAATCGAAAAGCCCCCCCCGAAACAAATTCCTAGCTACGTGCCTGGTGCCAATGGTAACTCCCAAATGAAATAACTCCCAACAAAAAAACTGTTGGGACTTATTTTATTTGGGAGTTATTTCATAATGAATTAACTCCCAACAAAAATTATGAAATAAGTCCCAACGCATTGGGACTTACTTCGTAATGAAATAAGTCCCAATTTACATGGAAAATTTTTTGGGACTTATTTCATTTTTCCATTGGGACTTATTTCATTTGGGAGTTATTTCACTGTACCCAATTTGGTAGCGTTGTTCATTCGTCAGTCTATTCATGTTGGAATGCCAAACCAAACTAAACATAAATAACTTGACAGACGACAAAATGGCCCCCAGTTGAAAAAGTGTTGCCAACTTAAAATTCTATACCCGTATAAAAAAACACCCTTTAGTTCAAAAAAAGTTGTGCTTTTAAAATACTTGAATTTTATTTAGTTTTGAGAAATATGAATAATAAGACACGTTTAAAAAGCAGTAATGGTAGAGCGGCAGCAAATTACTTCGAGTTTCCGAATTCAAATCCCGAAAAAGACAAACGAAAAAATTTTTTATTTTTTTTTTAATTAAAACAAAATACTAAAATGTTCAAACAGCCAATAATTTTACTGTGGTGCATTGAGTAGGATAGTGGACTATTTATCTGAAGGCCACGGTTCAATACTTGAAAAATCAAAAAAGTTTTTTAACTTCAATAAAATTTTGTTGAACGTAATAATGTTTAAGTGGAATATAATATTAAATCAGACAACTGAATATTAGCTTTCACGACTAAAAATAAAATTGAATACGAAGATAGTTGTCGTAACAGCCAGAATTCGATTGGCCACAAATTTGATGTCCGCAAATGAGAATGTGTTCTGGTTGGCAATTTCTACGGCAGGAAGTAAAGAGTCTATCCATGTGTAAAGAAAATAAAAATTTTATTCTCAGATAAGTGCCCTATGGGGAATGAGGAGTCAATTAACCTTAAAGTGACTGGTTAAAGAAGGACTTATCACAGGACTTGTATAATTTAATACTGAAGTGGGTTAAGCAGTGTCAACTGTCCTAAAATTACCAATCCTGTGACTGGTAAAGGGAGGACATACCACTTAACCAAAATGCTTATTAACAAGAAAAAGCCAGTTGGCCAGAATTTTACACATTGGAAGCTGTTTAGTTTTCGTTTATTTTATGCCCATCTTTATGCCCATCTTTGGTTAGACCTTTCGCATGCCACTATGTGGTTTAAAGCAGGACAAATGACCCCCTCCTATGACAAGCCCATGTTAAAGTTGCCAGTTGTTTACATAGGGTAGGGTTTAGCAGAGGACCGGTCTCTGCCACAAAGGGACCGATCCGGTGGCACACGCAGGACCGGTGCCATCCCCCATAGGGTGATGACACACACTGTGCGAACTATCTTCAACGTTGCAATGAATCTTTGCATTAGACCTATGAAGTGTTATTGGAATTCATCCATTGAAGCTTTTTATTAAATGATTGCGCTTTTGCAATAAAATTTTTAAATTAAAATTTTTATTATTCATAAAAATTATGCATCTTTTTCATTCGGTTTAAGAAATTTTCCATTTAATTTGTGAAGAAAACCTCATTTGTTTAAAGAAAATTTTCTTTAAAACTCGTCCAAAAAAATTCTCTCTCTCCATAGCTCTACGATGGCACTCGAGTTTGCATTTAAAGAATGGTATATAATAAAATAACCACCATGGTTGACATTGTAGTCTGAATTTCTAATTTATAGTATAATATCTAACACTGTGTCGCAATTTTTTAATAAACCATTTCTTTATTTTTTTTAGAATAGTTTAAATATTGACTGCTACAGAGAGTAAACACCCCAGTCAGAAACTGTTAATGTACATAGGTAAGATGTGGCCAAAATTAATAAAAAATATGATTATTTTCCGAAATTTTGATGCCAAATACAAGATTATATTCCAAATGAAAGTAATCAGCCAGCGTAGTTAGAATGACACATCAAATTGCAACTTTTTTTATATCGATTTCCAAATAAATTTTAAAATATAAAATATAAAATATGTTTTCTAGTTTTACTGGATCACTCGAAAGCGTTTGACACTGTGGAACACTCTATTCTTTGCCTTAAACTTAAACATATGTGCAATTTTTCACCAACTGCGGTAAAATTAATATCTTCATATTTACAAGATAGATCTCAGGCAGTTTACTATGGTAATGACAAATCAAATAGTTGTTTAGTATCGAGAGGGGTACCACAGGGTTCTATACTTGGTCCACTTTTATATTCCATATACTCAAATGATTTACCTTCTCAACTTAAACACTGTGGAATACAAATGTATGCGGATGACGTACAACTGTATATCAGTTGCCAACCATCCGATACCACAGAATGCATTAGTAAGCTAAACCAGGACCTAGACAGAATAAATTCATGGGCTTCAAGGAATGGTCTTTGCTTAAACGCTAGGAAAACTAAAGCTATGGTAATTGGTAAGAGCAAACTGATTCCCACATCTTTTCCGTCAATCCAAATAAACAATTCGAGTATAGAAATAGTGGAATCAACTAAAAATCTTGGTGTTATATTTAATTCTAAACTTGACTGGTCTAACCACATTAATGCAATATGTGGTAGAACGTTCTCTATGTTACGCAATCTGTGGATGACCCAATATTACACTCCGTTTGAAATACGTATGTTATTGGCAAAGACATATCTAATGCCAACACTGTTGTATGGGTGTGAACTTTTTTCAAGCTGTGATTCGGCAAGTCAGAAAAAACTTAACGTTACTTTCAATAATATCGCCAGATACGTTTTTGGTATTAAGCGGTTCTCAAGAATTTCTCGTTATGCAAAGCAGTTATACAACATATCTTTTGATAACCTGTTAAAATGCCGCTGTCTAATTTTCTTACATAAAACTATCTACTCAAAACAACCAGGCTATTTATACAATCGTCTTATCTTCTCTAGATCAAATAGAGGAAAAAAGATAAACAGTTTTCGATATCGTAATCAGATATCTGAAAGACATTTTTTTATAAGCTCCATTCGGCTCTGGAACCGACTACCCCACAATATCCAAGCAACAAGCAATGCTAAGCACTTTAAACGCGAAATATTTAAACATTTTTCTTAACTTTTTTAATTAAACTATTTTATTTTATTTTTTTTAATATTATTGTTTTTTTTTAATTTTTTTTAATTTTTTTTAATTTTTTTTAAATTTAGTATTTTCTTTAAATCATCAAGAACTGTTTTATAAAATTATTTATTTGTTGCCCACTGTATTTTGCCTAATTGTATATTAATCTTTTATATTAGTCAAACTTTTTATATGCTACATTTGTGATTAAAGTTATATGTACAGTGCTATAAAAGACTTGTTCTTGTTGCACTGTGTACCAATAAATAAAATAAATAAATAAATAAATAAATAAATAAATAAATAAATAAATAAATAAATAAATAAATAAATAAATAAATAAATAAGAAATAAATAAATAAATAAATAATAGAATAAATAAAGAAATAAATAAAGAAATAAATAAATAAATAAATAAATAAATAAATAAATAAATAAATAAATACATAAATAAATAAATAAATAAATATAATAAATAAATAAATAAATAAATAAATAAATAAATAAATAAATAAATAACTAAATAAATAAATAAATAAATAATAAATAAATAAATAAATAAATAAATAAATAAATAAATAAATAAATAAATAAATAAATAAATAAATAAATAAATAATAAATAAATCAAATAATGAAGTAACTATTTTTTTAACTTAGTTTGTTTGAAAAATTGTTTTTTGTCAAAATTAGTTTACTTACAAACTAAATTGGTTCATGTCAGTCAGGCGCAGACCCAGGAAAAGGAGGGAATCTTGAGTAGTTTAAATTGACTTATTTTAATCTTTTTTACATTTTTTTTGTTGAAGAATTGCATGTTGGGGCAAGAAATGTTCATTTTCCATCCCTCTGTATCCACCCTTGAGGTCAGTTATCCCTTTAATAAAAATTCATCAAAATCGATGCATGTACTAAGACTTTATATATACAAAAGCGAAAATTTATTTGGTTTTATAAATTTTCTTTACATATTTTAGATTTTTAAGACTATCGTACTAAGACGATCCTTCCTAAGATAAAAAACATGCCTTCAGCTTAAAAATGTTAATTACTTTTATTTAAGGTTGCCAAAAAACCGTGGCAACTCTAGAAAAAAAATATTGCAAACCTACAAAATATATTAAAAAATTGTCCGAAATAGACAAGTACAGCTAATGTGATATGCAAAATATTTAAAAAAGTATAAAACTTGGAAAATAAATAATATAAGAAAATATATGAAAAGTTCCCTTTATGGAACATTATTAGAATTTAATTTTTTACATTTTAGTTGTATTTATTATGTTTTTATGGGAATCAATTTTTTTTGTTAAAATTGCGAATAAAATTCTTACCGTTTACAAAATTCCCACTTGAAAATTTCTTCAAAACTTGATCGTTAGTCACTTTCCATATTTCCAAAAAGTTACACTTCATATTGCGTTTTTTGAAACGACACAATAGCAGAATTAGCAAAAAAAAATTCTACTTATTACCACGTGATTGACAATACTGTATTCAGAATAAAAATTGCTATTATGGGTCATTTTGAAACAAAGTCTTCTGGTATGAAGTGCAATTTCTAAAAATTCATTTTTCACGTTTTTATTATTTAATTAGACTGCACAAAATGTTTTAAAATACTCGGTATTCTGCAAACTTGAATGCCCATATCACAAAATAAACGAAAATAGTCAAATTAAGAACCTGTTGTGTACTTTTAGAGCAATACGTGAAAGATTAATTAAAGTAAAATTATGTTTCTTGAAATTTTTTTATGGATGTTAGAAATAGGATATGTAAAATTTGGCATTTGCAAAAAAAATCGAAAGTTTTAACTTATCCTATCCGTAAAGTTCATAAAAAAATGTTAATAAACATATTTTACTTTTTCGTTATCCTTGAAAAAGTTAACGCATAAATTAAAAATATTTTGTATAAGTTTTTTTACTGTATTTGTCCTTATTCAATCTGTTGAGTAATTATTAAGTGCAAAAATTAAATTTCAATGTAATATAAAGATGATATATGTCAATAATATACTTATTTTATCTGTCAATATTGCATGTTCTAAGTTAAAAAAGTTTAAAATTACCCCAATATGCGACTTTATTGGGATAGTTACCATGGAATACATTATATATAGATGCTTTTACTTGTAAACCCTATTATAATATGTGAAATGGTAAAAGTAAGTATGAATATAAATATTTCCACAAAAAGAAATTATATAAAACAGACATTTGTTCGTGTAGTTCCTATCGGTGCCTTATTTTTTTTTTTTGTTCTGTTCTCTTAAGGTACCCATACACTAGGCAATATTCTTGTGCAACTTTTGCTATTGTTCAAAATATTACCAGTGTGTATGTCGTATTAGAAGGTTGTACAATATATTGGAAAAAATCAAAAAGGTGTTGGTTCTTATTGCGCAACCAAGAAATGTGACAAAGATTTTATAGTGTGTTGGCCATATTGTGCAATTTTTACACACCTTCCCCAAAACAACAAAAGAGCAGTGCATATTTTGTGCAAAAATATTGTTCATCTTATTGCAGTGTGTAGGGAAAAATGGAAATAATACAAGAAATAATATTTTCAATAATATTGCAAAGTGTATGGGTACCTTTAGCCTTGAGCTTTTTTCATTTGACAAAGTAATTAAAACGCTTTGCTACCTAAAAGTAAAAAAAAATAAAAATAAAACGAACATACTACACACAAAAAGATAAATGAACTTTTTTTATATTTTAATCAGTTTCTTCTGCTTTATTTTTTTATTTTTAATTTATATATATATATATATATTATATATGTGCCTACTACATACAGTGGGGAGCTGAAAGTACTATTCGTACCTTAAGATGTAGGCCGAAAAATATTTGACACTAAAACTAAACCATACTTTTCTAAAGGTATAAGGTACGCTTAGTTCTGGTCTTAGAATCATAATCCGACATCACACACAGAGAAAAATTTAGCTATTTGCCAACTGAAATTTGGTTACTATGATACAAATTACTAATTTCAGACGGTTGGCACACCTTAACATTAGTTTTCACAACAAAGTTCGGTTAATTCTACAGAATTTTAGTTGCGATACCCAAAATATTTAGAAATAAAATGCAGATATCGTTGCACTAACTGAAATTATAAGTTAATACAATTAACAGACACTTTTAAATTCGGTTGGTACTTTAAATCTCTGTGTGCTGGCGAGGAAAAGCCTCGATTTTGATAAAAATGCTCCGATGTTTCACCTTCCGATAAATACAATATATTTTTCATTAAACTTACAACGGCACCTAAATACTCTTACCCGTTTTCCGATTTTTGAATTCTTAAGAGTCCTCTTTTGAGTCCTTACGAAAATATTGTCTATTAAAATTCAGGTTGTAACAGCAATTTTAAAGTCCCGCAAAGAAAAATTGTAAAAAAGCCGAAACTAGTTCAACTGACTATAATTCCAAAAAAAATCAAGCTATCTAAAACATTCAAAAATGTAAAAAAGTGTAAGTGCAGCGTATTCCGGTGCCGTTACAAGTATTAAGAAAATTATTTTCCGGAAGGTAAGAATTTTCCTGAACGTAAAAATCGGAACATTTTTAATGTTCCTGTTAATATAGATCAAACGCCTGCTGTCGTAGTATGATTCTGAGATTCTAGATTTGGATTCAGTGTACCTTATGCCTTTAGAAAAGTATGATTTAGTTCTAGTGGTAAATATTTTTCGGCCTGAATCTTTAGGTACAAAAAGTACTTACATATACTCAGAAGAGCTCCCCACTGTACATATTCAGAAACACACTCACTCACATTTGTATTTATATATGAATATAATAAAACAAACAGAAAAAAAGTAATTAAGACTAAAAAATAAACCCAAAAACGCTTTAGTAACTCATGTGTAGTGGTAACAGCCTAGCCTTATACCAAGGATAGCCACCGTATCGGTGTTAACATAAGGTTATTGGTTTATCATGCCGAAACTAAACCCGACCAGAATATTATGTAGATTACTGTTTGTAGTTTAAAAAAAAAGTTTTCAGTTGTGTTGAAAATACGCATTTATACATTTGTTGAAAATAATTTTCTGTCATTTACAGATGTTTTTAGTTATATTTACTATTTTCATTTATATAAAGTTTGATACAAATTTAGCCAAAAATTTAAATTTTTATTTCTTACCGGCTTCAAAAAAATTAAAATTACTAGAAGTTGAAAAAGCTTCCACACTTAGAATACCATGTAGGTAAAGACCACTGCAAATGTAGTTAAAAACAAATGAAATTTCTCTTGAAGAAAGGACGACTTATATTTCAGTAAACTCAACTAACATTGTTATTTGTTTTTTTTTTTTACTGTTCAAAATATGAGCCAGAATTGTAGTAAAAATTAACATATGCAGTAAAAACTAAACAAACATTTATTTGTTTTATTTAAAAAAAAAAAAAAAAAAACTAGTGTAAATGAATAAAACGAATGTAACTCGATCTGGTTTGTTTTTTTTTTTTTTTAATGAAGTACAATTGTATTCAAAACTGAAATTTGTTATACAAATGATTGTTTTTTCACTTAAAAAAAAGATACACGATTACAACTCAAACAACTACAAATTTGTACAGAAAAAGTTCCCTGAGTGCACAAATACTACAGCCATTCAAACACACTACATGTGAGTGTGTCTACATTTTGTAGCAGAAAAAAAAACCAACGAAACTAAAAAACTGAAACATTTTCAAATAATTGACTCGAACATTTATTTTTACTGATTTGTAGTTAAAATTTGAACATTTATTTTTGACTTATTTAAACTTTTTATTTTGACTTATTTACATTTTTTAAAACAAGGATATCATAAAAGACAACCATCTTTAAATTTTAAAATGTTAAGTCTGCTACAAAAAATTTCAAAATTAAAAGGTGGATTCTCGTTATGGTATTCTTGCTTTCAAACGTTAATATCGGCTTTGGTTTCGGCATCATAAACTAATACCTTTATTTTAAAACTGAAACGGTGGCCAACCTTGCCTTATACAATGAACAATGGCACCAGAACGTAAAAAATGTATGCAATTTAAGGGAAAATCTTTAGTTAATTTAAAAAAAATGTCAAGTTTTGAATACTTAATCCATCCAACTTAACATTTATCCTTAACAAGTTTGTTATAATTTTTATTAAAAATAAAAATTATGTTTTTTTCGACCTTTAATTGTGCAATGAAAATGAAAATTATTCAAGTTCAAGGCCATACTCTATATTTCTTTATTATCCATAACTTTACAAAAATTATGGCGGTTTTAATTTCAAATCAAATTAGAAATATTAAATGTAGAGTTATTAAGCTTGTAACCCATTTTTTACCAATCATAGATTCCGTGAGAATTTTTTAACAAAACGTGGTGAGAATATAGGTTGCTTTCCCAGTAACCATTTTCAGCAAATGTTATAGCCTTATCGCGCCCTCTAGTGGTGACATAGTTATTTAAAATTTGAACTTTGTCGCTGTGTCGCTTGGTAGGCACTTAAAGGCTAATGTTTTTTTTTTTGTTAATGTATTTTTCCACCCAAAACTTTCTATTGCCATGTAATAAGTTTGATAATAAGAAATTAAGGCAGGTAAGTGGTTACTTTTCTATAACAAATATATATAATGTAATCTATAATTAAACAATTATTTAAATATTTTGAACTAAAACTTTTATAAATGAAATTTATAAAATTTATAATTAAACAATTATTTAAATATTTTGAACTAAAACTTTTATAAATGAAATTTATAAGATTTCATTTATAAAAGTTTTAGTTCAAAATATTTAAATAATTGTTTAATTATAGTTTACATTATATATATTTGTTTTAGAAAAGTAACCACTTACCTGCCTTAATTTCTTATTATCAAAGTTATTACATGGCAATAGAAAGTTTTGCTGGGGATAAGCCATTTTGGAAAATTGGTTAGAACTTCCGTTAAAAATTAGTTTATAATTTTTTTTTTTTCACTGTTTTGTTTAAATTAAATTTCGAAAGTCTTTCTTTAAAATCAACGAAAAATTAAAACCTTTAATTTCATACTAATTAAGATAACACTTTAGCACTTCAACACTTCAACTGTTCATTAATTACTGTTTTTTTATTAAAAATCCACAAAAAGCCTTAAATTAACTGTTAATTTTAGAAATTTTTCGTGCCAATTGACGATTTAAATTTTGCAAAAAAAAAGTTTTGAATGCGCAAACCTATTTAATTTAACCATTAAAATTTCAAACCCAGCTATTTAAAAGTTAGTTTCTATATATTTATGTTTTTAGTCTGTTTGGTGTGGGCGGGGGGATGGGGGGGTGGGGGTTAGGAAGGATATATCACCCTTATCATCCTGTATTTTTTTTTTAAGTATCAACTATTCAGTCTATGGAACATAATTTCCTTAAATCTACATCCTTTTTAACCAATTTAATGCAATTAAAATGATGGTTCCCAATATTGGCATATTTTGAAATATAATCCATAATTAGCAACACAGAAACACTTGGCTTGAAGGAAGGTATATGTGCCCATTTTATATTAAAAACAACATCCAAGTATTTGTTAATATTGTCTCCAAAAATACTTTGCACGTCACAGTATTCAAGTATAGTCTACCTAATACCGTCCATCGTTTCTCTCAATTCAAGAAACCTCCAAAAATGAGATCCAGTTTCAAAGTTTCAAAGACAGTTTCAAGTTTGAAATTAGTCATATATTAAATCTTTATTTTATAAAATCTCACCCATAGTGCAGTGTTAGTTTGTGTTTAAGTAAGTACGTTTGTATGTAAATTTATATTTAATATAGTTTTGGTCTTGGAATCACTAGACCACTACACTACATCACTTCTACTATTCAGCCATACAATATCTTTTATAAATGAGTACAATGTGTTCGTACATACACACATACATTCACAGTTATGGTATGTACGTGTATTATTTAGTGCGGTTATATCAAAACTTTTACATATATTTTCAACATTTCCATACACTCATACTAATTTCCAATTGTCGTTCATTCCTTGAGTTTTAGTTTTTTGTTTTTCTTTTTGTATGTGTTGGGCCTTAAGAGAATACAACATGGGCTATGTGAATTTTTTATTATGATTTTTCGTCTATAAATATTTGTACTTGTAAATGTGTGTGTGTGTGAATTTATGTTTATATACATTAGTTCAGTTTGTGGATAATTTTAACAGTTTTTATACCCTACATTATGATAAGTAAAATTTTGATTTACTGGTTTTATTAATCTATATTTTCGACCAAATCTGAATGATTAAATTAATTTGTTGATCCAATTTGTTCGAATTAACTTCCGAATATGTTGAATTATTTTAAGGTTTTATGAAAATACATGTTTGATAAAATTTTTATTAAAAATAAAAATTATGTTTTTTTCGACCTCTAATTGTGCAATGAAAATGAAAATTATTCAAGTTCGAGGCCATACTCAATATTTCTTTATTAAGAAATTGTCATAACAAATAATCTAAAGAGTTTTTGTTTTCAAATTTATTAATTGACTACTTTCAGGAATATGTTGATAGATCTTTTTCGGGAATTTTCTAGTGTAAAAATAAAAGGAGAATAAAAACTAAAAGCGTATATTGTATATCTACCAAAGGTAGAGCTTGCACATAAGGAACAAGTTTTCAATTTATTTTTGATCAATGGTGATAATCTTTAACTTTGAGCTAATATATTAGGTCTTATTTAGTGGGACAACTAGGTTATATGAATGTTTGATGTTTGCATGGGATTGTTACTTCTTTTATGAAAATGTTGCAATAATTTTTATCATAATGAAAATAGTCAGAGATTTTAAAATTTTGTTTCAGTGAACATTTTCTAGAAATTAATGAAAAGCTTCATAGTTTTTATCAAATCTTTTTATAACTAAAAAACATTAATTTATTTTCCGATATTAAGCTTAATCTGATTTTGTTACAAGATATGGTATACAGGTACGTAACAATAGTTCTCACATGTTCGGTCTTGACCAACTTGTATTTTTTGTTTCTTTGTGTGTAGTTATTTATGAACATATTTTTTAATTTTTATACATTATACCACAATTGCCTTTGGCTATACACAAACAATAATTCATAAATATATGTTACTAAGTACACATACATAACATATATACAACGTTATATATTAACATACATACAGTAATATACTACAAAATACTGTGGCTCGGTTGCAAGGGGGGGCTATGGGAGCTTTAGCCCGCCCTTGAGGACCAACATTATTATTTTTGTTTGTTGCAAATAACATAATAATAAACAAATTGATTTTATTTTTTTTTTTTGTAAAAAGACGAGAAATGTCAATTTCCTGAAAAAAAAATAATATATTCTATAAAAAATAAATATTGGCTTTTAAACTCTTATGCCCTTATTTTGTAAAACGCTACGCCTCACTTCACCTTGCGTTGGCCTTATTTGAATTTTTTAACTGCTCGCGTTGCAACAGCTGATTATTACGTTATTTTAAACTCAAATGTTTGAAAAAGCCAATTGTGTAAAACTCAACGCTGACTTTTTTATCACTTGAACTGTCAAATTAAACACCCAATTTTTTGAAGCGTTAGCTTACATATTTTTAAATAACCACAAATAGAAAAAAATATATTTTAGTTTTCTGTGTTTATTTTCAATAATGTTAACAAATTAACACTTGTAAAATTTTTTAATAAAACAAAAAAACTGCTTTTTAATTATCACAATTTAAAAAAAAAAGCTAAAAACACAAATTTGAATTTGGTTTTAAATTTTCATCAGCTGTATTTACATTTGTATTCACAATCACAGCTGATGGAGTTACCAGATCATAAAAAACCTGGTTTTCTCAACTTATTGTTTTTTTAGTTCAGTACTGTCCTGTATGTAAGAAACCATAATAACGCAATGGTTTGACAATTGAAGTGATAACGTATTAGTTCAGTGTTGAGACAACGCGGTGAAGCACTGTGGGCGAAATGGTCGATCTAGCGTCGTTTAATTAAATTTTAATTGGGCAAAAACTGTGTCTCTACCGATTACTAATATCCCACTGAACTTATATATCGATTCTATTTTGATTGACATGATCTAGTTGAACTACTGTGAGCTGTCAAACACAATATATGTTTCAGCCGCTGCATCTCTAAGCTTTAACATGTGTTTTCTTTGCATTTCCAAATGTTCTCTAAAGTTGGATTTGTCTCAATTAAGTGGAAGAAAAGTGGTTTTATTTATAGTTAGAGGTATGTATTAACTAAAAAATTTTTGTTTGTGACCAGTGCTTAACTGTTGTAGAAAAAAATATAGTTAAAGTTGACTGTACCACTAACTGCTCGAAAAAGCCAAAATAAAACTTTCGTGGGCCGGAACTTCTGATATTCGTGGGTATTCGCGATAGAATATTTTTTTTTTATTACTATATTGTCTTGTGATTGCAAAATGTCCAAATCATCTGCAGCCACCTGCAACTTTATATGATATTGCACTTTTTAGGAACAATGTCAGTGCTCAGACAAGAAGTTTATTTACTATGGCGCAACGAGCCCGTGCCTACTAAAAAAATTTCTGTCGTTAAAAATCATATATTTAATAATATAATTAATATCAACATGTATGATGCTAATGAAATCGTTCTAATAAACAAAAAATTAGAAATTTTGCAGCAAAATTGGCTGAGAAATGGAAATTGAACCGTAGAAGCAGCCACAAATTTGAAGAAAAGAACAAGGAGTGGTTAGATGGACAATTTTTATTAGTTAATCCACTGACTAATCGTGGAAGTCCAACATGTTCCAACAAAACGAAATTAAGTAAAGTTTACCAAATTGTTAAGGAAAGACCTCACAGTGAGCTCTTAGTATTGAATGTAAATTGTATGTTCAAAAAGCTTAAAAAGAAAAATGTCTTTGCTGGCTGATATCCCAATAACTGGTTGCGGCAACACCAATAACGGCAATGCAGCCAAGCGATTTTTTAGAGAACCAAAATTAGCATCCGAAATAGCCGGAGTGAATGAGGAGCTAATTCACAGATTCAGTGTCATTTTACGCTCGATTGCTTGCGGGCACAAAATCAATATTGAATATTTTAGGCAATATGCTTTACAGACCGCAGAACTATTTATCACACAGTATCCTTGGGTTTATATGCCGTGTTCCACACATAAAATATTAATACATGGAGCCGATATAATTAAAGTATCACCACTTCCAATAGGAAAAATGTCGGAAGAAGCGTTAGAAGAAGCGTTAGAAGCCCGGAACAAAGATTACCGCAATTTCCGTGAGCACCATACGCAAAAAACATCGCCAATAAATACAATGAAGGATGATATTTTACAACTTTTGTCAGAACATTGTGCACCTTGCACCTTAGATTCATCTAGTAGTTCCGAATCGGAATTAAAAATTTGTATTACTATTGTATTTTTTTTTTTGCATTATAATAATATTTTTCTTATGAAAACAACTGAAATATATGAGGACTGAATAAGTCCAAAAATAGTAAGTTCAACAGAAAAAAAAATAATAAATAAATGTTTAAAAAAACACTGTTTTTAATATTAAAGTTAAATATATTTTTAGCCCAAAAGAAAGTGAAACATTAAATATTTTAACTTTATAATGTTTTCCTGAATGAAAGAAACAATGTCTAAAATATTAAAAAAAGTTGCAACTTTCACAAAAAAAAAATATATATATATATAAATATATTTTTAAAAAAAAATTTTTTGTTTAACATTGTAGCTTAATCTATTTTCAACTAAAAAAAAAATATTACACAAACAAATAAAAAAATTTCCTAAGCACTATTATTAAACGCCGCTAGATGAGCCTTTTCGCCCACTGTGTGACCTAGTGATTTATAAAATAACATGTTTTTTACTTAGCGTTTGTGTTGGCGTAGGTGAAGCGTTGAACGCAGGGGAAATACAAAATATGGGCATTAATGTTATTGACGCAAAAAAAAAAAAAAAAGCTTTCTAGGATAAATGCTAGAGGGAAACATATAAGAGATGCGTGGCTTTCGAGCAGCACATTTTGATATCTAGGTGTTAAAAATAAATGATTGAAAACGTGTAAACTCAACAGAAATTTGCGGATTAAACACTTTCGATTTCCGATGAAGTTCATAAATGAAGTCATAATCGACTTGAACTCGACGAGACATAGACTTCCGAAAAATTTGCGTTCTATTAAATTTATATTACACAAGGCAACAATTTTGAAAAAATTTTAGGGGCTTTGAAAACCACTATACAATTTTGATGTATTGTGGTCCCAGTAGTACAAATATGGTTCAATTTTGAAATTCTATGGAGAGGTTTTTTTTAAAAAAATTTTTAAGTAAAATTATAAATATTTTTAGACGTTTATCCACATAATTAATGATAACTAAAAAAAAATTAGTCCGATATTATTCAAATAAATTTAGAAAAACTGAAATTTACATAGCCTTTAATCCGTTAATATATTGCGTTTCAATCGGCTCAGTAGTTTCGGAGTTATAATAAAAAATTGAGGGAAAAAATATTTTTTTTACGTGAAAATAGCAAATTTTTTTGTTTTAAAAAAATCATAAAAATCGAAAACGGCAAAAATCGTTCAGATTTATTGCTTTATCGCAAAGCCACATGTAATAGGAACAAAATGAGATATCGATCATAAAAATCGATTGATTTTTTTTCGAATTTATTCACAATTAAGTGAATTCGCTCATTTTCACCAAATTTTAGTTTTTTGTCTGATATACATAAAATTGAGTAGTTAATGTTCTTCTTTCGATTGATTGAATTTTGAAAACATTTTCCCCATGCTATGTACAAATTTTCACATCAAAAATGCATTACATAGTAACATTCGTGTATTTTTTGGCAAAACCCTACCTAGAATATACTGATTCTATTCTTCGGAAAGACATTTGTGTTGGATGAGCTTAAATGTAAATAAATAAATAAATTAAATAGTAGAAAATTTATATTTTATTATTCACATTTATTATAATAAATAAAACAAGAAAATAAATAAATAAATATGTATTATAAACTACAAACTCTGAAATTTTCTTTTAGTCGATTTTCTACTATTGTTGAATAACGAAGTGTTACTCTGAATACTCCAGCAAAAATCAGCCATCATGTGTGCATCCCAGCGACCCTGGTATCGTTCCTCCATTGTCCGGATATCTTGGTGGAATCGTTAGCCCTGTTCTTCACTCAAGTCTCCTAGATTTTCAGGAAAACGATCTAAGTGACTGTGCAGGTAGTGTAATTTGATGCTCATGTTGCATCCAAGATTCTGGAAGTGAGTTAACATCTCTTCAACGTGCGCAACGTAATCATCACCCTTGTTATTTCCTAAGAAATTTTGAATAACCCATACAAACGAATCCCATGCATTCTTCTCAATTTCTGACATTGAACTGCCAAATTCAGTATCGTTCACCAATTTGCGAATTTGTGGGCCATCAAATATGCCTGCTTTCAGCTTTTCCATACTTAGATTGGGAAACTTCCTTGAAAAATACTGGAAACATTCACTATCTTTGTTAAGTGCTTTAACATATTGTTTCATCAGATCAAGTTTAATGTGAAGAGGGGGTAATATGATGCGATCTCGGGGCACTAGAGCCACATTTATAACATTTGGCGTACCTGGAACTAGTGTTTCCCTAGAAGGCCATTGTTTTCTCTTCCAATGTTCTGTTTTAGCTCTGCTGTCCCATAAACATATAAAACAAGGATATTTTGTAAAGCCGCTTTGTTGGCCTAAGAGGAAATTTACCATCTTAAGATCAACACAAATTACCCACTTATGTTCGTTCATCATACTTTATCTTCTTCATGACCAATGCAATTACAGAGTATTCTTCTTTTACTTTGGTTGAATGTGCGATCGGCAAGGAGTGAAATTTATTTCCATTATGCAAAAGGACACACTTCAAGCTGCGTTTTGTTGAGTCGATAAATAAACGCCATTCGTTTGAATCATATCTCTGTAAGCCCATGGCAGTCATCAAACCAGAAATATCTGTGCAGTACACAAAGTCATCCTCTTCAGCAAAATAATGAAGTAAGTCTTTTTCTCGAGTACGGTAATACGAAACTTTAGTTTCTTTAGTTATGAGACCTGTTTCTTTCATCCGGGACGCAAGTAATTCAGAAGATCTTTTCGACAATCCAAGGTCTCTAATTACATCATTAAGCTGATCTTGATTCCATGGTCTCGGCGAGAAATGTTTGTGTGGGATGAACTCGTCATTTTCAGCTGTAGATGGTAGTGCTGGATCTGACATATCTGATTGGTAAGACATACTTGAGGTTGAGTGTCCTGGTGAAGATGAAAGCACATGACTACAGCTTGCACCCCGATCTTGAGCATATTCTATTTCTTGTGAATGTAGAACTGCAAGTGTAAACCCATCAGCAGACCTCGTGGGGTAAGACCATCGCATATGTTTTCCAAAACCGCTTTTTGTACTTAAACAAAAATAACACTCGGATGCGTGGTTCGCTGTTTCTCTCCATAGCATAGGCTTTAAAATTTCCAAGTGTCGTCTGTAAAATGAAAAAAAAAATTGAAATCAGGAATATGAAGAATTCAAATTTTAATTAAGAAATATTGTAATTATAAAATATTCCAAATCTATTAATTTATACTTACTTTACGTTAGAAGACTTCATAGATAAAATCAATCGACATGGAATGCATATAGTACTCGGTGTCCAATGCTGGTTCAAATTGTGCGGATAGATATTATAGCAATCTTGATATGACTTTTGCAATGAAGTTAAGAAGCACTTCCGTTTTTTCCCGGTGATATATTGGCCGCACACATAACAAAATAAATCTGGATCGTTTTTACATAAAAATGTTCTGGCTTTCTGGCTCATTTTTATTAATATTTGAAAATTGTTTTTAACTTCTAAACTGTATGACTCTAATTTTTGTGTAGGTATTAAATGATGTTTGCGTTATCGCAAACACTTCTTGAATGAAATAAAAAGGGTCAAGGAGATCTTATAAATACTGATACTATAATTTGGGATAACCCTTTGTGTGGATACAGTTTGTGTGTACTGCAAATTTTTTATTATTCCCAAGAATCCTAAAAAACATTAAGGACTTTTATGAAAAAAAAAAATCATCCGTTACAGGTAGCTAACGGAAAATAAGAGCACTTCAGCGTACACGCACATTTATGAGCGTTTTATTACTATCCTACCGCAATCGTAAAAATTAAACAATCTTTTGTTTATTACTTATTTTTTTTTAATTATTAGAATCATAAAAATGTCATAGAGGTTTTTCCCAAAGGGGTTTTGCCAAAATGCGTGTCGTAAAATGCACCTGAGTTTTTATGTTCTGCATTTTCATTATATAGTAGGTACAATTTTCTACAGTGCTTGTAAATATGCGATACCTTCAATTAATTGTAAATAAAAATGTAAAGCATGCATCGATTTTTATGATCCATATCTAGTTTAATTCGCATGATATGTAGCTTTATATTTTTTGCAGTTTTCGATTTTTTCCAGATTTTTGTTTTTCAAAATTTTTTTTTTTAGCATTTTTTTTTTTTTTTGCTAACAATTTGTTTCATAACTTTGAAACTATTGATCGCATTAAAAAAAATTGTACACGTTCTTTAAAGATATTGTAAACCTTAATTTTTGTAAATTTAATTTGACAAAATCGGACTAGTTGTTTTTGAGTTATGACAACATAAGTGGAGAAATGTCTCAAAATATTGTCAATTTTACTTAAAAAATTTAAAAAAAAAAAATTATATATAGAATTGAAAAATTTTACCATTTTTGTACTTAGGCAGCCATGATGCATCAAATCTATATAGTGGTTAGTCAAGCCCTTTTTTGCTTTTGACCTGTGTTATATGTTTATCTTCTATATAAATCTTCGTGTAAGCGTTAAAGATATTCTCTTATGAGATTATTTTTAATTCAAGTCTGTTGCAGTAGCGTAATTTACAATATTTCTTAAAAAATTTATCAATATACAGTGGTGGACACTAATTTAACACAACCGTTTCTGCTAGAAATAAAATCATTTAATTCATTTGTTATTGTAAGAAACTTAAGCTTTTCCAATAGTTATGGCGGTGCCAGAGTAATTTCACTGCTGCAAGACTTTGGTGCAATCTCAGATTGCAATCTAGATTGCACTTAAGTCTTGCAGCAGTTAAATTACTCTGGCACCGCAATAAATATTGGCAAAAAAATTTAAATTTCGCTCAATATCAAATGAATTACGTGATTTTCTTTCTAACCAAAACGGATGTGTTAAATTAGTGGCGCTCTTAAAAATTAAGGTCGCTCTTAAAAAAAATGTTAAAATTTAAGGTCAGACCCCTCAGAAATACGAGAATAGCAAAAAAAAAAACTGAAAAATATAAAGTTTGGGGACAATCAAAAAATATTTAGAGGTAAGCGACTAAAATCTTGAAAATTTTTGATTTTTTAACTTTTTTTTTTTTGTTAGAACCTGAATACCACTTATCAGCTCAATTCACATTTATAAACTCGATGCTTTATTACATAAGTTAAATGACAAAAATCATAAAAATCCAAATAGCTGCCAAATTCGCCTTTTATACCATATATGAAGAGCAAATTGAAATACTTTTGTAATAATATATTATCTTCTTATTTTTTTTGTACGGCGTGAGAATTACGGAGCCGGACAATGTAACCTTTTTCGACTTTTAAAGACAAATATTTTTAATAAAATGTAATGATTAATTAGTAATGATAAGTTCTAAAATATTAGTAGAAGTGTTAAGATAAACCTAATTTCTCCGTCAGCCCTCGTATATCGGAAACCCTGATATGGTATACCTAAATTCAAAAGACCGGTTATGGTTTTTTAAAAAATAATTTTAAAGCCAAAAATTTAAAAAATTAAATAATTAAGAAATACATGCATTTACACATTTCTATAGATATGTACACTAATAGGACGGTTTGCGTCACCAGCAAAACATAACTTAGATTTGGTACATTTGTGTGCTTCCAAAATAGCGCTTCACCGCCTTGCATACAATAAAGCAATTATAGAAGGCATTCTGTTGTGCTTCGCAATATGCCTTTTTTGTAGCAGTAAATAATGCTTACAATGAAGCAATAAAGAATGCATACCATGAAGTATTAATGTTGACAACATACAAAAAAAAGCGATTCTAAGAAGGCATGAATTTATTGCTTCTAAGAGCACATGAAAGAAGCGCTTTTTACTTGCTTAAAAGAGACATACCAAGTAGGACATCAACAAAAATCAAGCCTTCAGGATTGGATTTAGAAGCGCTTCGTATAATGCCTTCCGGAAGCGATTCTGGGTAAGCAATATTGCTGGGTCGCTTCATTTAAAAATTTTCTGTGACTTTGAAGTTGCGTCGCCTATCTTTGAAAGAAAATGCGAAAACTCTTCGATTTGCTTCGTTAACATGACCACAAAAAGCTTCGACTGCTAATATCTCTGATGCGATGCAGTTTATATCTCAAGCAATGAACATTTTTCAAAATATTTTTCCGGACGAAGATCGCAGCTTAAAAGTGTCAAGAAATGTTGCCGGTGCTATTAATTGTTACAGGGAAATACATTTGGAGAAAAAAGCAATTACAATTCAATAAACTTTAAATCATTTCATAAAGAAAATCGGCTACATTGCCAAATGAAACTGTAGAGATGGTAATCGATTTATGACTCGAGCTCAGAATAGAAAAATGAACGCATCGATTCAGACTTTTACTTTTATAGGATATTAGGTTTTTCTTTTGAATTTTAATATTTCTATTTTTATAAAAACTTGTTTTCCAAAAATAATAATAGAAAAATAAATTTTTTTATCGAAAAATATTTTTTTCACCAAAAACAAGAGGCAATGGAACCAATTAAATAAAAATCAGTACAAATTCATGGAAAATCGTGATTCGGTTTGCGTCGCATTTCTCGGGTCCGCATTACCAAAGCAAGCTTAGTGTACTAGTTTTATATGATTTTTTTTTTTTTTTTGGTATATTCGCTATTTTCTTATCTTTTTCTATATATAGAAAAAAGAATGTTAGCGACTGACTCATCATCGCTTAGCACTAACGCCCTTTACAAACCTCTTTGGATAGATATTTAAAATTTTTAAAATAGGTTTTATGCAATATTACCTCGCTCCTTAATGTCATACCTTTTGGAATTTGTATTGTAAACGTGCTAAAAAATAAAATAGAAAGCTTGGGATTTTTTTTTATGTTTCTAGTTTTGGCCATATTTTACCATTTTGCGTTGACTTCAAAAATAAAATTTTTACGGCAGCAATAATTATTATTTTTATATGAATCAGTTAGTACTAAAACCTTGGAAAAGTGCTTCCTATTTTCTCCAATACATGCGTTTCCGTCGAAATGTCCCTCTTAAAAAAATATGCTCCGATTAAAAAAAAAAAATCGGAATAATTGTCAACAAATACGAATAAACTAGTATGTCTTCCGGGCAACAAATTGATAACAAAATCTTCGAAAAGTGCCACCAACTTTTTCCAGTATAGCGTTTTCCATCGAATGGTAGCAGTAGGTGGCATCTTTCCAAGATTTTATTATCAAATTGTTCTCCGGCAAATGTAGTACCTTAATCATGTATATAATAATTCCGGCCGCACAGTGGTTATTATTTAAATCAATTGCCCCTTTTCAAAAAAAATTTGCTCAATTCATTTAAATAATAACCACTGTGCGGCCGGAATTATTATATACATGATTAAGGTACTACATATATAGTACTTCTTCTAGGTAACAAATAGGGAATAATTCGTGAAAAAGTTTCTCCTGCTTTGTACAGCCAAATAGCCAAAAAAAAATGATTTTAAAATCAACTGGAATAATTATAAATTATAAATGAAACATCTATTAAACCTTCCGGACAACAAATTGGTAAAAAAAAAATTTTGCAGGGTGCCTCTTTCTTTTTCCAAAATTGCGTTTTCTTTATAAATTTTTTTCGAAAAAAATTTTCTCCGTTGGTTTAACCCTAGAACACACACCCGGGTATAAATGTATCCACTTGCAACTTTGCAGTACTGTAACACAGGAACGGCTTAACTTCGGATCTAGGAAATATAAGTAATTTCTAATCTTTTAAAGGTTATTCGATCCAATTCGGATGAGTGGTTCAGGAGCTACGAATCGACAACTACATAAACACACACAACATTTGGCTATCCCATGCCCGTGACCTTTTTTGCCTATATCTCTTGAATCAGGTAGAATATTATCATGAGACAAAAACTAAAACATTTGTAAAATATTAATATACGCATTTAAAAAAAATGTATTTAAAATAATGAAATTGGACTATTTAAACATTAGAAAAAGCCACAATAAGCTAGTAGGTTCAAACGTATCCCGGGTGTGTGTTCTCGTAGAAAAAGATGGATATGCATCGTACGGTTAAAAAAAAAGGCCTTTGCGGTTGCAACAATTATAATTTATTTGTAATTCACCTACTACGTCTCCAGGAGAAAAAATTGACAATACAATCTTGGAAATGGGTCAATTACTTTTTTCAATATAGCGTTTCCACCATAATTTCCTTCTTCAATAACCGCTAAAAATGTGGTCCTTTGATTTAGAAAGTAATTACTTTGAAAGCTGTTTTAATTTAGGAAATTTAATTTGGGCATTTCAGATAAGTAAAAAAACATATAATTTATTTTAAGTGTGAATTGGGCAAGGCAGGCTGAGAAACGGTATTCAGGATGCAGCAAAATAAAAAAAAAGTAAAAACTCGTTACTTTTCAAGATTTCAGTCGCTTCGAGTCTCCTCTAAATATCATTTGATTGACCCAAAACTTTGTATTTCTCAATTTTATTACTATTCGCATATTTTTAAGGGGGTGCGACCTCAAATTTGAACACACTTTTCATACACATATGTAACAAAATGCCTATACTATGTTCATACTGAGCCCCAAAATATGCATTTTAGCTTTCCAATTCCATACAAATTTTAAGTCGAAGCCTAGAAAAAGAACGATAATGTTTAGCCCCTCCCCCTGGAGTGAATCCTGCATTCGCCACTGATAAAAAAAAAACTATATTTCTATGATAAACGTTTGAATGTGTTGACTGACTTGTGATGGCGTTGTAATGTTGATGTTATTTTAATTTTTTGTAGTTGTTCGGTTTATGTTTGTTTAATTTTTTTGTCTCTATTCAAGTAACATACATTACAGTCATCTGAGCTTTATATAGCCACAACAATTTTTTTCATCATTATTCTGCATAAAAATTTTTGCTGGAGTCTTTTTATTATTGAAATCTGCATCTTAAAACAAAATATTTTGTTATTTTCCCTTCAACAACAGCAATAACTAACGACAAAGAATGTGTGGATGAAGTTTATGATTATGTTAAAAAGTCAAATATGAAAATTAAAATTATGTAAGGGAATGATCCCTCTTGCGGACTGTTCCCTAAAGTGGGCATTTCGTTTTTTTTTCATGTAGCTTAATTAATATTTCAAAACTGTCAACTGTCAACGAGTTTAATTTCCGGTATCACTATTGTAACTCATTATTGACATAGTGTTCCTTTTCGCCACCGTACTTTTCAACAGCTATATTTTTTTACTCGATAAAGATAGTGAATTGATTTAAAATCCCTAAAATTATTCCACTGAAATCGTAAATAATAACTTGTTTTCATTTAAAACGTAAATAATGACAGGTTTTTAATCAAATATTACGACACTTAGAAAAATTATAATGTCAGGGTTGCCATATGACAATTCAAAAAAGTGGTCAAAAACGACAATATTTTTGCAAAAAAAAAAATTAAAATCAGTTAACCTTAAAAATAAAATTTTTCATACACTTTTAAAAAGAAATATAAAAAATTAAAACTTTTAAAATATCTTTAACCGTCTAGGATTTATGTGCTGTCAAAATTTCAACTTTGGTTGTTAATATTTTCACTAAAGGGCGATTTAAGAAAAAAAAAGTTACAATAATTTCTTAATGACACGTGGTTCTACAAATCTGAAAAGTTTTGGTTGAACAATGCCCAACAGATCAGGAAAATGTCATTAATGAGTTAAAAAGCTTCGAATTTAATGTACATATTTTTTTGGTTTTATTGTGTCGATGTAAAAAAGGCAATTTAAACTGTTATTTTTCGTAAACATCATTAGTGAATAACAAAAAATTTTTAAAGAATTTTCCAAGTCGGATTTTTGTAAACGGTAAGAATTTTATTCAGAGTTTTAACAAAACTAATTGATTATAAACAGTGTGAGTCAAAATTCGCTCTCGTGCCCATCAATATCGGTATCAACAATTTTCCATGGGCAAGTACATCACAGCAAAACCATATACTACCAAATAATGGGTAAAGTAATGTATCGCCATAGGGCTACAAGCATTACAATACACCTTACTTCATTGACAAATTTTACAGGCCATGAGCATAAAAGTTATGGGTGGACTCATTAAATAGTATGGGGTAAAATAACTGGTTACTTATATGGTTACCGGGTTCGGAAAAGTAATGTGTCTAAAAATAGATTTTCATAACAAAAAATTATTATTAAAAAAATATTAATATAATAATAATATTTTTTCGAACCTGGGGTGTCTGGTTGATAGGCGAGAACTCTACCAACTGAGCTATTGCCATAATAGGTTGCTTAAACCGAAAATAAATTGTTGTGATTCGACTAGTCGTTTGTGATGTTAAAAATACTTACCTTACCCTCATGCTTAGAAAAAATCATAAAGTAATGTGTCTATAAATACATTTTCAAAAAGATATATTAATTATTACTTTATGTTTATATTCCATGCATTATGTAATTGATGATTGGTAATTCATTATTTTATGTTTTTAAATAATGTAAACGGTAATGATGTATTACTACAAGGTAACCCATTAGTGTCAAAATATTGGTAACTCATAACTCTATGTTTCGAAATAAATACTGGTGAAGGTAGGGAGTATTCATTGCAAAGTAATGCATTATGTAACCCATTATCGGTAACTCATTACTTTTAGTTGGAAAATAATTATACAGGCATGGAGTACACAGTACAAAGTAAAATATTACTTTATCGCACCCATTACCAAAGTTTTCCTGGGATCATCAATGGGTGGAAATTAACTAATTTAGTGCTTTTTCCTCGGAGCTCTGGACCAAATTTTAAAAAAATTTGAATCAATCTCTATACGTTTTCAACAAGTTTTTGGATATGTTTTTATACAACTATTTTATAATTTTTTATCCCTCTTTTTAACCAATAAACGTGAGACTGCGCACCAAAAACAAACGTGTCTAATATGTTTTTGTCCTCAACAATATATCCAAGTATCATTAAAATCTAAGGATTCACAACTATCTAGATTCCTTTTTAGTGAGTTTAACTATTTATTTACCAACAACATTTGTCAGTCGAAAGTTTACAACAAAAGCTTGATTGATATCTACTTAATTTTGTTACTAGCACCTAAACTGATAATACTGATTTTCCATCCCTGTTATAAAAAAGAAGAGAGCAAATATATGACGTTATAAAAAAATTTTACGGATTCATGTGTATAATAGTCTTTACTTTTTTGTTCCTGCAACAAAAATATCAATATAAATAATATTACTCATGAATAAGTGCAGTAGAATATGATATATGGTACCATCTAACTTACTTTTTATGTTTTATTGTCTGGATTTGTAAGTGAAGGATGTATTCTAGGAGTGTAGTAAAAAATAAGTAATTCTATACATACAATGAGTGCGCTGACCCAATAAAGATTATAAAATAGACAACAAAATTTAAGAAAACCATACATTTAAGCTGGAGCAACAACACGCGATTAATTGTACTAAATATAATACCCAGTTCAAAAAAAAAAAAAATAATTTCACATATTAAATCATATATTATTTGATATATTGTTATCCAAGTTCATCACAAAATTGGAGTATCCAATAATAACCAATTAGACCCATCAAATATATATATGTAAATTAGATCATATCATAAAAATAACTTAATTACACACAAAACATGTAAAGTTACATTAAAAATGCGTAAAATAATAAGTAAATTATTATAAGTAAAAATGCCCAAAATAATAATTAAAAAAACATGGCCTTTGAGCACTTTTTCCAAAGAAAAACTGATTTTGTGGTGATTTTTATAAAAGTCTCTGATTCAGGGTAGTTTACCTGCACGAAAATTTTACACACAGAAAAAAAAAAGATACAACCATTCAATTCGGTTTTGCACAATCATATTTAAATGTACTTAACAAATATGTTAGGTGCAGGATCTAAAATTTTGTTGTGTTAGCTGATTTTTATTGTAAAACCCCATATTTATTTGTATCACCCAATTTCAATCGTGGTAACCGAATTTTAGTTGTTTGATGAGATGTATCTTCAAAATCTGAGGGTATTTTTATAAAAAATTAATTTTTTGTCTTAGGAATCTGAGGTTTTTCTAACACAGAATCAGAGGAATTTATTATATAAGGAGTCATTATAATCTGTGGTACTACCAAAAACATCAAATTCAGACCATTTTTTTTCCTATTAAAAAAGTTTCAAGTTCTAGTCTTTTTAATAGGAAAAGGTGCTCAAAGCCAGGTACCTTTTGTACAGAAAAAATCCAATAAGAATGCCAACAAATATTTAGAAGTTTTTCCTTTTCTTTAAATGGTAATCAGTTTTTCCTAAAGAAAACATCTCGGATTACGAACACCCCGCTGCCCACTGGCAAATTGCATTAGCCTGGAAAGAATATTGTAAATCGAAATCTCTGCACTAAAAAAAAAAATTATTATAACACTCTTAAAAAAAAAGTCAGTAAAGTCAGTAACAATTTTTGCTGAGTCAGCAAATTTTTAGTCTGAAGGGTACTGATTTTTGAAAGAATCCCATTTTTATGCGATTCTTTTAAAAAAAAAATCTTCAACACGTTGCAAAAAATATAAACGCTCATAGTTTGATGACATGAATTAATTTAATATATGAAAATATATAGAAATATTTTATTTTATTTTATTTTATTAATTAATAATCATATCATTACAAATTATATCATATTACCCTAAAGGAGCACTAGCTACTATGGCCTTCGGCGTGTTGTAGCGAAAACAGACCAGTGCCTCCGGTGGGACTCGAACCCACGACCCCTGCACTGATAAGCCAGCACGCTACAAACTAGCCTACCGGGGCGCACAATATATATAGAAATAATTGAATATAATATAAAGGAAAATAGCTTTCAGTAATTTACATCAGTTTTTGTCTAAATGGTGATATTTTTGAATGAAGACAAATGTAGTAATTCAAGAAATGAAACAAAAAAACTATACAAAATATGACATATAAAACTTTTTTTTTCAAATAGAGAAAGTAAACAAAAAATTACCAATGGTGTCCTTGTCTTTCGCTTTAGTCTGTCCGCCTGTAGTCTCTGTGTCCTTAGTCTGTGTGTCCCTGTCTTTCGCTTTAGTCTGTCTGCCTGTAGTTTGTCCCAGTAAACAATTTTCGTAGTTTTAGAAGCATTATAAAACACTATTACATAATACTGAGAAGCAGCAAAAGAAACGAATAATTTTCGTATAAAAATAAACAAACAAAAATTTTGAACTTACGGTTTTCCCTAACAATTATGCAGTTTGTAAGCAGCTTTCATTAATCCCTTATAAGGATGCAGGTTGTAATGCAGAAAGTTTCAATTCCCGAGTGATTTCCGATTATGTTTGCTGTTTTCGAGTGTGTAATACAAAATAATTAGTCATTTAACTATTTCTGAAGAGCTAGCACGTGGAGCGATAAAAAAAAAATAAAATGATTATATTATATGTCAAAAATTTTAACAACAAAAAATTAATGTCTGTAGAATTGTATGTAAAATAAATTATGTATATTCATATTATTACTTTTAATCGTAATAGTATAGACATGAAATATGATTTAACTGCTAGCCATGAAATCACAGCTTTTTATAAGCGCTAATCTCAGCGCTTATTTTGCCCAAAAGTAATGCTTCCAAGTGCGAATTCGCCATATAAAAATCATAGCATATGTAAGCAGGTTTGTAAGGGATTCTTTTTGGCTTACTCCCTTTCGCTTTAGTCTGTCTGCCTGTATGTATATTTGCTTATAATTATCCCCAAAACTTCAATGCATTTGGTGAAATCGCAGTTCTTTTTTTTTCCATGCCCCACACAATTTTAGAACTGGATGATGTCGGCAAAAAAAATTATAACTTATGGACATTTTTCCAACTTCGAAGAGCGTGTCGGTTTTGTTCCTTTCTGTACAAAAAATAATATATATGAAATTTGCTGCCAATCAGATAAAGAAAAGTCTTGCCGGAAATCGATTGAAAATTAAAACTGTGTTTAAATGAGAAAATAATTACTTTGTAAAATATTTTTAATGTCGTAATAGTTTTACTTCTAGATGATAAATTTATGAATATCTAGATAAAATTAAGTTTCCAAAAATTTATAAAAATTTAAATTTGGTTAAAAACGAGACCAGTAATAAAAAATGACCCAGCCCACTAAAGTCAAAAATACAACTTCACCAAGAAATTCGAGCATATATCATAATTGTTTTTTTTAAATTTATTACTGCAACATAACTTTATTTATTTAATACGCTCATAAATTGTAAGTCGTTAAACTGTCCTAAGGTGACGTCAAAACTGGCCAATATTTTTGTTATATTCTTCAAATCTCCAATTTCAAATTTTAAAAAATGTTTAAACTCTTGAAATTTGGTTTAATAAGGTCGAGGTAAAAATTTGATTTTTTTTTTGTGTTTTTATAAAGAATGAGTCATTACTTTAATTTTTGTTATAAGCTACTAAGCTAAGTTAGTAAATTTACAATATTTGTGCATGAAATTAATTTTAACAACCAAAAATTGCGCTTAACATGTTTAATTATAAACATTTAATACCTTTAAATACGTTATGTCTCTATTAAATAATTAATGCATTTAATGTTTATATTTACTCACTATGCGTAATAGTGAACAAAAATTTATTAGTTTTATAGTAGTAATTTTACAAACAGATAAATACACATTGAAAAAATAAAAGAATTAATAAAAATAAAAATAATAATAATAATAAAATAAAAGAATATTTTCTGCAGAACCTATCTTTAAAATACATATTTTTTAATGACTTGGGTACGCTTAGTTAAAATTTTTCAACATTTGTTTCTTCTCATTTGCACTTTTTTAAATATTGCACTTTTTTTATAATAGAAATCTACACAAAAATATCATTCATTTGAGGTTAAACATGCCGGTATCGCAAGGAATTGAAAATTGTCTATTTATATTTTATCCCTATCAATTTTATGTTTGCTAAAAAAAAGTGAATTTTATCACTATGCGTCAACTAAAGATTCTACTGAACTCATTTTTGTATTAAAATAGCACATCCAATGAAAATATCCTGAAATATTTAGAAAAGAAGAATAATTGTCTATAAAAAGTTAAGAAGTATCCAACGCAGATACAAAAACTACGATATTTCAAGAACTTCAAATGAGAAAAAGTTTAATGCCAGATTTATATTCAACATAACTAAATCTATTAGAAAATATGTATTTCAAACACAAATTTTGCAAAATGTTGAAAATTCTTCAGTAGTTATGTTAATAATACATGTTTATATGAAGAAAATTAAGTTTTACTTTGGTATTTGAAGCCTGTGGAATATTAATTAAAATTTTAAGTTATTTTCAAAATATTTTAGGACATTTTCAATGGATTTGCAAGTTGAAAACAAAAATTTGTTAATTAGAATGTTTCGTTTATGTACAATGATAAAATTTAAAAATGTATAAAATTAATTTTTTAACATGTATAAAATTTATAAGGATAAAACTAATAAAGTAAAATTTTCAACTTCATTGCACTATTAGTGCGATATCCTGACACAAACACATGATTACACTCATATTAAAGACAATTTTGTGTAGATTTATATTCTTAAAAAAAATTTGATAACTTTTAGATGAAATTTAGAAAAATTTAGCAAAATATATAAAAAACTGGGGTGAGTGATATAAATATAAAAACCGCGATATTTCAAAAACTGCAAATAAGAATAAACAATTTTGGAATCAGCGTACATAGGTTTATTAAAAACTATATGTTTCAAAGCGATGTGTTTTGGCCGTCTAGAAATGTTATTTTTCAAAAATTCTGTTATAATTTTTATTTTGGACTTAAGTTTAATATAATTACTAGACTTTTATTTCAGCAGCCTTAAGTAAATGTTTAAGTGGATTATTTTCTTTAAATTGTTGTCAATTTTAAAATCTTTATTGGGTTAGTAGGCTAGAAGGAGAAGGTTTCGCCACTGGGGAACATATGCCAACCCTAATTTCGCAGTATTTAAAAAAGTAACTGAAATTGTCCTTTCCATAATTTGTGCAGTTATTGATCATCTTTCATGTCTCCAAATTTACCACTTATACTTCAATTGTGGTCGACGATAGACATGTTGTTGTGATTTTGCGGTCGCAAAAAAAAAATAATACAGAGTTAGTATATTTAGAATAATTTCGTGTATTAAAATAAAATACCTTTAGTTCACGAAATTTTCAGAATTTTTTTCGTAAAAGTGCAAAAATATAAAATTATGTGAATGGCTTATAATAGGGCACAGACGCCTGACCACCAGTTTCGTCAGCAACAATTGGTAGCATTTTAAAAGACGTATACGTAATATTAATTCGTTACATGGTTATATGTTGTGCATGGGTCAGACTTAGAATTTCTTTTCAACAAATTCGAAGAAAATAAACTTTTTTGGAACTTGTTTGCTGATATTGCAGCTATTGATATCAATCTTAATGATTATTTAATATAAAATATAAGTTTCCTATTAGAACCGTTATATTTATAGCCGACAAATGTGTAAATTGGCGAATTTACTTAATAGGTGAATCAGATTAGCCGATTTGGGTAACTTTGGAAATCTTAAAAAAGAAATATAAAGAATAAAGAATAAAGACAATTTATGATTTAAACATGCAAGTTAATGTTAAGACGTGTACAATATTAGATAAAACGAAGTTTTCCAAAAAAATTTTTGGTTGACGACTGCTCTCTAAAAAAGCAGTGGTGAATGCTATCCATACCACCCTACACTCATTATAAGTATATCATTATATTACTCATATATCATTATATTACTCATATTAACATAGTTTAGTTGTTAATTTATGCATTTTTAATGCAAATTTACACATTTTGTGTGTAAGTAAACTAATTAAAGGTGCGTAATTTATTTAAATTTACACTCTAGTAGTTAATTTTCCTAAATCATAGTTGGAGTTCAGATTGCTGCTATAAGTTGAATAAACTTAAACAAAAATGAATTAGAGTATAGTTAAGAATGGCATTAAACTAAACGTAATTAATTTTAAAAGTTTGTAAAATGAATTAGAGTCTAGTTAAGAATGGCATTAAACTAAAAGTAATTAATTTTAAAATTTTGTAAAATGTTCCTAATAGTCTGTTCCTATTGCATTACATGTTATTATTGCCTCTGACATTATCATTAACATTTAATGAAAGAAGTGGATAAATGAATGTATGCATGTTAGTGTGTCAGTGTGAAACCGTCGGGTGTCTATGTAGCACGTGCTATCGCGTGTAGTATTAACCATATACAAACTCATATTCATTAGAAAAGTATGTAAGTGTGTTTGGCTGTATGTGGAGAACTAACCGACATTGACAGTGTTTGGGTGCGTGTGTTGCAAAATAGAATCTTTTTACATCAGTAGGTAGCTCTAATATTATCAGACCGTAATATTAAATGCCTGACAAGGAAAGTATCCCAACTGATACACACCAATTTCAATGAAATTCGGATATGTTGTAAAGTAAAAAATCCGGTTTTTGCCTAAGTGATATATCGATGGTTTAGGTGTTAAAAAGTGGGGTAAAAAATTACCCCATTTTTCGTTTTTTGATACTTTTCGGTATTTATAATATAGGAAGAATAGGCACATGTGGTGTCCTCAGAGAGGGATTTCACAGGAACATTTGCTGTCATATCGTTTTTTTTTTTCTTTCACGTTTTTGTTGTTGTTATTGTAAGGAATTTGCCAATTTTTAGGTACTTTATATAAAGATGCATACATACTACTAACATTGCCACACTTATATATGTAAATCCATATTAAGAATACATTACATGAACACGTATTTTTAATTTTTTTGTTATCCGCGCTACATTTGCTATTTTCTCGTTTTTCCCCGAAGGTCCAATTTTAGTGGCTTTCTGAGAGCTCAGCGAACAATATATAGCAATATGCATATCAAATTTCATGTTTTTTTGAGTATTATACAATTATAAACATTGAGAATTTTGTTTGTATTGTTGATCTTTTAAAATTGCATTTCATTTCGAATTGTTAATATTACAAATAGAAAACACTAATTGTACATAAATGTACAAGAAGAAGAAAAAAAATCTTGTGGGGATCAGTGCCGCACTTTCGATGACGAACAATAGCAATGTTAAAAGGATACGATTTGCACAATGGAATGTCAGAACGTTAAATCAGGCCGGAAAATTTGCCGAACTAACACGAGAATGTGAGCGTTTAAATATAAGTGTGTGTGGCCTTAATGAAGTGAGGTGGAATGGGAGTGGAGAAGTACGTAACAGAAAAGGCGATGTGCTTATATATTCTGGCATGCCTAATCAAGATGACCCACATGTAAGAGGGGTTGGCATATTCTTTAACAACCGATCATATAAAGCATTGGTCGATTGGAAAGCAGTATCTGAAAGGATCATCACAGCAACTTTAAGAACAAAATACAACAACATCACATTAATACAAGGATACGCTCCTACGGAGGAGACAGAGACATCGGTTAAAGAAAATTTGTACAGCCAATTAAATAGCGTATTAATAAAAATACCTAATAAAGACATTGTTATACTTCTTGGCGACTTCAACGCACAATTAGGAGATGACAACAATGGGTATGAGGATGTACTCGGCAAGCATGCATTAGGATGTCGTAATGAGAATGGAGACCTTTTTTTAGAGCTCTGCTTGAACTACGACTTAAAGATAGGTGGATCAATGTTTCCTCATAAAAGGAACCACAAGATGACATGGAAATCACCAAGAGGAAACTTTGAAAGTCAAATAGATCATATTTGTGTGTCAAGAAAATGGTGCAATATTTTATGTGACGTTCGAAACAAACGAAGCGCGGAAATCGGTAGCGATCACTATCATATAATCGCAGAAATTAAGCTCAAATTGTTTCCCAAATATAATACACAGCGATGTCAAACAAGCAGATTTGATGTAACTAAATTAAAAAATAATGCAATTAAACAAGAATTTACGAACAGTATAAGTAATATGGAGCTAAGCACTTATGAAACAACTGAAGAGTACTGGAGGAGTTTCAAGATCAAAATGCAAAATACTTGCGAAACAATACTAGGACGTAAGCGGAATCAACGCACAGAATGGATGACAATTAGCTCATGGAATCTCATAGAAGAACGAAAGGAAGTAAAATGTAAAATGCTGAGTGAAAACAATGATGATCGAAAAGCAGATTATGACCATAAATACAAAATTCTAACCAAGGAAATTAAAAAGCAAATAAAAAGAGACAAGAAGACATATTACGAAAATCTGGGAAGAAATGCTCAAACAGCTGCGAGTAAGGGTGATTCTAAAGAACTCTACAAAATTATAAGAACTCTTAGCGGAAAAACCACAACGATTAGTCGAACGCCCGTACAAGATGAACAAGGATGCTTTATAACTTCCAAAGATGACCAATTGAAAACATGGAAGCAACATTTTGAAAAAACGTTAAATATTATCCAAAACGAAGTCCCCGATTTTGAATTACCAAGAAGCCACCCCACAAATGTTTTTATTTCAGCTGATTATCCATTGCCAGATGAAACAAAAAACGTAATATCTTCTTTAAAAGATGGAAAAGCGCCAGGGAACGATGGCATTACGGCAGAGTGTTATAAGGCTTGTGCAGATGTTATCTCCGACAAACTTTACCCGCTCTTCCAGCGCATATGGAGGGAAGAGGTTATACCACAAGAATGGAAAGAATCTATTATTGTCAAGCTGCCAAAGAAAGGAGACAAAAAGAAATGCGATAACTGTAGAGGAATTTCAATGCTTCCAACTATTGCTCAAATCTTCAATAAAATTATACTAAATAGAATAGCAGAGCACTTGAACAGTATGATACGTAAAAACCAAGCAGGCTTTCGGGCAGGAAACTCATGCATCGATCATTTATGCACTACAAGAATTATAATAGAGCAGTCCTCCGAATATAATGCACCGCTATTCTTAGCATTTATAGATTACGAAAAAGCCTTTGATGCGCTCAGTCGGAAATATATATGGCAAGCTCTCCTATCGAGGGAAATACCTGAAAAGATAATCAACATTTTAAAAAATACCTACCATGGAACTTCTTGCAGAGTTTTGCATGATGGAAGTTTAAGTGAACCTTTTTGCACCATCAGCGGCGTTCGTCAGGGCTGCGCTTTATCTCCACTACTCTTTATCACAGTTCTGGATATGGTATTCGAAACCCTGGATATTAACCCTACTGGCATAAATTGGAGAATGTTTGATAAGTTATTAGATCTTGAATACGCAGACGATGCAGTTCTAATAACAAATACGTACACAGACATGCAAGCAAAGATTGATAAATTATCAAATGAATCGCTAAGACTTGGGCTAAAAATAAACACTGGAAAAACTAAGACTATGAGGATCAATACAAATAATGAGACGTACTTGAAAATATATAACCAACAAATAGACGATGTTAAACGGTTCGAATATCTAGGCAGTGTTTTAACAACAGATGGCGGCGCGAAAGATGATGTAGTTAACCGAATAAGAAAAGCTCAAGGCGCCTTTGCATCACTAAAAAATATATGGTTCTCAGAAACGATTGAACTTAAAACAAAAATTAACATATTTAAAGCTTGCGTAAAATCAATTTTACTTTACGGATCTGAAACTTGGTTCATCACTAACAATTTAATAGCAAAGCTTCAAACCTTCGTAAACCGCTGTCTACGATCCATTCCAAAGATTTGGTGGACACGTACTATTTCCAACGAAAGGTTATGGCTAATTACTGGACAACAACCCTTACATAAAGATATAACCAATAGAAAATATAGCTGGCTCGGCCACACTTTAAGAAAGAACGAAGACGATATTGCGCAATCAGCTCTACAATATAACCCACAAGGTCGTCGATCCAGAGGCAGACCAAGGACAACATGGCGCAGAACAATAGAATATGAGACCAACCGAACAATTAACCAGTTAAGATATATAGCTAATGACAGAAATGAATGGAAATCCTTTGTAAATAGACTAAGTTTATAATTTGATTAATCAAATAAAAACATGTCTCAATAATAATAATAATACACACAGAGAAATAAAGTGCCAACCGAATTGAAAAGTGTTAGTACAACGATATTTACATTATATTACTGAATATTTTGGGTGTGGCAACTAAAATTTTGTTGAATTAACCGAACTTTGTTGTGAAAGCTAATGTTAAGTTGTGCCAACCGTCTGAAATTCGAAGTAACCGAATTCGGGTCGTATTAACCCAATTTCAGTTGGCAAATAGCTAAATTTTTCTCTGTATGTAGAAAATTGGTGATGTTTACTGATTACCCGAACAACATGAATTATTTTCGTCTCTTATTACAAATTTAGCCAACAGCTTTAAATCTTAAAGCCTTTTTATTTGGCAGGATTGTCAGAACACCTGCGGCTTGTGTACTTATATTTCAATATATAGTTGATTGATTTCTTATTAAATTTGCAGTACATGGTACCTGTATGTTTTGGTTTTTTGAGAATTTTGTATGTATTGTTAAGAGATAACTTTAAAAGCAGTTATTGATGCGTGGACATCTATAACTGAAGAACTTCGAATAAATCTGTTAGACAGTCTGTCTGATCGAATTTCCGATTTGATGTACTACACTCAGGGAACTTCTGCTTTAAAAATATGTAGTTGTTTGGGTGGTAATACAGTTCCTTTATTTTTAATGTAAATGTCAGTCATTTGTAGAACAAATTAAAATATTAACTGACCTTGTAGTTCATTTAAAAAAAACAACCCACATCAAATGACTGTTTTAGGATTTTACATTCATTTTCTACAGTTGTTTTTTGTTATTTAAAAAAATAAAAAAAAATAAATGTTTATTTTTACTACCATGTGGTTCATTCTTACTACAATTGTTAGTCATTTTTTGAACATTAAAAAACAAATGACAATGTTAGTTGAATTTACTGTAATGTAAGTCGTCCTTTCTTTAAGTGAAATTTCATTTGTTTTCAACTACAATTTACCTACATTTATTCTAAGTGCATATATTTACTTATATTTATTACTATATATGTTTGTTACTTAAATGTTTGTAAATTTTGATCTATTAAGTTAAGTATATTTATTAGAGTTATTCAAAAAAATTTGATTTTGGGATATCATCACTTTTTTAAAGGTTTTTGCATCAATAAAAATAATGGCGTTTTTATTTTTGGAAAATTCCATCTCCTTACCCGGCCTCTAGGCGCCTGAAAACGCGGATTTTGAGTGACGTTTTTAAAATAACCAAAACTGTTGAAAATTTAAAAAATTGCACTTGACTATTCGATTCTACAGGAAAAATCAAGTAGATAGGATTTTTCTTTACGCTTTTCTATTGTACCATACAGCTATTAGGGTAGTCCAAAAAAGTAATTTTTTTAAAAAAAATATTTTTTAATTTTTTTTTTTAACGCACAATGAACGTTTGGCTCCCTCTGAGGAAGATGGTGCAAACAGTTTTTTTTTTATCACAATCCGTTAAAAAGATATTCAACCATAAATCTTTATTTTTAACTGAATAAACATAATTTTTAGTTTTGCAATTTTTAAATTTTATTTATTGTTTTTATTTTTAATTAAAAAAAACTCGTGCAATAGTAGCCATTTCCTTTACTTTTATTTAAATTTTCATTGTATATAATTTTTAATCACAAACATTTTTAATTTCCCAATTGTTATCTAAAATGAGTGATTTGCTAATATTAACTGAAAAACGAATCAGAAGAATTCCAGGTATTTCTATTATATTCTAAATAATATGTATTACATATTGATATATTTACCCATTTTATACTTAGACGTACGGTCGTGTACTAATTTAGATGTTTTATGCCGGTTTCTTACTGTCCGTAATCTAAATCGCAGTCAAGATTGTTGAAAAGTTTAATATCTTTCCTAAAAAGCGGTATTACCTTCGTAGTAAAATATTAAAACTTAATGAAGACTTTCTCAGTGCTAAAAAAAATTTTCAACCAAAAAGATTAGTTCAAAAACAAAAAGTTATCAGATTCCGTGACCAGCTCCTTAATTTTTTTCCTTGTACCCAGAAATTTGAGCGAGCAGTGAAAAATCCAATTATTAAAGTATGTGCTGACAAGAAAATGGAAGAAGATGATCTGCAAGTTGATTCTGATAACGAATGTATGGATATAAATTGGTTGCTTAATGGAGCAAATTCAAGAGTTTCAAAGTTTGTCTTTATAAGTCCAAAAATTTGTGGTCTGTTGGACAATCTGGGAATATCATCAAATTCTATGGCTCGCCTTTTCTTAGAGCTTAAACATCTAAATCACGTAGAAGGTAAGATATCATTTCCCACTATTTTAAGAAACCGAAATAAAAATCGTCAGGATTCACTAAAAAGACTTCAAGAATTCCAATTTCCCGACTTTTTAATTTTGCATTGGGATGGTAAACGAATGGAAGATAATAGTAAAAATATGGTGGAAAGATTGGTGATAAGCGTATCTGCCCCAAATGGGCTACAAAAATTGATTTCGTGCAATTTTATAGATGATGGTTCAGCAAAATCTATTGCGTTTGAACTAAAGGCACAATGTGATAATTTAAATATTACAAATAATATTGTGGGTCTATCTTATGACACTACAGCAGCAAATTCTGGTATTAAAGGTGGTGCAGCAGTGTTGTTTGAAAAGTCAATCAAGAAACAATTAAATCGCCGACCATGCCGACTTCACCAGAAGGAGCTATGTGTAGCTAATCCATTTAAAGAAGTGGTGATGAAAAGTGTTGGTGCCGGTATTCCTATATTTGGTCAATTTCGAAAATGGTTCAACCAAAATCGTGATTTGGAGATTACACCTGCGATCCACTCGAAAACAGCTAAGCCAATTCTTGAGAAAAATCTACAAACTTTAGAAGATTTTTATGTAACACAAACCAACATTAATCATCGAAGAGCAGATCACTTAGAAGTAGCGGAATTGGCCCTTGTACATTTAAATGCGAACCCCGGCTACAAAATAAAATCATGTGGAGCAGATCATCATGCCAGATGGCTCTCGAAAGTTATTTATATTTTTAAAATTATGCTTTTTAAAGATCATTTCAATATACCGAAAGCCTTAGTGGAACAATTTGAATCTATGCTTTTATATTTTATAACAATATATTTAAAGTATTGGTTTACTTGCGAGTCAACGATATATGCTCCAAAAAATGATTTGGATTTTTTGATGGAACTCGAAGAGTTCTCCAAAATTGAAGGAAAATATTTTTCCTTGATTGCCAATAGCGCAAAATCAACTTAATTAAGACACATGGATTATGTAAGTGAAGAAAATTCTATATTTGCAATTTTTGATGAAAGAATTTCTGTAGAAGAAAAAGAAAATTTGCGTATAAAGCTGTTAGGCAATAATAATCAAGATCAGTTTACACAGCTTTCAACAATTGATTCAAGTGTTAGTCTTTTTTCAAACGATTTAGAAGAATATAATAACAAAATATTCAATACGGTTACAGTGGAAGAAAGCACGGAAGATATTGTAAAGTTGATTAATGGTACTGATCAAATACTATATGAGAAAGATTTTATTGATGTCGTAGAATGCGAAGAAGTGGTCAGTAATATCGAAGATGCAACTAACAAGTTAACATATATTGATTCAGTTTTTTGGAAATCAACGTTTCATTATATTACTCTCCAGAGTTTAAAAACTCTTGTTAATTTTGGAATTAATATTTCATTTATGCTTTTATGAATGGCCAGCCCAAAAAAGTTTTAAGAATGCAATTAAAATAGCTGAAAATATACAATCAACAAGTATTTACACGGAACAACTTGTTGGTAAAATTTCAAGGCTGAATGATTCGTGTTTAGTGAAAAATAAAAACAATTTAAATGGTTTCGCTTTATCTGCGGTGGAAAAAAATTATTTGAATTAATATTTATTGTTGTTTTAAATAAATAATCAAATTTGTATAAGAATTACAAAACTATAAATTATTGTGTCTTCATTTAAGAATAATGATTTGGGGCTTAATAACTTTTTAACGGGTTGTGATAAAAAAAAATTTTTGTACCATCTTCCTCAGAGGTAGCCAAATATTCATTGAGTGTTTAAAAAAAAAATCTAAAAAATATTTTTTAAAAAAAATGACTTTTTGGACTACCCTAATAGCTGCATGGTACATTAGAAAAGCGTAAAGAAAAATCCTATCTTCTGGATTTTTCCTGTAGAATCGAATAGTCAAGTGCAATTTTATAAATTTTCAACAGTTTTGGTTATTTTAAAAACGTCACTCAAAATCCGCGTTTTCAGTCGCCTAGAGGCCTGGTAAGGAGATGGAATTTAGAAAAAAAAAGTACGCCATAATTGTTATTGATGCAAAAACCTTTAAAAAAGTGATAATATCCAAAGATCAGAAGCAAAAAATTATTTTTGAATAACTCTAATATTTATATATACACTAATCGATTTTATTATTCCTTTTTAGTAAAATAAAAAATAAATGAATTGCTTTTTTGTTAAATATTATTAATTTTCCAGTGGTTATACATTTATGCCGGTTAAACTGTTCTATTTTTTTTAACTTACGAAATTGAGTTGAGTTAATATGAATATATTTGAACATATACGCACTTTTTTAACCTTGATATATAAATTTTTTCGCTATACAAGTATACATCTTCATATAAAGTATCCACAAATTAGTACTTTTTTTACAATAACAACTCAAAATTTTACAAAAACGAAATCCCACTCCAAGATACCACATTAGCCTATTTTTAATATAGTAGAAATACCGAAAAGTAGCAAAAAACGAAAAACGGGGTAATTTTTGACCCCCTTTTTAACCCCTAAACAATAGATATGGAACTTAAGAAAAATCCGATCGATCTAAGATTTTTTTTTTTTATAAAATATTCGAATTTCATTGAAATCGGAGTATAGCAGTTGGGATACTTTCCTTGTGAGCAGCAGCCAGCTTGCAAGCTGCTACTTTTCTAAATACGATATGTATGTACTATGTATTCACATTAGAGTGCCTCGATTTGTAGTGGACCAAAAAATTGTACTACACAACGGCAAATAAAGCCCTGGCAACTTTTTTAATGGGCATATGTACGCTGAATTAAAATCTAACAAAAAATTTGCTCCCTGTCAACTCTTCCCTAACTACGTGAATAGCCAAACTACCGTATGTACAAAAAATACATCATAGTTGCGCCAACTCACAAAATGTGGGAAATAGTGGAAATTAGATTACATATGATTTTCTAACAATTGTGAATTGTTGTGGTGTTTGTCTTAGCTATCTTCTGCAATTACAATTAAATGTAAAATCGACCCCGTGTAATTGAAACTGGTTTTAAGCCACAGCAAAAATCGACCTTACTTAGATCAATTGGTTAGAGCCTCTGTCTAAGTGTAGTGCGAAGTGCATGTGGCATGTGGCAAAGGATTGCATTTGATAAAAAATAAACATTTCATATAGATGCAATCAAACAATAAAAACCATAACAAATAATTACAGTATTGTCAAAAAGGATTACTGATGAAGGTTGTGTTACCAGAAACTGCGCAGTCTAATTCAATAAAAAATTTACAATGTAGTTATGATTTTTAGAAAAGTATGCTTAATCTTCTCTACCACGCCTATCTCAAAAAAAGTTTTATTATTTGGAATTTTTGAATTATCGCGGTTTTTATATTTACATGATGTAAACTCTCATTTTTTTTTTTATATTTTGCTTAATTTTTTCCAAAATTAACCTCAAAAGCATGAAATTTTTTTTAAGAATATAAATCTTTGTATAATAGTTTTGTCGTATATTAATAATCAATTTTGCTCCATTCTTTATTTATTTTAATTTTATAGTTAAATTTTTATTTAATGATTATTTTTATATTTTAAAATTTATTTTAATAAATTTTACTTTTAAATTTTTATATTACTTTTTATTAACTTTTTTTTTTTTTAATTTCAAATTAAACTTTTTGTTAATGTCCCTTATTATCCTATTCAAACATATTGATATAAATTAATAATATTATGCTATTGCATTTGATCTCAAATTCAGACAGACTTGTCCTTTTTAAATGCAAGTGTTTATAATTAAAAAACAAGGAAACAGTAATAGACAAAATACTGGTCATGATTGAGCATGTCTTTCTATTTACTCTTGGTAACAAAAACATTTAGTAACAAAATAAAAAATATAAAACTGGACATGCAAAATCATGATCTACTCAACTTGCTTATTTTTTATACGCCTTGTGTGTATAAAAGAAAACAAGATTTAGCTTGTTTTATCAAAATTACTTAGTAACAAAAATAATATTTACAATAATCAATTCTCACTAAATTGGGTATACAGAATCATGCCACTTCTCTTGTATACGAATTGCGCGTATAGAAGAAAGTAGACATGATCGTTCATGTTTGATCACAATTATTATTTAGACTTAGTAACAATACAAAAATATGAAAATACGCCAACAAGAAATAAAATAAATAGAATGTTCAAAAATCACTTAGTAACAAAATTTTAACAATAGGGATATTCACGTAATAATGTACATGTTTGTTAATAGTTTCACATGTAACTTATAATCATGTCGGTGTTTGTATCAGGATATTTTACTGGTATTGCAAAGTAAAACCAGTAAAAACTGTTCTCTTCATGTAAAAATATATTATTAACATTAATATTGAAGAATGTAAAACTTTATGCATAATATATCTTTGAAATACATATTTTTTAATAGATTTAGCTACGCTGAGCCTAATTTTCCATTTCACTCGTCCATTCGCCAAATTTTTTCAATTGCTCAAAATATTATTTTTTTTTTAAGAGAAGCAACACTAAGGAAATTATTCCTATTTATTTATGTGTTGCTTTCTTTGGAAAGGGGATAGTGAAGAGATGAAAGGTAAGGAAAGATGAAGGGCCTTCGAACATGGCAACACTGTATTTGCGCGAGATGAGAAGTCTTAGAACAGTTGTTGCTCGCCACCTGATAGAGATTTCGCGAACTTATTGAAGCTTTTTGGTTCATAGCCCTGATTCATTATTTTACTTCGGTGGGGTTAAGTGCTATGTGAACACCGAAGGTGGCCTGCAATACATATGAGGGATAAAAATTTATACATTTTATTTTTTCCTAAATTGATGTTGCCGTCACCGGGAATCGAACCCGGAACCATCTGTGTAACAGTCCAACGCGCTAACCATTACACCACACCGCCCAGCTGAATATATTGAACTATATGAAACATAAATTAAAAAAAGAAAATTTTTTTAACGAAGAGGACTACGCCTCTAGCAACTGTAGTTTAGAAAATATTAATTGAAATTCAGAAAATATTAATTGAAATTTAGAAATTTGATTTGAAATTTAGAAAACATCAACAGAATTTCAAAATTTTCTATTTGAAATTCGGAAAACATTAATTGAAATTCATATTATGGACTTGAAATTCAGAAAATTTAATTTGAAATTTAGAAAATATGAATTGAAATACAGAAAACATTAATTAAAATATAGAAACGCATCAAGTGCTATGCAGAAAATATCAATTGATATTCAGAATATATCAATTGATATTCAGAATATAAGACTTGAAATTCAGAATTATCATTTGAAATTTAGAAAATATTAATTGAAATTTAAATGAAATGTTTTCTGAATTTTAATTGATGTATTCTGAATCTCAAGTGATATTTTCTGAATTTAAATTAATATTTTCTGAATATCAATTGGTGTTTTCTGAATTACATTTGAAGTGGTTATGAATTTCTTTTGATATTTTCCTAACTTCAAACGATATTTTCTGAATATCAATTGATCTTTTCTTAAATTTAAATTCTATTTTCTAAATTTCAAATGGATATTCTGTATTCTGATAATGATACTTGCAGAATTTCAAATGAAAAATCTAAAATTAGACTAATATATTCTAAACTAAAATTGCAAAAGTTTCATTATGTGAAGCTCTAATTAAAATAAACCTACAAAGACTTTCAAAATATTTCAAAAATATTAAAGAAATAATCATTTTGAAATATCTTTTCAAGTTATTGTTAATGCAAAATCGGAAACTTTCTGAATCGCATTTTAAAATTTTTAAAAATATTAAACAAATTTCTTATGTATTTTTTAAAAAACTTTTTAAACGGTTTAGTTAGCAGAAGTTTATCACTAGATCCGAAATATTTTATCAAACATCTTATTTTTGAGGCACTCTAATGTGCATACGAGTACAATATTATGAGAGACTTTAACGTATGTGTTCTATTTTTTCATGTCAAGGTTTGCATTCATAGCAAACCTTACCCCAACTGCTGCTTTGTGGCATGTGTGTTTGTTGGTTTGTGTGCACCAATAAAAAAACCTTAAAAAAAATAAGCAAAAAAAATAATAAAGGGTCCGCCATCTAACGTTTATTTTTTCAACTAGGGCTTATTTCGTAAATGGTAACACTTAGCTCATGTCTGATTTGACAGATAATTAGTTTTATCCTTCCGCTGAACGAATATGGTCCGTATGTTCGTTATCTTGTGAAAAAAGTGAAAGAAGCTGGCATCCTCATCGATAAACCAAAGCGTGAAAAGCCAAAAACAGTGCGTACACCCGAGAGTATTGCTGCTGTGGCAGAAAGTGTGCGTGAAGCGCCATCAACATCAGTTCGCCGTCGTTCTTAACAATTGAACATTTCGGAGACATCATTGAGACGAATTTTGCATAAAGATCTTGGTATGACGCCATACAAAGTCCAATTGGTTCAGGAGTTCAAAAAAAAAGGTTTTTGGCGGGCCCTTTAAAATGAAAATTAAACTAGGTAATCTAATAGTATTAAATGCTCAAAATGTTGAGGTTACTTTGTGCTTTCAACATTACAATACGAGAGAGTATTTTACTTTCAAATGTGAAATGAAAACAATTGAATCGCAAGAAAAAATTTGATACAATACAAAGTGGAACATTAAAGTGTTTTCAAAAAGGGTATTTTAAAAATAATGAGTACAAAAAAAACGAAAGTTTCAAATTTACCTCTTCTGATTTTAGTAAAACTTCGTGTAAACATTTTCCTAGTAAACTTGGACTTAACGTGGTTTATCACTTTTCAAACTTCGTTACAGTTCGCGTTTAGTAGGTACTCAAATTTCGGAATTTTTAACAAATGTGTAAAAATATAAAAGGATTGAATTATCATAACTTTTGACCGCGTCAACAGAAAATTACAAATTTGGAGTCAGGTTAAAGATCAACGACGAAATTGACAACAACGAAATTGTAAAAATGTCCTTAATTCGCGAGTAACTCAGAAAACCCATAATTAATTTTTATGAAATTTATTTTGCAATTAACTCAAAGTATTCAAATGGAGTTACCAAACAAAACGCCCAAACAAAGTTACCCAATGTTACAACTGCCAAATGTTTGGCCACGGCTCAGATAACTGTAATGTTAAAACTTTCTGCGCAAAGTGTTCCGGCCCACACAAAACACCAGACTGTAGAACCGAGGAAGTAAAATGTGTTAATTGTCAAGGAGATCATAAATCCACTGATAACTCTTTTCCCAGTAGAAAGTCGTATGTTGCTTTAAGAAAACGTTTTTCTAATGGCTATCGATCAACTGGAAACGCGCAACAAATCGCTAGTCAAGTAAAACCAAATAAATCAAACTATAGTACCAAATCAACCAAGCTCGAGTAATATGAGCTGGGCTAATGTTGTCTCGTCAAATGGTAATACTGCTTCAAATGATTTATTCTCTGTGGATCAACTTAAAGAAATGACATTTGAGCTTATTAACAATTTAAAAAACTGTAAGACAAAGTTAGAACAACTTGATGTTATTATATCATTGGCCTTTAAATTTTTATCGTAAACATGGATAGCAAAATTAAAATATTGACTTGGAACGCTAGAGGTATACGTAAAAAACTTATAGAATTTTTTAATTATTTATTAAGACAAAATATAGATGTAGCGTTGGTGTGTATTTTTGCTACCGCAAAGATCGATTAGGGTCGAAAGGAGGAGGTGTTGCAATTTTTATTAGAAAAAATATAAAACATGAGCTTCTTTCTGAAATTGACACACAACTTATTGAAAATATTGGAAAAATAATTTTAAATCAGATTTAAAGAAATTTTCTAGAATAAAATGTAAATATATCTTAGGAGGCGATTTTAATTGCAGACATCAAAGTTGGGGATGCCTAAAAGCCAATTGCTGGGGTAATATACTATTTGATTTAATTACGGTAAATTCTTTTGCATTGAACTATCCGCCTAATCCAACAATGGTTCCTGTGAGTAGTACAGCAAATGCTTCTGTTTTAGACTTTTTTATAACTAATATTCCTGATAAAATTACTGGAGCTGAAGTTCTCAATAGTTTGAATTCAGACCATCTACCAGTGCTCACTTCTATTGAATTATTTACACGACGGTCGCATCTGTTAAAACCTGATTATAGGAACGCAAACTGGACTGCTTTCAGGAACTATATTAGTAGCAATATTGACACTCTTTTAGACATGGAAGTCTATGGAAACGATGACGTTGATAAATTAATAGAACTTTTTACAAAATTGGTTCAAGATGCTATTGATATCAGTGTACCAAAAAGAACAGTGTCCAACATTTTTGTAAAAAGGCTACCACAACCAATTTTGCACCTCATTAAGTTAAGAAACCAAGCTAGAAGGAAATGGATTAGACATAGGACCGTTCTGGATAAGGCTCAAATGACTTTCCTAAATAACCTCATATCTGAACAAATTTTTCAGTTCAGAAATTTGCAATGGAACAATCTATTGAATAGTTTGCCAAAAGCTTTTACTAAATTTTGGAATATATCGAAAATTATTAAGAAGAAAAATACATGTATTCCATCACTTAAACAAAATGGTAATTTTTACATAACGAACAATCAAAAGACAGAAATTCTGGCTCAAACTTTTGTTTTGAATCACACTTTTTCACCTGACTTAAGTGATCAGAATACAAAACGGCTTGTTAGCAATTCAATTGACATTATTAAAAATCACAGCCAACTTACAAATAATATTACACAGGTCAACAGCAAAAAAAAAGGCTTGACTAACCACTATATAGATTTGATGCATCATGGCTGCCTAAGTACAAAAATGGTAAAATTTTTCAATTCTATGGATAATTTTTTTTTTAAAAATTTTTTAAGTAAAATTGACAATATTTTGAGACATTTCTCCGTTTATGTTGTCATAACTCAAAAACAACTAGTCCGATTTTGTCAAATTAAATTTACAAAATTAAGGTTTACAATATCTTTAAAGAACGTGTACAAATTTTTTTAATGCGATCAATAGTTTCAAAGTTATGAAACAAATTGTTAGCAAAAAAAAAAAAAAAATGCTAAAAAAAAAAAAAAATTTGAAAAACAAAAATCTGGAAAAAATCGAAAACTGCAAAAAATATTACTTTTTATTTTTTTGTAGTAAAGCTACATATCATGCGAATTAAACTAGATATGGATCATAAAAATCGATGCATGCTTTACATTTTTATTTACAATTAATTGAAGGTATCGCATATTTACAAGCACTGTGGAAAATTGTACCTACTATATAATGAAAATGCAGAACATAAAAACTCAGGTGCATTTTACGACACGCATTTTGGCAAAACCCCTTTGGGAAAAACCTCTATGACATTTTTATGATTCCAATAATTAAAAAAAAATAAGTAATAAACAAAAGATTGTTTAATTTTTACGATTGCGGTAGGATAGTAATAAAACGCTCATAAATGTGCGTGTACGCTGAAGTGCTCTTATTTTCCGTTAGCTACCTGTAACGGATGATTTTTTTTTTCATAAAAGTCCTTAATGTTTTTTAGGATTCTTGGGAATAATAAAAAATTTGCAGCACACACAAACTGTATCCACACAAAGGGTTATCCCAAATTATAGTATCAGTATTTATAAGATCTCCTTGACCCTTTTTATTTCATTCAAGAAGTGTTTGCGATAACGCAAACATCATTTAATACCTACACAAAAATTAGAGTCATACAGCTTAGAAGTTAAAAACAATTTTCAAATATTAATAAAAATGAGCCAGAAAGCCAGAACAGTTTTATGTAAAAACGATCCAGATTTATTTTGTTATGTGTGCGGCCAATATATCACCGGGAAAAACGGAAGTGCTTCTTAACTTCATTGCAAAAGTCATATCAAGATTGCTATAATATCTATCCGCACAATTTGAACCAGCATTGGACACCGAGTACTATATGCATTCCATGTCGATTGAATTTATCTATGAAGTCTTCTAATGTAAAGTAAGTATAAATTAATAGATTTGGAATATTTTATAATTACAATATTTCTTAATTAAAATTTGAATTCTTCATATTCCTGATTTCAATTTTTTTTTTTCATTTTACAGACGACACTTCGAAATTTTGAAGCCTATGCTATGGAGAGAAACAGCGAACCACGCATCCGAGTGTTATTTTTGTTTAAGTACAAAAAGCGGTTTTGGAAAACATATGCGATGGTCTTACCCCACGAGGTCTGCTGATGGGTTTACACTTGCAGTTCTACATTCACAAGAAATAGAATATGCTCAAGATCGGGGTGCAAGCTGTAGTCATGTGCTTTCATCTTCACCAGGACACTCAACCTCAAGTATGTCTTACCAATCAGATATGTCAGATCCAGCACTACCATCTACAGCTGAAAATGACGAGTTCATCCCACACAAACATTTCTCGCCGAGACCATGGAATCAAGATCAGCTTAATGATGTAATTAGAGACCTTGGATTGTCGAAAAGATCTTCTGAATTACTTGCGTCCCGGATGAAAGAAACAGGTCTCATAACTACAGAAACTAAAGTTTCGTATTACCGTACTCGAGAAAAAGACTTACTTCATTATTTTGCTGAAGAGGATGACTTTGTGTACTGCACAGATATTTCTGGTTTGATGACTGCCATGGGCTTACAGAGATATGATTCAAACGAATGGCGTTTATTTATCGACTCATCAAAACGCAGCTTGAAGTGTGTCCTTTTGCATAATGGAAATAAATTTCACTCCTTGCCGATCGCACATTCAACCAAAGTAAAAGAAGAATACTCTGTAATTGCATTGGTCATGAAGAAGATAAAGTATGATGAACGAACATAAGTGGGTAATTTGTGTTGATCTTAAGATGGTAAATTTCCTCTTAGGCCAACAAAGCGGCTTTACAAAATATCCTTGTTTTATATGTTTATGGGACAGCAGAGCTAAAACAGAACATTGGAAGAGAAAACAATGGCCTTCTAGGGAAACACTAGTTCCAGGTACGCCAAATGTTATAAATGTGGCTCTAGTGCACCGAGATCGCATCATATTACCCCCTCTTCACATTAAACTTGGTCTGATGAAACAATATGTTAAAGCACTTAACAAAGATAGTGAATGTTTCCAGTATATTTCAAGGAAGTTTCCCAATCTAAGTATGGAAAAGCTGAAAGCAGGCATATCTGATGGCCCACAAATTCGCAAATTGGTGAACGATACTGAATTTGGCAGTTCAATGTCAGAAATTGAGAAGAATGCATGGGATTCGTTTGTATGGGTTATTCAAAATTTCTTAGGAAATAACAAGGGTGATGATTACGTTGCGCACGTTGAAGAGATGTTAACTCACTTCCTGAATCTTGGATGCAACATGAGCATCAAAGTACACTACCTGCACAGTCACTTAGATCGTTTTCCTGAAAATCTAGGAGACTTGAGTGAAGAACAGGGCGAACGATTCCACCAAGATATCCGGACAATGAAGGAACGATACCAGGGTCGCTGGGATGCACACATGATGGCTGATTTTTGCTGGAGTATTCAGAGTAACACTTCGTTATTCAACAATAGTAGAAAATCGACTAAAAGAAAATTTCAGAGTTTGAAGTTTATAATACATATTTATTTATTTATTTTCTTGTTTTATTTATTATAATAAATGTGAATAATAAAATATAAATTTTCTACTATTTAATTTATTTATTTATTTACATTTAAGCTCATCCAACACAAATGTCTTTCCGAAGAATAGAATCAGTATATTCTAGGTAGGGTTTTGCCAAAAAATACACGAATGTTACTATGTAATGCATTTTTGATGTGAAAATTTGTACATAGCATGGGGAAAATGTTTTCAAAATTCAATCAATCGAAAGAAGAACATTAACTACTCAATTTTATGTATATCAGACAAAAAACTAAAATTTGGTGAAAATGAGCGAATTCACTTAATTGTGAATAAATTCGAAAAAAATCAATCGATTTTTATGATCGATATCTCATTTTGTTCCTATTACATGTGGCTTTGCGATAAAGCAATAAATCTGAACGATTTTTGCCGTTTTCGATTTTTTATGATTTTTTTAAAACAAAAAAATTTGCTATTTTCACGTAAAAAAAATATTTTTTCCCTCAATTTTTTATTATAACTCCGAAACTACTGAGCCGATTGAAACGCAATATATTAACGGATTAAAGGCTATGTAAATTTCAGTTTTTCTAAATTTATTTGAATAATATCGGACTAATTTTTTTTTAGTTATCATTAATTATGTGGAGAAACGTCTAAAAAAATTTATAATTTTACTTAAAAATTTTTTAAAAAAAAACCCCTCCATAGAATTTCAAAATTGAACCATATTTGTACTACTGGGACCACAATACATCAAAATTGTATAGTGGTTTTCAAAGCCCCTAAAATTTTTTCAAAATTGTTGCCGTGTGTTATCGTTAGTGTTAGCTTTGTCAAAGGAATAATTAAACAATTAAAAACAAAGAAATCGCCTGGTATTGACGGGCTTTCTAATCATTGTCTAAAGCAATTGCCTTTCAAGGGTCTACAGTTACTTTGCCGGATTTATAACTCATGTTTAAATCAATGCTACTTCCCTTTAGTTTGGAAGCAGTCAAAAGTAATTGCAATTCCCAAACCAGGTAAGGACAGCAGCTGTCCAGAATCTTATCGTCCCATTAGTCTGCTTAATACGTTAAGTAAAATATTAGGAAAAATTATAAAAGAAAAAATAGTTAATTTCATTGATGATAATAACATTTTACCATCACAGCAGTTTGGCTTCCGAGCACAACACAATACTATACAGCCTCTTGTGAGAATACAAAATATTATTAAAAGTAATTTTAACTGTGGTAAATCCACTGCAATGGTCCTGCTGAATATTAAAGCTGCATTTGACTCCGTATGGCACGATGGTCTATTACACAAAATGTTGGCACGGATATCTCTACTATTAAAATAATAAGAAGTTTCTTGTCGAACAGATCGTTTAAGGTTCATATTGGAAACAATGCTTCACAAACATATAATATCCCTGCTGGTTGTCCACAAGGGTCGTGCTTATCACCTATTTGGTACAATATTTTTATCTATGACTTCCCAGCCCTGGATGGTTGCAATTCCTCAATATTTGCGGACGATACTGCTATCTGAAGCACCGATATTTTATCAGAGGAAATTATTAATAACTTGCAAATTTCAGTAAGGATAGTAGTAGACTTTTTCAACAAATGGAAAATCATGATAAACCCGGCGAAAACACAGTCAATATTTTTTACAAGGAGAAGAAAAGATTGCTTCGTTCCTCAATTTAATATTAAGGTTGAAAATACAAGGGTTCCCTGGGAACGAAAAGTTAAATATTTGGGTGTAGTACTAGATACAAAATTACTTTTTAACGAGCATATAAGCTTTATAATACATAAAATAAACTCTACGAAAAAATTAATAGACACTCTGAATTGAGCATCGATAACAAGCTCCTAATTTTAAAAGCAGTTTTTCATGCCATTCTGTTTTATGCGGCTCCTGTTTGGTATACTGCCTCCAAGTGTCATTTAAAGAAGCTACAAGTTTGCCAAAACAAACTTCTCAAAATGATATACAATCACCCAAATAATTTTTCGACATCGACACTACACTCTATGTCTAACATAAAATTAGTGAGTGATAAACTTCAAATTCTGAATGAAAACTTCGCGAACCGCTGTCGATACTCTAGCTATTCCCACATCAACTCCTTATGTTTATAAGTTAAACTTATAATCTTTTTTTTTTTTTTTTACTTTTTAAACGATTTTGTTTTTTATTTATTTATAAATTTTTTTTTTTCTTTATCCTTCAACGGGTTTTTGTATTAACTTTTCCCTTCTTAAAATAGATTATATTTTTTGAACATGTCTTATTACTTGGTATATTAATATTTAAGGTGAAAAATTGTACAGATTGATCTCTTAACTTTAAATTAATAAATTATTGTGAATGTGTATAATATAATTTTCAATAAATGGTTAAAAAAAAAAAAAAAAAAAAAAACTCAAAGTATTACTTACAAAATATATACAAATTTCAAGATGGGAATCAGAAGGTTTTAAAAATAAACGTTATTTTTCCGAAACGATCTTTGATATGTAATATAAAATTTTGTGTACCCAAATAAAAAAATTTTATATATATTCATTAGGGCGGGTCGATTTAATAATCGCCCAAAGCTCAGTGAAAATCGTATTCTAGGGATCAAAATAAGAAACTTTGCGGAATTAACCATACCTCTAAAACGAATTCTACTACCCCGAAACTGTTGACTTTTGTCCCGTAGGGTCAAGTTTTGAAAAATCCCACTTTGACCCATGTAGAGTGCCCCAATCGAGTCCAAATGTATGACCGACCCCCACTAACTTTGAAGGGCCGATCCACCCATGCTCGTGGCACACCCCCCTGGAACTCCCCTGGGGGGTTCCCCATACAAACATTTCAAAAAATCTCCATTTTTGGCACTTTATTTTATTATTTTTTATTTATTTTATTTATTTTTAATATTTTATTTATTTTTTCTCTTTAGAAATTTATTTAGTCAGAACATATGTAAATGAAAAAAATAATTTAACTTAGTAATAGAAAAGAAATAAAAAAAATTACTGTTTGAAGTCTTTTTTGCTTTCAAGTCTGGGCAATTTCGCACGGCTCTCTTATGTCGTCGCCATAACAGCCTCTACATTTTCCGGTATAACTCGTTTGGAAACGCTAGCTAGCAATTGAACGTGTCGTTCTGTTGCAGGTCGTAAAATAGGTTGTGTGGGTTTTTTAAGCCACCACAAGACACAGCTGCATGTCGTAAACTTACTTAAGCAAAATCGGTTACAGGTAGAATTGAGCATAAAATTATCATAAAGGATTTTCCAGAAGTAATAAAAGGCGCACTTGCTTAACAGAAAGCATAAAATTATCATAAAGGATTTTCCAGAAGTAATAAAAGGCGCACTTGCTTAACAGTATTTGTGGTCAGATTAACGTTTAATTTACATGTAAGTATTTTATGGGCAGTTTTGACAACAAAATCGGTTACAGGTAGAATTGAGCATAAAATTATCATAAAGGATTTTCCAGAAGTAATAAAAGGCGCACTTGCTTAACAGATTTTGTGGTCAGATTAACTTTTAATTTACATGTAAGTATTTAATGGGCAGTTTTAACAACAAAATCGGTTACAGGTAGAATTAAAATTACCATTTCATTTTTATTACCTCGTAGACCATATATAACGCAACAGTTTTTGTGAATGCATTAAGTCGTTGTGAAGAACTCAAAGTGTGAAGTTCTAATTTCAGATAAAAAAATATTTAAAAAAAAAAATCATTCCAAATCAAAAAGTTTACAATGAATCCACCATCCTTTACACCGCAAGATGAAGCAATAACAACATCAACAACTATCGAAAACCCAATGAGTCATATACCCAGGCATGATGTTACTGTTTTTGGTGTGTCTACTGATTTGACTGATCTTAATTTACCAACCCATCTGGATATTTTGAGATATTATTTTTACTTGAGCGAACAAAAAAAATTGCTCTATAAATCATTCACTATTCAAGTACAAGATAAGTTGATTGGAATTTGGAAAAAACTTGGTATGGAAATAATGCTGAAAAAAAGTGTATATAATAAATTGAATAGATTGCTTGTCAAATATCAAGAGCAAATCAAGAATAGAAACAAACACCAAGAATTTACAGAGTATGTAAAATCTCTGGAAACAATTTTTTTCATTGGAACATGTAAATGCGATTTGAAGGCAGCTCCATGTGCATGCGGTTTGGTTCCCGAACGCCTCAAAGAGTTTATGCACGATCAACATAATCAGAGAAGACTAACAATGGATGGATTTGCGATGGAAATTGAAGAGCAAGGAGCAACGTCTATGTCATCAATGCCAACATACCAAGATCCCGATGATTCAACATACGCACCGCCACCGGTTCAAGAAGATTTGGATATAAGCACAAGTTCACAATACACACAGAGATACGATTGTTTTAACTTTGCCTTGGTATGTGACAGATTTGGTGTGCCTGATAGAGTAGCATCAGCAATGGGAACCGCTCTTTTCCAAGATTTTAAAATGAAAGATACCCATGGCAAACCTCTCATCATGGATAAATCGAAAGTTCGCCGAGAAAAAGAGAAATGCAGACAAGAAGTGCTTCGCAAACGGTTAGATGATACCAATTTGTTAGCATTTTCATTCGATGGCAGAAAAGATGATACTTTAACGAGAGATGCAATTGATGAGAAGTATCATACTAGGATGGTAAAAGAACCTCATCTTGTTATTTTGAGAGAACCGAATTCTGAATTGATTGGTTACGTAAGACTGGAACATGAAACCGCTGAATACAAAACAACCAAATTAAATGATTTTTTTAACGATAAAAATATATCACTGAATGAATTAATTGGCATATGCGTTGACGGTGAGCCAACAAACACTGGCCCACACGGTGGAATTATACGACGATTCGAATTGCTGTTAAAAAGACCATTGCATTGGTTCGTTTGCCTTCTACACTTCAACGAACTTCCGTTTCGGCATTTGTTTGAAGCTTTGGATAAATCAACCAGCACTGGACCAAGATCGGCAACCGGAAAATTGAGCCGTCAAATCGAAACTTGTGAAACTCTTCCGGTAAGTTATTGCTATCACTCATTTATTATAATTGTCAACCGTTTTTAATTGCTTTATTTTTATATATTTTCAGGTGGTGGACGGCTTTCAGAAAATTGAGTTGAAAAATATGCCCCCTGCTCCAGAAAAAATTGAATTTTCCACCGATTCCAAGTACTTATACGACATGGCCCATGCAATTTCTAGCGGCGTGGTTTCAGTGGATCTGGCTAACATCAAACCAGGGAAAATTGTACATTCTCGGTGGCTCACCAAGGCCGCTAGACTATTACGATTATATGTGACAACGGAAAATCCAGATGCAAATTTAAGAATACTGGTTGAATTTATAATTACATGTTATGTGCCAATGTACTTCAATATTAAGTATTACAGCTCTGTCGTGTACGGTAGTAGATTATTTTTCAAATTCATTAGTTGGTCAAGATTTCTAGAACCTCGTTTACGCAAAATTGTCAATAAAGTAATTACAGATAATTCATATTATGCGCATTCGGAAAATATCTTGTTATCAATGTTGTTTGATGATAGCAAAGAAAAGCGCGACTGTGCTATCAAGATAATTCTACGCTATCGAACCGATGTTGACGACCCAACGGGACTTAGAGCTTATAAAAAACCAGATATAAACTTTTATTGCACAAGTTACACGGAAATGATCAATATGAATGACATAAATGACGTATTTGAACCACCATTCACTCGAAGCATTCCATACGATACTTTGAAAGAATATTTAAATCAAGATGATCCACCGTTTAATGATCCAAAAATTCCATCACACATACAAGGAACAGAACGACACGTTCAATTGCTAGCTAGCGTTTCCAAACGAGTTATACCGGAAAATGTAGAGGCTGTTATGGCGACGGCGTTAGAGAGCCGTGCGAAATTGCCCAGACTTGAAAGCAAAAAAGACTTCAAACAGTAATTTTTATCTTTTCTTTTCTATTACTAAGTTAAATTAATTTTTTCATTTACATATGTTCTGACTAAATAAATTTCTAAAGAGAAAAAATAAATAAAATATTAAAAATAAATAAAATAAATAAAAAATAATAAAATAAAGTGCCAAAAATGGAGATTTTTTGAAATGTTTGTATGGGGAACCCCCCAGGGGAGTTCCAGGGGGGTGTGCCACGAGCATGGGTGGATCGGCCCTTCAAAGTTAGTGGGGGTCGGTCATACATTTGGACTCGATTGGGGCACTCTACATGGGTCAAAGTGGGATTTTTCAAAACTTGACCCTACGGGACAAAAGTCAACAGTTTCGGGGTAGTAGAATTCGTTTTAGAGGTATGGTTAATTCCGCAAAGTTTCTTATTTTGATCCCTAGAATACGATTTTCACTGAGCTTTGGGCGATTTTTTTGCCTCCCCACAAATCGACCCGGCCTAATATTCATATATACTTTTATTTGTTTCAACATATGTGTAAACTTCATGTGAACCAACATTAAAAATATTTTTTTTATAAGTTTTTATAAAGGCATATATGTATTATTTCGTACAGAATTATGTAAAAATATATAAGCGGCAATGCTCTGTTCATTTTGAAATTGAATTCAGATATAATTGTATATGGTCTTTTACAAAGCCACATATAATTATAAGTGGCTTCATATGAAAAATCTTTCCTAAGTATTTTAGATATAATTATATAATTCCAGAGTTGAGATACAAAATTTTGACTTTTGTTCACAAGAACGACTCTAGCTTTTGCACTTGAGCAAATGAATTAGTTATGTCTTTTTAGGGGATATTAACTAAAAAGTCAAGCCTCTCTAGCAACATACCTTATTTTAATAGTGAAAAAATCTGAGAAAATCTAAATTTTCTACAAAACAACCCTGTTCGGATTTACATTATTAAATTTGAGCCATGATTTTTTGTCTCCACAATTTCACTTTCATAGGAATAATAATATGAAATAATATTAGTAACATATATTAGTTTATGAAATTTAATATAATTTGATATAATTGTTAAGAAAAACTAAGAAGTGTGTGTATAAACTTTTATCTAGTAATATCGAATTATATATAATTCGCTACAATTATATATAATACACAAATATTTGTAGGGGGCAAAATTCGGATGAAATTGTATCTAATATACATCAAATTGTACAAAATCGTATATAATTGTGTCCAGTTTTATCTAATTCGATACAATTGTATCGAATTCGATACAAATTGATGTATTTTTCGGATTAAATTTCATATCATAGCACATCTAATTTATATATTATTTAAAATAACTTGATGATGCCCTATATACATTTTTTACTTGGGTATTCATATAGTAACTACTCTAAGACAAATTTCAATATTTTTGCGAACTCTGGTTTTTGTTATCGCAATCTATGACCTTTCAGAAGAACATTTAAAGTTACATTTTTAAACAAATTATTTAAATATTTGTACTCATTACATGATGCCGATATGGAATGAAAAAAAATTTCTGTTATTACACAAAATCGTTAGTCGTAATATTTCAGGACCAAAAATTTTTGAAATGTCCCCTTAAAAATTTGGTCATTCAATATCCTTGATTAATTTAAATAAGTTCGTCAAAAGAAAAAGTTCATGTTAAAGGTGTGACTACACTGTAATACATGCAGAAATTTCAGCAATTTAAAAAATTACGTTTATATTTCGACACTTGGTTGAAGTTTTGGCGTGGTTATCGAACACGACCAAAGCAAAACCGAGTGAAACAGAATAAACGATACAAAGGGAAAACCCGAACATCGAAATAGCCAAAGGACGGAGAGATAAAGCAACCAAGCGAACAAAGTAAAAAAAGTAAAAAAAAGGGCTAGTCGACACAGAGCGTTAAATTCGAAGACGATCCAAGTAAAGCCGAACGTTTCCGAGCAAATCAAAATACCAATTCCTGTCGGTCTACGGACGAACTAGCTGAAGTGGCTCAAGGGATCCGTGAAATAAAAGTTGGTGGAAACTGCTGATTTAGTAAGAGTAAATCTTTACATCGCACGGTGGCACCTATTTAAAGAATGCAGCCAAAAAAAAAGTCAAAGCTCATATGAAGGAGCATACCTAAGAGCATCAGTTGCCAAAATTCGAATATCTACATCACCTATTTCACTGCCTACAGGGTGATTTTATATATATATATTTTTGTTTTAGGTCAAATTATAGATTCTAGATTTTTTATAAATTTTTAAACTATTAGTGATCATATTTTCTTTGCTTTTAAACGGATTTGAATCTGGTAAATTTTGTTGGATTATATGGTTTATTTTTTTTTTTATTGTAATAAAACTTGAATTCGGATATTACTCAGTTTTATTTAATATATATTTTAAAAAGATCTAAATATTCCAAATATTCTGCAGTTTAACTCCTTAGCTTAAAAAAAAAAAATTATCTGGTTACGTAGCCTTAACATTTTCTTATGATATTCAGAGTCTGAAAGAAGTTATTCTGTATATTTTCTAGTATGCCTTTTTTGATGAGATGTGGCATAATTAACCTTATGTGGAATAAATTACATAAAATAATTGTTTTTATGAAGCGGATTTTTTTTTTGTTAATCACTTTAAAAGTTTTAAAATATTGTAGTCATATTAAGTTTTATTTTTTGTACACAGGCTTAATGAATATATAAATAAACGTAATAGTCTAATAAAATAAGTCATAATTTCCAAAAATTATGCAAATTTGATAAACACAATGAAATGTTGTTAAATTTTTGACAAACTTATTAATTTGCACAAAATGTCCTAGAAAGGAGACACGAATTTAGATTTTTTCAATATATATTTTTAATTTAATTACAAATATTATATTATAAAAATTAGTTACAAATATTATATAACAAAAATGACAATCGACCTCTCCAAATTAGGTATTTTAAAAAAAAAATCTTTAAAATTAATTTTAAAAAAAATATGTATTTGCATTTTTATCAAATTTGTCGTCCATTTTTACTTCCAGGCTAAAGTGGGTTAATGATATCCGATGAAGTCAGAGCTAAATATCTGAATTATTTTAGGAATATTAAATGAATGAATAAACTAAAAAATTAAATATATCAAGATTTCGAATTTTAAGAATTTTTAATATATGCACACTTTTTGTCTTCAAAAATGGGCCATTCGGCAAGGGTAAGAAAATCGAGTTCTTCCATTTAAAACTATTGGCTATAAAACCGGCAGAAAAATTACTGAAAATCGACCAATCTTTTTTAAGGTTTATCCAACTGAGCATAGTTCTAAGGAGGTTGGGAAACACAGCTTTAAATTAAAATAATTTAACATTGACCACACCTAACAATTCCTATTCAATCAAAGTATTTGTATTATCTTAGACGTATACTTACTATAAATATATTTCATTTAATACTCATACGCCATGTGGTACTTTAGGTGCTGAAAATAAAAAGTTCATTATTGAGTGACATTATTTATAAAATTTTTTAATTTTTTAATTTTAAAATTTTCAATACAAATTTTTAAAGAAATTAGAAAATTTTATAAAACCTAACCTAATTTCCCTCCAAAAAACCTTTTGTCTGGATCCGTGCTTGTAAGAATAAATAACTAAAAATTTAAAAAAGATAAATAGCGAAAAAACATTTAATTCACCTTTAATGAAATACTCTGTACCATGCAATGAAATGATCGAGTTTTTATCATACTTCGAACGGCTATTCGATTTCGACACCCGTTGGTTGCTAATAACAATTTTATATTTGCCAAGAAATAGGAAATATTTAGTTATTTACAAATAAATTTCATACAAATCATGGACTCATCTACTATCTATCTGTAATTATAAAGGAATAACGTTACTGACTGACTCATTCACTCACTCACTCACTCACTCAACATCGCCCAGCCAATACAGCTTAAATTAGGATTTTGAGATTTGGCACGGAGGTACATCTTCCAGCGTAGATATCCAATAAGGCGGAATTTTTGGAAATTCTTGAGGGGAGGGGCACAAAGGGGAAAGCCTCCCACTTGGCGGCCTGCCAAACATCGTTGGCTAGAAAATTGATACTTTGAATATGTGTTAAGTTGGATATGACCTAAATCACTGATATGGTACTTTTTGGATTTCTGGCTAGAAACGTTTTAACGTTTTAATTTAGCATAAATGATAAATCTCTTAAAATCCGTTCTACTTACTTTTCATTTAAATCAAATGGTTCTTGCATTTAATTTTAAATACTGTTTCAATAACTAACAAATCCGTAAAAAGAAATGAATAGTAACTTAAAAATAAATGTTCAAATTTTAAATACACATCACTAAAAATCAGAGACAAGAACGTATTTGTAAAAAGCACAAAGTAATAAATCTTATTTTTTTTTTTTTTTTTAATTACTGGTAAAAAATATCAGTTATTTTGATTATTTTTAAATTAAGGTTGTTATAATTTTTATTAAAAATAAAAATTATGTTTTTTTTTCGACCTTTAATTGTGCAATGAAAATGAAAATTATTCAAGTTCGAGGCCATACTCTATATTTCTTCATTAGGATATTGTCCTAACAAATAATCTATAGAGTTTTTTGTTTTCAAATTTATTATTTGACCCTTTCAGGAATGTGTTGATAGATCTATTTCGGGAATTTTCTAGGTTCCCATCATCAGAACACGTTTTGAAAGCGGTAACAATCCCATGCCAAACATCAAACATACATATGAACTAGTTTACTCACTACATGAGAACTAATATACATATGAGTTTGAAGTTAAAGATTATAACCATTGATCAAATTAATGTATACGAAATATACTTGTTAATGTTTTAAATTTATTGTGATACTAGTTGAAAAGCCTGCCAATGCCAACCATGCGAGTTCATAACACACTGTCCCAAAATAACAAAAAGTCAATTTGGTTTAAGCCGCCTGACATATTTTGTCTTGCTGATGACAAATTATAATTCTTTTCTCGAATATCATATTGAAAATTTATTTATATTTTTTTGTAGAATCCATTTTCCTAATATATCTTTACGCTATTTTAACAATTAGTTTTAGAAAATATTATTTCGGTGTCTTCAAGACTAAAGTACATTTTAAATATTTATCTATATTTGGAATTATTTGATACTGTCAATCGTATAATAAAAGGCTTAAAAAAGCGAGAAAATAGCCATTTTGGCAAATTTAACAGCTGTTTTCTCAAGATGACGGATTTGGAATGACAAAGACAAAACTAGTCACATATCGGTATTTACACCAAGGCAGATTGTCGAGGTGTGTAATTTGACGGTTTATTTAACATTTTATTGTATACGTTTGTATTTATTATTTAATTCTATTTAATTATAATAAAAACGAGATAAAAAGCATTTTTGATTAGCTAGTTTTAGTACAAAAATAAAACTTTTAGGCTGCTTAATATTAAGCATTTTGCATGCTTTTATACGCATATTATTTTTATTTTCAAACAGCTTTCAATCATATTGTTCTTATATTTACTAGATAGATGTGTTTTTATACACACATTAATAGTAAATGTACATACATTAGGGTATACATTTTTTGTTGCGAACAAATTACAGGGCACCACCTCATGGACAATATTGCACTGATAATAAATATCGTTTTTTAAGACAATTCGGAACAAAAACCTGCCTCACCGAAACCATTTTCTAAAAGCATTTTTCATCTATATATTTATTTTAATTACCATAATACAATGTGTATGTGTGTGTCGAAATCGCAGGATAATAATTTTGTTGATGATAGTATAAATATTAGTGTTTTTTGATTTTTCGATTTTGGGATATCATTACTTTTTGGAAGGTTTTTGCGCCAATAAAAATAATGGCGTTTTTATTTTTGAAAAATTTCAACTCCTTCAGTTCCCTCTCGGCGGCTAAATTCGTGAATTTTGTGTACCTTCTTTTGTAGAACAAAAACCGCTAAATATATTTAAAATCTGAATCGATACTACATGAAAAATTAGGCTTATAAGCATTTTTTTGCCCTTTTATAATGCACCGGATAGCCTTTTAGAGTGAATCTCGAAAACTATTCCATAAAAACAAACATGTTTATTCAGTCCAAAAACTACACCTTTTGTAGTGTTACTTAAGAATATATGGCGATTTTCGTTTTTTTTTTTAGAAAATTCGAAATTGTGCGAAAAAACACCATAACTTAAATGAATATTATAAAAACTTAAAATATCAAATATAATACTTCTGTCAAATTTCATGAAAAAGACGATGTCCTTTAGAGCTGTCCTGTTGGAAACCTGTATATCCTTGTACCAAAATAAGACCTTTTTTTAATGCTTAAGCTTCAATCTCACTTTAACTTTAATACCAACGATTTCTACTGAAAATAAATATGTTTTTATGGTTTCTGAAAAATATTTTCATTATAAAATATTTATTTTTTTAAATTTCACTAAATTTTAACTTTACAATTCTCACTGCCAAAGCGTACACTGCACACACAAATTATTTCTCAGAATATTGATATAAATTTGGGTTTCTATCAAAATAGCTTAATTTCTGATTATGAAACACTCATTAAGAGCATTTATGGCCAATTTAAAATACCCCGTCTGGAGGCGGGCTTGCCAGTTAGAAGATTAATCAAAACTTCATTGCGTTTGGTGCGGGAACTTTTTTAACGACCGCGAAAAAGAAAGATCGTGGTTCTTAATATTTGTTCACGGCCTACACTGCCATGCAATGTAATCTTATATATAAAATTCTCGTGTCACAATGTTCGTTCCCTTACTCCTCCGAAACGGCTTGACCGATTCTCATGAAATTTTGTGAGCATATTGAGTAGGTCTGAGAATCGGCCAACATCTAAAAATGGGCGTGATCGGACGAGTGGGCGTGTCAGCTCCCATACAAAGAAAATATTTAATATCATATATCTACAGTTCTATAATAGCCAGAGTCTTAGAAATTTGTGCGCGTTGATTATTTCTTAATGTGAATAGTAATGGGAAAAATGGGCGTGATCGGACCAGTGGGCGTGTCAGCTCCCATACAAAGTAAATATTTAATATCATATATCTACAGTTCTATAATAGCCAGAGTCTTAGAAATTTGTGCACGTTGATTATTCCTTAATGTGAATAGTCATAGAAAAAATGGGCATGATCGGACCAGTGGGCGTGTCAGCTCCCATACAAAGTAAATATTTAATATCATATATCTACAGTTCTATAATAGCCAGAGTCTTAGAAATTTGTGCAGGTTGATTATTTCTTAATGTGAATAGTCATGAGAAAAATGGGCGTGATCGGACGAGTGGGCGTGTCAGCTCCCATACAAAGTAAATATTTAATATCATATATCTACAGTTCTATAATAGCCAGAGTCTTAGAAATTTGTACAGGTTGATGATTTCTCAATGTGAATAGTCATGGGAAAAATGGGCGTGATCGGACCAGTGGACGTGTCAGCTCCCATACAAAGTAAATATTTAATATCATATATCTACAGTAATATAATAGCCAGAGTCTTTGAAATTTCTGCACGTTGATTATTCCTTAATGTGAATAGTCATGCCAAAACCGGGCGTGATTGGACCAGTGGGCGTGTCAGCTCCCATACAAAGTAAATATTTAATATCATATATCTACAGTTCTATAATAGCCAGAGTCTTAGAAATTTGTACACGTTGATTATTTGTTAATGTGAATAGTCATGGGAAAAATGGGCGTGATCGGACCAGTGGGCGTGTCAGCTCCCATACAAAGTAAATATTTAATATCATATATCTACAGTAATATATTAGCCAGAGTCTTTGAAATTTCTGCACGTTGATTATTCCTTAATGTGAATAGTCATGCGAAAAACGGGCGTGATCGGACCAGTGGGCGTGTCAGCTCCCATATAAAGTAAATATTTAATATCAGTTCTATGATAGCCAGAGTCTTAGAAATTTGTGCACGTGATTATTTCTTAATGTGAATATTCATGGGAAAAATGGGCGTGATCGGACCAGTGGGCGTGTCAGCTCCCATACAAAGTAAATATTTAATATCATATATCTACAATACTATAATAGCCATAGTCTTAGAAATTTGTGCATGTTGATTATTTGTTAATGTCAATAGTCATGGGAAAAATGGGTGTGATCGGACCAGTGGGCGTGTCAGGTTCCATACAAAGTAAATATTTAATATCATATATCTACAGTAGGGTGTCCCATTCAAAAAAAAATTTTGGGGATCATTCTTAATTTGAATACTTATAAGGCTAAGAATTTTTGAGAATTTTTTCAGATTTTTCGGAGGTGGTTTAGAGGTCGCGCAAATCGATTTTTTACCAAAAATCGAGCTTTTTGGGCTTTTTTTGATTTTTGCTTGAAAATTGGTAAAAAAAATCGATATTTCTTCAGCTTTTGAGTCAATATTCTTAAAGAAAATTTTCCGATCTTTAATTTTATCTGCATAACAATTTGACAATTTAATAACAGTTTTTCGTAAATTTTCAACAAATACGGAAAAGAATGCTTTATAACTTTTAAAATTTGTATAAAGACTAAAAAAACTAATGATGCAATTTAATAGATTATTAAGTTTTAAATTAATTAGCAGAAAAAAAAAATGAATTTTCTCTCACCGTTCTCGAGTTATATCCTTTTAAAGCTTTGTACACATTGTATGAAATGTATAATACTATAAGGTGTGAAATAGGTTTGCATTGGTTTAAACTTTAAATAATTGGATTTAGAAAATGTTTTTACAAATAAAATAATAGTGACTTACCACTCATACATAACAATTATATTAAAAACAAAGAAAAATAGATTTGTTATAAATCATTTATTAGAGTTCTTGCGATGCTGCTCTACTCCCTGCAGTAAACTCTGAAAGTCTGTTTCAGAAGTTGTGATATTGATATAACTATTAGCCAAGGCCACACCACGTTCTGCGACATCATTTAGAACTTGCAATTGTTGAACTTTGTGTTTTGCTTCCTGAAATGATTTGTTGTTTTCCCATTTTTCTGGATCCGTTTGTAAAAAATCAGTAGAAATGCTGCAGGCTTCAAAAAAAGTTAGGCCGGCTTTTGTAATAAAACACTGAATTTGTTTATTTTCAATCTTGTCTTCTGTTAAATTTCCTTTCACTAATTCGTTGTTATTACTTGGTTCATGTAGGTTTCTAAGCATTAAACGCAAAATTTTGGTATCTATACGTTCATCAAAAAACGATAAGGCATCCAACTTCTCGGAAAGGTACCACTGATGACCCAGAAAGGTTTTCAGAGTCTCGCGTGCAACTTTTTCATTAAAGCGTTTGGAATCATACAATTGTTTCAAAAGTCTAAGGTCATAGAGAAGAGCGTATCGGGGACACTGGCATAGGTACCAATTTTAATATATACTCTTAAAATAAATGAGGTAAACTCCAGCAAGGCATCAATTTTTGAATTTTGAATAAAAGGTTGTAGCTGGTTTCGAAAAATACATATTTTTACATATTTTTTTTTTACAATAAATAAATTTTCAAATCTCATAATCTAAAGTTTACAACAAATCGGATGCCCAAATCTTATAGTACTAAAAATTTCATACAATGGGTGCAAAGCTTTAAAAGGGTATAACTCGAGAACGGTAAGAGAAAATTATATTATTTTTCTGCTAATTTATTTAAAACTTCATAATCTTTTAAACTGCATCATTAGTTTTTTTAGTCTTCATACAAATTTTAAAAGTTATAAAGCATTATTTTTCATATTTGTTGAAAATTTACAAAAACTGTTATAAAATGTATCAAAATGTGCAAAATCCCTGATGAAACTTATTACTTATGCACATAAAATTAAAGATCGGAAAATTTTCTTTAAGAATATTTACTCAGAAGCCGAAAAAATTACCGATTTTTTAGCAATTTTCAAGAATAATTCAAAAAAAGCCCAAAAAGCTCGATTTTTGGTACATAATCGGTTTGCGCGACCTCTAAACCACTTCCGAAAAATCTGATAAAATTCTCAAAAATACTTTACCTTATGAGTATCCAAATTAGGAAAGATCTTCCGAGAAAATCCAAATTTTTATTTTTTTTGGGACAACCTAATCTACAGTTCTATAATAGCCAGAGTTTTAGAAATTTGTGCACATTGATTATATTATGAATAGTCATGGGAAAATTGGGCGGGATCATACCAGGGGGCGTGGCAGCTCCCATACAAAGTGATTATTTAGCTCATATACAAAATTAATATTAATATTAAATATCTAGGGTTCTATATTAGCTATATAGCCTTTAAATTTTGTACGAGTCCATCAATTACAAATATTAGTAGTCGAACTGAAAATGGGCGGAATGGGATAAATGCGCGTGGTACCAAAAGCAAAAAACAAATAAGCATTAAAATAAATTATCACATTCAAGACTTTTTGCAAGGTTATTTAATAATGTTGTTCAAAAATTGTTTTAGCGTTCCTCATAGTCCTAGAATAAAGGCGATAGAAGGACAACGAGGCGTTGAGCTTCCCATGAAATTACAAATTTTAAAATGATTTACTAATGTGAATTTATTTTTTTAATTATATGTTTGCGTAAAAAAATTTTCTTGATTTAAAGAATTAATTACAATTAAAATTTGAAGGCAAAGCAACGTTTGCCGGGTCAGCTAGTTTTTTATATTTCCAAAAAATACAAATATAATCCTATATGTACAATGTACATATAGGGTTATACATTGAACATGTACATTGTACATACCTGAAGCAAAATATCCACAAAGTTTTTACATATATTTTATATAAGCTTACACACTTTGTGTATGAATATAACAATGTGTGTATTAATTTAAATATACACACATTGAGTTATTTTACTAACATTATACTATAAATATGGAAAATTTAAATTAAAATTTATTAGAGTATATTCTTAACCGAAAAATTATATTTTTTCGAAAAAAACTTCGACTTTTCAAAAATCATTGACCCTTTTGTTTTATTTGTAACCTTCTTTAAAACTTGTTTGTTAAGCAAAATGTACACTTGTTGTTGCGTTTTTTTTTTTTTGCAACCACACAATAGAAAAAACGCTTACATTGAAGACGAAACTCTTTGAAAATTGTGATAGCGGAAATTAAGCTTGATGACACTTTTAACATTTTCATGCAACAGCAATCACAAATCGATGGGTCCACTTTAGCGAACAGGCCACATTAGAAGAAAATCCCTTACTAAAATAAATATCATTTCTATTTTCAACATTAAAAACTTGTTTTTGGAGCCATGTAGTCAATCCCTCTTTAAGATTTTTGAAATTAAAAAAAAAACGCTATGATATTCAACTTTTCCATTTTCCAAAAAAATTAAAAAAAAATACTAAAATTGGAGGATGGACTAATTCAAAAAAGTTTCTGATAGCTACAGTTGTCTTTTTTATGATCTGAAATATGAAAATAGCCGCTTCTTTTTAAAAATTACTTTCTATTGCAACTGCAGTCTTAAATGCATTTTGCACTTTTTTCCCCATCTCGATTTTAAAGTAAAGTTACAGGAAAGTTAATTATACAATTAAAGCTTTTTTGTGATTTTCTAAGGAAAATTTCTAAGACAGTATTGCATTTTGAACAGCATTATTTTAGACAGTTTGTTGCACATGACAATAATTATAAATTCGATTACCAGAAATTATTGTCTTATAAAATATTTAATATTAAACAGTTACTTATTGTTAATAATGCAAATGCAATTCTTGTTATGCAAACGGATTTTTTTTTTAAGTTTATTTTTGTTCTGTTACAGTCCAAAAGTTTTGTAAAAAAATCATTTTTAGCAGTCACAAAAAAAAAGTTGCATTTTTTTGTGATCTAGTTTTATTAGTTATAGCGTTGGTATCCTAAAAAAATGTGATGTACGTTAATTTCTAGCTTTATCTCCCTCATTAGTTTTATATTTCATTAGAATTAGGCAAATATTTAATTTTGCTACGATATGTTTCCATTTTACAAATCTAGAACCCCTTATAACAAGAAACTATTTCAAGGTATTTATTGCAATTATCGTTTCAAACTAGTTTTATACCACCACTCAAAATTTTCGAAATTATCACTGTTGGAGTATGTAAGATTATTTACTGTCCTATATTTCAACCGTCTCAACAAATGCATTTAAATTATAAATGGCAAAAACGAAACCAAATCACTTTTTGCCACGAACACTTTGCGCAAAAAGTTTCTGTTAGTGTTTTTAAATAAAAACCAAATAAAATAATTTATCAAGCCCTTACGCTAAATAAAATGTTCTACTCCATACAAAAATAAAATAAAAATATAGACATCACGAGTTTTCATGAAATACAAATATTGTCCACGTTCACAATTTGAATTAGGGTTTAAGGCCTCAAACAATCGAATGGAATTTTTCCACTGCAAAAACAACTTTCATTGATTTACATATGATTAGTGGTTTCTCTAGATATATCTAAAAAATATATTGGGCATGGATTTATAAAATTTCACAATTTGAGGCCTAAAATCCTCGATTAAAATCTTTCCACTGCAAAAATAAATTTCTGTGATTTACATATGATCTCTCAAAGAAATATTGGGCATGAATTTATCAAAATAGCGAAAAGGACTTTTTTTAATTGAAACAATAGGAAACAGACTCGAATGATTTGGTTGTAGCTATCGATTTTTTGGTAATTATCATAAAATTTATGTTGACGACATTAAAATTATATAGTCATGTCAGAATATTTACTGCTGTAATCTAATAATCTGTATCAAAAGCCAATAATTCGGTTGCAACAACCAAAACATTTGGTTGGCAACAAATACGGTTGCCACAACATAGTCTGTTTCCTGGACGAAGCTATATGATTCTCAGCGTAAGAATTTAGTTCGGAATTCCTTATATTTTTTACCACGGTGTAATACATCCATATATGCCACATTCATAAGGATAAATTCAGTCATTCATAAAATATTCACATATTGCATACACTCTTATATACTCGTACTACATTACAGTAAGTACTAAATTATGCATTTAGGATAGCTAAAATATAGTTCTACATATCTTATCATTATATGGGGAACTTCAAAAATGTTCGACAATTTACGTAAAATATATTCTAAAATTATTTTTTGTATGACATTAATATCATTTTGTGTGTATGTTAGCCAATGTTTAAGCATGGGAAATCCTTTAACGGCAGTTTTGAGCTTTAAGTAAATTAAAAATATTAAAATTCCAATCAAAGCCGCTCCGATATAGCTTTATATAATTATATACGAGGGCGGATCAATAAGACCGTGATTTTTTTGAATGAAACACAGTTTTTTTGAAAAAAAAATAAAATATTTTTCAACATAATCTCCTTTTAGCTCAATACACTTAGTCCAACGTTTCTCCAATTTTTGTATCCCTCCCAAAAAATACGATTTTTCGAGGTCCATAAAATAGGCATTTCTTGGCCATATGGGAGCAAACGCGGCAGCCATCTTGCAGACAGCTTTCTTAAACCCAACTGATCATTTAAAATCGAAACCACACTGCCATATGAAATGCCTATGGCATCAACAATCTCACGCACTTTTACTCTTCGATCGGCCAACACCATATCGACATTTTCTGGTGTATTGACCTTAATTGGTCTTCCAGAACGTTCAGCGTCATTTGTACTTGTGCGACCACAATTTAAGTCAGTAAACCACTATTTTGCCATTGAAATCGATGGTGCAGAGTCCCCGTAGTATTTATCAAGGTTTTCCTTGGTTTGGTTGACGTTTTTTTTTTGCAAAAAATAATGTTTAATGAGCACTCGAAATTCACTTTTTTCCATTTTAAAAAAATCCACGAGGTTGTATGTTTTGAACAGTTGTTAAACGCGAAGGAAATGAAGGAACTTGCTCAAAATTTGACTGTAGTCTATTAACAGGTGGTACTTGATGGGAGCAGTGTTGCATTTCATATAACTACGAGGGATGTTCGAAAAGTCACTGTGTTATTGATTCGCCTTCGTATATCCATTGCTTTGACGCGAACAAATTTCTACGTATACTGGCAATATTTATATATGTAAAAACGTTTATTTTCACATAATTTTGAGTGGTCGATTTTGACAAGTGTTTTGTTTTTCCTATACTAATACGTTTTCAGAGGGACATTATTGTTTACATTTGTGATGCTCCGTTTGATTCTTTCTAGATTTTCCACTATGGCATTCCAAGCAATCGAACCATTTTTTTTTTTTGTTTGCAAAATTATTAAATACGCCACAAAAGGCAGTAACTTTTGTACAAAATTTTAAACTTTTCGGACACCACACCCAACAATTTTAACATGAATAAACTAGTAAATTTGGCGGAAAACAACTTAGACTTTTTAAATCTTGTCAAAACTCATCCTACATTTTCCGCAATGGCGTTCAAGCAACCAAGAACCTTTTTTTTGAAAAATTAACAAAAACAACCTTTAATGCAAAAATGTGTACTTTTTAGCACCGCTGTCAACTGTACAATTTTCCGTACAACAATTTTTAGATTAAATCTTGTCAATATCCTAACAGATTTTCCACAATGGCGTTCCAAGCAATCGAACAATTTTTCGCAAAATTACCAGAAATGTCGTACATTTAGTACAAAAATTTTCAATTCTCGGGAACCGACCCCTATAATTTATATGTAAATCACATAGTAAACTTTCCATACAAAAATTCGCCATTTAGATCTTTTAAAGAATCCTCCCAAATTTCCCAAAATGTATTTGAAAATGCAAATATTGCCAGATAGTGAAGATATATAAAATAATAACGTTAACTAACTGACCAGCGGTTTGGGTTGGGCGATGTTGAGCCTGGACCTAGAAAATTTGACATAGAGATCCATTCTCCAGCGTAGACGTCCGCTAAGATGGAATTTTTGGAAAATCGTAAATGGAGGGGCTATAAGGGGAAAACCCTCTCCCTTGACGGCCTGACCAAACCCCTTGAAAGAGAAAGCTCCAATATGTGTTCTTTCTTTCCCCCCTTGGCGGCCCAGTCAAACCAAAGACGCTAGGAACTTGAAATTTGGTACGTGAGTTTCTAATCAGAAGTATTTATCTGTATAGACGGGTTTCGGAAATTCCATCGGGGAGTGGAATGAATGTTAAAAGTCTGCAAGTTGGTGGCCTACCCAAATGCCTTTGGTCAGAAATTTGAAAAGTAAAATATACGTTTCTTCGAATATGAACTAGCTCACTTAAATGAAACTTTTTAGATTTCTGTCCAGGAACGTGGTAAAAATAGGTGTTAACGTAAAGAAAACTCTCCCCATGGCGGCCAGGCCAGGCCAAACCACTAGAAACGAGGAACTTAGAATTTGTTATGTGGACTAAAAGTTTATTTCTAAATTCGAAATAGTTTGTGAGATACAGCCAGTTTTTTGAAGCAATATTTTTGCCTAAATGAGGCATTCACAAAATACTAAAATACTTAAACGCAATTTTCTCGAAACCACGTTTTTCGAACTGGTACTTAGGGTTTCTCAACTTCTATTGAAACGATTTTGATGATATAGCGCTTAATCGACTAAGAATTAACATGGCTATCGTCCGATGCTCATCCACCTGAAAAAATGGTTTACTAGTGTAAAACTAGAATACAAAAAAATGGTCAAATATTGATTTTTAGTTTTCAAACGGCTGCTATTGTGATAAACAATTTTTTATGCTTGATCATAGGTCGATTAAGGCATTCATACTTACCAATTCCTCGTTTTCCGTTTTGCTTTCAGATAACCGTGAGTACCGAAAAGCTGCGTACCAATAACACACCTTTGTTTGGTAGACCCTATTTTGGAGGCCGAGAACTTTTCAAACAACCCAGCTATTAACAAATTGTTAATTTTTTATTTTTCTGAAGATGAGTTGATGAACCAAATACAAAAACATAATTAAAAAATCATTTGCTGTTTTCTTTCCAATAGTTTTAAAGAACAGGTGCAATTTAACTGTTTAAAATTTAACTTTTTTGAAAAAAGTGTAATTTTACATTTACTTTAGCTTATTTTACAATATTTGTTTGCCTTTAAATACATTGAAATGTGCTTATTTTATCTTCTCTGATAATTATATATAAAGCAATAGATACATTTTTTTTTAAATTTATTGAATTTTTATTTTTAATTTTATCACAAATAATCTTATAGGAATATATGTGATGACTAGAGATATCACGAATATATTTTAAAAAGTTAATAAATTTGCAATGAAAATGAAAATTATTCAAGTTCGAGGCCATATACTCTATATTTCTTCATTAGGATATTGTCCTAACAAATAATCTATAGAGTTTTTGTTTTCAAATTTATTATTTGACCCTTTCAGGAATGTGTTGATAGATCTATTTCGGGAATTTTCTAGGTTCCCATCATCAGAACACGTTTTCATTGCACAATTAAAGGTCGAAAAAACATAATTTTTATTTTTAATAAAAATTATAACAAACTTGTTAATAAATTTGTTTCGTTTAAAATTTTTAAAATGCCCTTTTGACTTGGAGATACTGTTTACAAAGGAAATCAGTTCATGCAATACTCTAGCTAATTTCAAATATAATTGCGAATATCAAGCGCAAAAAAAATACATTTTCAAAAAAATTTTTATTGGTGCGCTGACATCAACTTGGCACACCTCAATTTATATAGAAGTAAGCCGTTTCCAAACATTGTCATTAAAACTCAATTACATTAAACGGCGCAAAAACCCCATGAAATAACTGTGAAAGTTTAAAAAGCGGAAAATTTGGTTTCACTTGTAAACCACCATACAAATTTTCACCAAGTAGCGATATGGAAATTACATTTTTAGTTAGTGTATCTCCCAACTCTAGAGAGTCTATTTTGTATTGGTTGTATTAATAAAAAAACTCTTGTAAGGTTCATGTATTTTTTTTTTTTAGTTTTCGACATTTACATGGCTATCAAGTGTTGTGGTGAAAACGTTTCAACGTGAAACTTTGCACGTCATAACTTTTAAGTACCGTCGACCTTACCTTGTCCATCACTGCTCTCAATTCATACAAATCTTGAGAAATAAGAGTCGTCTAAGATCTGTTTAACACGTGTCAGAAATTTTTGAAATAGTTTATATATATATAAAACTGGTAGTATACCCATGCAATTGGTAGTAACTTGTATTCCAGTATTTACTGCCCAGCAAAACTTTATATATAAAAGTAATAATATTTTTTTTTTTTGTAATTTTGATTTCTTTCCATGTGTTAAGTACCCAAGTGAAAATTAACATATATTATCATGTATGTAGTTGCATATATGTTCGGATCCGAAAATTGATGGTATATGGCCATATATGAATGGGTCATACGTGATCATATCTTTTAGTAAATCATTTTATAGTTTCAAATATATTTGTATACCCATGTGAAAATGATTTTTTATTATCATGTATGAAGAGCCATATATGTTCGCATCCGAAAATGTAGCCTTATATGGCTTTTACATGACCAATTATTTTAGGTCATATATGTTCATGTTTAAATATTTTGAGTATTTTTCAAAAAATTTTATATAATTTATGTTGTCTCTGAGGTCCGATTAAATTAAAAACTATTAAAACATTTTTATTCTATTGTATTGCTAATAAAAATAATTTAATAGATTTTCATTTCATCTGACCTCAGAGTGAAACAACAATAATTAAAAACCGTTCCTTACAAAATACGATATCTGTTACTCCTCCCTTTATTGGATTGTTTAGGTTGTAACTTTCCGGAACTTGGTGTTCCAATTTAATTTTTAATAAATATAAAAACATCTAAATTCTTATTACAAATAGAAACAAATATTTTCTTCTGTCTTTTTTTATTTTTGTTTTGCAGAAATTTCACAGATTTTATTTTGTTTTATTTAAAACTCAAAATGATACGTTTTTTTATTGAGATTTTTAAATACATCATTCCCTGTACAACATAAAAACTTTGTGGTTAAGAAAACCTCGTAATAAAAAAATATGGGTTTAATATATGGGTTTAATATTGGTTATATATTATGAAATTGCTGTTTAAATAAAATAAATTTAAAAGAAATATAAATTTGCAAAAAAAATAATAAACTGAATACTGTATCATCATGTAATGTAAGTTGGAAGTTATTTTTGTAAAAAAGTAGAGCATTACAACACCATTATAAATAAAATATTTTTATTCAAGTTCGAGGCCATACTCTAAATTTCTTTATTAGGATATTGTCCTAACAAATAATCTATAGAGATTTTGTTTTCAAATTTACTATTTGACCCTTTTTAGGAATGTGTTCATAGATCTATTTCAGGAATTTTCTAGGTTCCCATCATCAGAACACGTTTTGAAAGAGGTAACAATCCCATGCCAAACATCAAACATTCATATAAACAAGTTTACTCACTACATGAGAACTTATATATGAGCTCGAAGTTTATCACCATTGATCAAAAAATAAATTGAAAACTTGTTTTTTGTGTGTATGTCTACCTTTGGTAAATATTCAATACACGTTTTTGTTTCTCTTCCTTTTTATATATATATTAGTTCTCATGCAGTGAGTAAACTAGTTTATATGAATGTTTGATGTTTGGCATTGGTGTCCTGATGATGGGAACCTAGAAAATTCCCGAAAGAATAAATTTGAAAACAAAAACTCTATAGATTATTTGTTAGACCAATATCATAATAAAGAAATATAGAGTATGGCCTCGAACTTGACTAATTTGCATTTTCATTGCACAATTAAAGATCGAAAAAAACATAATTTTTATTTTTCATAAAAATTATATCAAACTTGTATAAAACATTTTTGTAACAATAATTAAATGTTGTTATAATAAGTGAGTCTATTTTGAGTTATAACGGTGATAAGAATTTTCAAAAATAAAACCAGTTTAAGACTCCAATACTTAAAAATCGAACTTTCAATAACTTTAAGAAATAATAATTGTTTATTTCTAAGTCAATGATACTAGAACATAAATTACAACAATAATAAGTAAATGATATATAAGTTAATATATAATCAAATATGAATTCATGCAATAAAATTGTGTATGAAACAATATTTAGCATATATTTCAATACATAATATCATAGCATTACAATATATTAACTTTTGTTTAGACAATCAGTATGTCATTTGGAAATAAGATAGGAAAATGGCTGGGGAATAAACTTAATTTTTGGTTTTGGCGATTGTGGAGAAAGGTCAGACAAGGGGTTTCTAGAAAAAAAAACAACACTAGAAGGAAGTGTGGCGATTATTTTATTAAAGTTTTTTTACCAATAAAAGCAAGCATGTAAGGGAATTTGAAAGTAAACGTAAATATAAAACTAAAAAAAAAAAACACAAATCACTTTGGTTAAGCGTTATCTACCTCAGCAACCACCGCTGCCTGTACTCAACGTTGGAGTAGCTGCATCAGCGTCACTTAGCCTGGGGTGTTAGTAATATTAAAGTTTAAGTACCGAAAGGGACCGATAGAGTATTACGACTTTTGACGAACCGGACTGAAACAAATCAAGAAAATTTTATTTTTATATTTGGGTCAATAATTAATTATGGAAAACCTTTCGTGTCCACTTAACGTTTTAAACAAAATCCTTTGGTTTTATCAATGAAAGGTGCGTAGGAATACAGGAAAGTATAAAAAGTTTTAGAAAAAATAATCAGTGGGAATAATTCATTATTTAATTCATTATTTCATTATGCAAGTTTTTGAAATAAACTTTCAAATCACGAAAGGGGTTTGAAAATTTAGCTCGTATTTCAATTTTATAGACTTTTGGAATTTGTCTATTTTCTATTGTTTTTTCATTATGTGGGAATATTAAAAGTTACAAAAAAAAAAATGCTAAAGGAGCATATAGACGACATGTATTTGTCATCTGACTTGTCAAATTTTCAAGTCACATGTAATTGTGCATGTCTGTCAAAATTGCTGTTTTACATAAGGTTTATAATATTTGGTCACAAACGTACATGTTTTTTGCTTCTGACACAGTCTCTGTTTTTTTTCTTCAACAGCTGATCAGTGCGAAAATTTTATTAAAATATTTTTTTTTTAAAAGTGATAGTCAAATGGAATCAAAGGATAATGCAATTGCAGTGTGCCGTGTAATTTCAATTATAACTGCAATGAAATCGAAATTAAAAAAAAAAGAAAAGAGGAAAAGAAACCGTTCTCTGTGGAGCCAACAATCAAGTCGATCTGTGTTTCAACATGGCATGCTGCCGCAGCTAAAATTTTTTTTGCGCCGCAAAATAGTTCAGCCATCTTAAATAATTTTTCTTTAAATGCGGACATACCAATTTGGGATATAATTATAAAACTTTTTATAAACATATATATGTACATAATTTTATTAAATGGGATAAATGCGTATACATTTATTGGTATTGTAAAATGTTAACTTTAGCCGGCTAATGATTCCGTCAATAGGGGACCGCCGCTGTTTGTTTTCTCACGGCATGGATTTATGACAACTTTTTGTTTCATATTTAAAACAGCTGATGTCAGATGGTTTGTCAGAAGAAAATAGAGCACGCTCTAATTGAAATTTTGTCAGATGACTTTGCGTCTGACTTTTACAGAAGCAAAGTTAAAAAGGTCACACACGACATGTATGTATTTTGCAGTGGGAAATTTGACATGTCAGATGACAAATACATGTCGTGTATATGCACCTTAAGTTAGCATCTACAGTTGTTTTCTAATTATGAAATGTTAAAAAGAAAAAATACTGAAATAGTAATACTGTCTGTTTCATACTTAAGGAAAGCTAATTATAAAAAAAAAAAACACACCCGGTCTAATGAGTGATATATAAATACTTCGTATTGCGTTAGTATTGAGTAGACGACGAGCCAAGAGCATTTTTTAAACTTGCTGTTGCATACTTTAGGGGGAATTGAGAGGAATGGTTGATATATATAATGTTTATAATTTATAAACAGAGAGGCCAAAAAGTAGCAAAATCCATTGTATTTAATAAATATTGAAAATAGCAAAACTACAAGAAAGGTAAAATAATTACACTTTTTAAAAGAATAATTAAAAAATGTTAAGGAAAAAAGCATTTTAATAAACGAAGAATACCTGAAAAGGGATATTTTAAAGTTCAAATATTTTAACAAAAATTAAAAATGACAAAAAAACCAATATGAGTAAAAATGTCAGAAAAATGACAAAAAAAAAAATAGTTGTTTTCTCTGTTTATAAAATATAAAATATATATTTTTAATTCCATTCTTTTTACCAATGGATTTTCATAAATAATTCTAATTTTTTACATATAAAAATAAGTTTCATAAAAAATTTATTTTTAAGAATATATGTATGTCTTAGATATTAATTTTTGGAAGTATTTTTTTTTAACGTATTTTCATAAACATCAGGGACCGGAAGTTTATGCATATTAAAGTTTTTTTTTAATTAAGTCTGATAACAGGGATAAACAAAATAACTTTGCTAATCAAAGAGTTTGTGTTAAAATGGCACCGATTTGTTATTGCATATTTTGCTATAAATGCATATTTTTGCATATTTCGCTTTAAATGCATATGTTTCCTAATTTTGCTTTAAATGCATATTTATTATTGCATATTTTTAGTTATTTTGCATATTTTTATTGAAGTTTTCCAAGTTTTTCGTAAAAAATCACGTTTAATATTATTTTATATTTGACCAACGAGCATATATACTAAATTGGACCCAAGCTTTTCAAGCCACTTAAAGTGTTCTCTTCAATTGTATTTGCAAACTGGGCTTAAAAGTTTTAGTGGTTTTTTAAATGCGTATTTTTTAGTAAAAATTATTAAAATCTTGTGTTAATTGTGCGAAACGGGTGCACATAATATATTAAGCAATACAATTTAACTTTAAGAATTAATAAAAATTACTTAAAAACATGAAAATAATTAATTTAAAAATATGTAAGCGCATATTTTTCAGTTTTTAGTTCATATTTTAAGATGTTCATGCATTTTTTTAGTGCAGAAAGTTCCTGTAGTGTATGTTTAAGAACGATCCCATATTCATCTCGGTTGTTTATTTTTTTTTCAAGCAAATAAAAAAAATAAAAAAATTAGGCTACAAAAATCGCCATTTTAATGAAATGTTTTATGCTTTTTACAAAACTGTGTTTAAGGAAAACTTTGCAAAATTTTAAAAAATTATTTTTTAAGGTATTGAAATCTTTAAAAATCTTGATAAAACATGTATTTTCTTGATTCTTGACGAGCACTAAAGTTTATTGTAAATCAAGCTAAATCAAGACCGTCTGGCAACCCTACTTATGGCCCTAATGGCTTAGACAGAAAGTGTTATTGTTTATTAATAAACAATAACAACGCAGTTTATTATGATTAAAAAGGCTGGCCTTTACACAAACAATGTTATTACCCGATGAAAAAGTTTATATATAGCCATATATAGCTGAATATAACTTGATGTAATTATACATTATTATAAATGTAGCCTTACATATATATTTATAATCTACTTAAGCTGAAAGTTGTACTGGCGTGCAATTGTTAGATGTTGATTTTAATTTTGTTCGATTACACAAGGCAACAATTTTGAAAAAATTTTAGGGGCTTTGAAAACCACTATACAATTTTGATGTATTGTGGTCCCAGTAGTACAAATATGGTTCAATTTTGAAATTCTATGGAGAGGTTTTTTTTTAAAAAATTTTTAATTAAAATTATAAATTTTTTTAGACGTTTCTCCACATAATTAATGATAACTAAAAAAAAATTAGTCCGATATTATTCAAATAAATTTAGAAAAACTGAAATTTACATAGCCTTTAATCCGTTAATATATTGCGTTTCAATCGGCTCAGTAGTTTTGGAGTTATAATAAAAAATTGAGGGAAAAAATATTTTTTTTACGTGAAAATAGCAAATTTTTTTGTTTTAAAAAAATCATAAAAAATCGAAAACGTCAAAAATCGTTCAGATTTATTGCTTTATCGCAAAGCCACATGTAATAGGAACAAAATGAGATATCGATCATAAAAATCGATTGATTTTTTTCGAATTTATTCACAATTAAGTGAATTCGCTCATTTTCACCAAATTTTAGTTTTTTGTCTGATATACATAAAATTGAGTAGTTAATGTTCTTCTTTCGATTGATTGAATTTTAAAAACATTTTCCCCATGCTATGTACAAATTTTCACATCAAAAATGCATTACATAGTAACATTCGTGTATTTTTTGGCAAAACCCTACCTAGAATATACTGATTCTATTCTTCGGAAAGACATTTGTGTTGGATGAGCTTAAATGTAAATAAATAAATAAATTAAATAGTAGAAAATTTATATTTTATTATTCACATTTATTATAATAAATAAAACAAGAAAATAAATAAATAAATATGTATTATAAACTACAAACTCTGAAATTTTCTTTTAGTCGATTTTCTACTATTGTTGAATAACGAAGTGTTACTCTGAATACTCCAGCAAAAATCAGCCATCATGTGTGCATCCCAGCGACCCTGGTATCGTTCCTCCATTGTCCGGATATCTTGGTGGAATCGTTCGCCCTGTTCTTCACTCAAGTCTCCTAGATTTTCAGGAAAACGATCTAAGTGACTGTGCAGGTAGTGTACTTTGATGCTCATGTTGCATCCAAGATTCTGGAAGTGAGTTAACATCTCTTCAACGTGCGCAACGTAATCATCACCCTTGTTATTGCCTAAGAAATTTTGAATAACCCATACAAACGAATCCCATGCATTCTTCTCAATTTCTGACATTGAACTGCCAAATTCAGTATCGTTCACCAATTTGCGAATTTGTGGGCCATCAAATATGCCTGCTTTCAGCTTTTCCATACTTAGATTGGGAAACTTCCTTGAAATATACTGGAAACATTCACTATCTTTGTTAAGTGCTTTAACATATTGTTTCATCAGACCAAGTTTAATGTGAAGAGGGGGTAATATGATGCGATCTCGGGGCACTAGAGCCACATTTATAACATTTGGCGTACCTGGAACTAGTGTTTCCCTAGAAGGCCATTGTTTTCTCTTCCAATGTTCTGTTTTAGCTCTGCTGTCCCATAAACATATAAAACAAGGATATTTTGTAAAGCCGCTTTGTTGGGCTAAGAGGAAATTTACCATCTTAAGATCAACACAAATTACCGACTTATGTTCATCATACTTTATCTTCTTCATGACCAATGCAATTACAGAGTATTCTTCTTTTACTTTGGTTGAATGTGCGATCGGCAAGGAGTGAAATTTATTTCCATTATGCAAAAGGACACACTTCAAGCTGCGTTTTGATGAGTCGATAAATAAACGCCATTCGTTTGAATCATATTTCTGTAAGCCCATGGCAGTCATCAAACCAGAAATATCTGTGCAGTACACAAAGTCATCCTCTTCAGCAAAATAATGAAGTAAGTCTTTTTCTCGAGTACGGTAATACGAAACTTTAGTTTCTTTAGTTATGAGACCTGTTTATTTCATCCGGGACGCAAGTAATTCAGAAGATCTTTTCGACAATCCAAGGTCTCTAATTACATCATTAAGCTGATCTTGATTCCATGGTCTCGGCGAGAAATGTTTGTGTGGGATGAACTCGTCATTTTCAGCTGTAGATGGTAGTGCTGGATCTGACATATCTGATTGGTAAGACATACTTGAGGTTGAGTGTTCTGGTGAAGATGAAAGCACATGACTACAGCTTGCACCCCGATCATATTCTATTTCTTGTGAATGTACAACTGCAAGTGTAAACCCATCAGCAGACCTCGTGGGGTAAGACCATCGCATATGTTTTCCAAAACCGCTTTTTGTACTTAAACAAAAATAACACTCGGATGCGTGGTTCGCTGTTTCTCTCCATAGCATAGGCTTCAAAATTTCCAAGTGTCGTCTGTAAAATGAAAAAAAAAAATTGAAATCAGGAATATGAAGAATTCAAATTTTAATTAAGAAATATTGTAATTATAAAATATTCCAAATCTATTAATTTATACTTACTTTACGTTAGAAGACTTCATAGATAAATTCAATCGACATGGAATGCATATAGTACTCGGTGTCCAATGCTGGTTCAAATTGTGCGGATAGATATTATAGCAATCTTGATATGACTTTTGCAATGAAGTTAAGAAGCACTTCCGTTTTTTTCCGGTGATATATTGGCCGCACACATAACAAAATAAATCTGGATCGTTTTTACATAAAAATGTTCTGGCTCATTTTTATTAATATTTGAAAATTGTTTTTAACTTCTAAGCTGTATGACTCTAATTTTTGTGTAGGTATTAAATGATGTTTGCGTTATCGCAAACACTTCTTGAATGAAATAAAAAGGGTCAAGGAGATCTTATAAATACTGATACTATAATTTGGGATAACCCTTTGTGTGGATACAGTTTGTGTGTGCTGCAAATTTTTTATTATTCCCAAGAATCCTAAAAAACATTAAGGACTTTTATGAAAAAAAAAAAATTATCCGTTACAGGTAGCTAACGGAAAATAAGAGCACTTCAGCGTACACGCACATTTATGAGCGTTTTATTACTATCCTACCGCAATCGTAAAAATTAAACAATCTTTTGTTTATTACTTATTTTTTTTTAATTATTAGAATCATAAAAATGTCATAGAGGTTTTTCCCAAAGGGGTTTTGCCAAAATGCGTGTCGTAAAATGCACCTGAGTTTTTATGTTCTGCATTTTCATTATATAGTAGGTACAATTTTCTACAGTGCTTGTAAATATGCGATACCTTCAATTAATTGTAAATAAAAATGTAAAGCATGCATCGATTTTTATGATCCATATCTAGTTTAATTCGCATGATATGTAGCTTTACTACAAAAAAATAAAAAGTAATATTTTTTGCAGTTTTCGATTTTTTCCAGATTTTTGTTTTTCAAATTTTTTTTTTTTTTTAGCATTTTTTTTTTTTTTTGCTAACAATTTGTTTCATAACTTTGAAACTATTGATCGCATTAAAAACATTTGTACAGTTCTTTAAAGATATTGTAAACCTTAATTTTTGTAAATTTAATTTGACAAAATCGGACTAGTTGTTTTTGAGTTATGACAACATAAGTGGAGAAATGGCTCAAAATATTGTCAATTTTAAAAAAAAAATTTTTTAAAAAAAAATTATCCATAGAATTGAAAAATTTTACCATTTTTGTACTTAGGCAGCCATGATGCATCAAATCTATATAGTGGTTAGTCAAGCCTTTTTTTGCTGTTGACCTGTGTTATCTAGTAAAGCTTAGACCCTGAATAATAATTTAATCGATTAAAATATAGATGAACTTAGACACTTGCATACATGATGTGCCTAAAATATAATAAATTGAAATTGGAAATTTGGATTTTTGTAAGTTTGTCATGGAATAAACCATATATTTCTCAAATGTTATTGGATTATTAAAATATATAATACCATACAATTTGGCGAAAACCAACTAGAAATAAATTTATAAATTAATATGAAGGAACCGTTTGAATAAAAGCATTGACACTCATTTTGACTTTCACCGCTTACAATATCATGACGAAACATTGACGCGTAAAAAATGCTTTTAAGAAAAAGGTTTGGCATTTTATTTTCTTTAAAAATGCTTATATAAAACTTTTCTTTAAAAACACTAGGTTAAGAGTTATACCGCAAGAAATATTTAAACTAATTTAGGCCTATTTTAAGGGTAAAAGAAGACTCGGACTGAACTGTTTGCATCCGAGAGGAAAAATTTTTGCACGGAAATTATTTTTTATCCGCAATGTACCCGATAAGACGCGGGGAGCTGTAAAAATAAAACTATCATATTTCACATAATTTATGGGTGCTCTAATGTGAATTGTATTTTCAATTTATTGTCGAGGTTTTGCTGGGTGGTTAGTGACAGATAGGTATCTGAATGTATGTGTATGCAGAATATGCATAATATAGTCAAAATGCAAGTAACACATGGCAAATCAAATATTCAAAACAACTTATGTGTTTAAAATACATATTTTTCACCGAAAACGTATATAATATATAAGAAAAATTTAGTGGAAAATACTCTTGCATTTTATAATAATAACCAATCTTTTTGTACTCGGGCATATTTTCGCATGTGTTAAAATTTCAAATGTGTACAGTCAGTCCACTGAGAGAATTATCTTCTTGATAATGAAGAAGGGCCAAACTAGAGAACATTCCTTTAACTTTCTCAACTTTCTTTTAAAAGCAGTAAGATATCCTGATACAAATACCGACATGGTTATACTCAAATAATAAAATAATGTTATATAGATAGATTTATATTATTAAAAAAAAAATAAAATAATTTTAGGGTTAATTTTTGAATAATTAAGCAAAATATACAAAAATATGGTGTGAGTGATGTTAAAATAAATTCCGCAATATTTAAAAAATTGCAAACGGGAAGTTTTTTTTTTGCCAAAGATTTTTTATATTTTTTTTTGTTAAAGATAATTAAGTGATTTAAAAACAAAAAAGGATTCAACTCTATGACTACAATCGGGAATATTGTTTGAATATTGTTATCTAGAGTTGCCAAAAAATCATTTGAAACAATGTGGTAAACATTGGTAAAAATGGATTTCAAAATGCTCGAAACTTGTGTGAATTAAATATTCTTAATATTTTAGTACTTCAACGGAAATGTTAATACTAATTTGTATTTCATTTGATATCGAATTTGCATATTCTTTCTTTTAAAAAAAATTCAGTTATTTTTGAGCCAAACTTTAAATCCTTAACGGCAAAATTCACGTTTAATGGTTAAAAAAAATATGCTTATCTTATTAGTTTTGTCAGCTCTACCGCCTAATCCAATTGCACATCAATCAACGGTGCCTCCTTGTAAGTTTTAAATAAATAAATATATATATATTTTTTTTAAGATAATAATTTTATTTGACTGTATTTAGATTGTCCAAAACCGTAACCGGTTTGTAGTGTAATTAATAAGTCAACATTGTCGGACAATAGCAATCACTCTCTGTAATTGACACTTAATTGTGATTGGCTAAAAGCCGTACTTTTTTTGGTTGATTAATTTGACACCTTCATTATACTAACTGTGGGAACCACTCAATCGTTGGTTACCCACCAAATATAATTTAGGTAGCTTTAAGTTAATTAAAATAAATAAAGATTATTATTAAAAAGCAATTTAAACACGACGGTTATTTTCTTTGCAATCATTTTACATATCATGGCGATCCTGCCATCGGAAGGGAAAAGTTTTTAACAAATTTGATTTGCGTTAAATCTAAAAAAAAAAAACTATTATCATATTAGCAAAATATATTCAATAAATAAGTGTTCATGTGTTTTAATAAAACCCCGTTTAAAAGTGCAAAAATATAAAAGAAAAACTAAAAAGAAAATTTTACATTGTACATATTTTTTATTGATTTCGGAGTACAAAAAGAACAATAAAAAAAAAAAAATAAATAAACGTTTTGTGCATCAATTCAAACAAAAATATTTTAAAAAGGAAGAAGCAATGTATCCAAAACATTGCCGGGGCAACAAGCCTGGTTGCTCCAAGGATGGTGTGGCCTAAACACCATCGGACAGCAACAGCAACAACAGTCAACAACGTCAGCAATGAAATCAACAAAATAATTTACCAACTGGAGTAAATCCTCAACAACAACAGACAACCAAATGCAATTAAAAAGAAAAACAGTAAGAATACCCAAAATTTTTTGTATTATTAGAATTTTTTTTAATTAAAATTATATTAAAATTCATAAAAATTGAAAACTTAATTTAAAATAAGCTAAACAAACAAAAAAAATAATGAAAATATTTAAGTTTTAAACCTATTACTAACAGCAATTTTTTTTTTATTTCTACTAACTGGGGTGATTCATACGTGACACTCCCTCAGTGTAGTATAAATTATCCAGTCACCAAAAGACCGAGTGACTGATTTATGCCATTGTGCTCAAAATCCGTTTACCAGAAGGGAACGGATAGGGAACGCAATGACATAACTGAATTTTTTTTGAAAATTTCTGAATACTAACAAGATTATTTGAACGGAATTGAAAATGGGGAATCGCGATTCGAAAATCGAGAACCCCAACGCGAATGTCATAAACGAAATAACTGTGGAAGTACACCTTCCAGTTATTTACTTGATAATCATAATATCCATATTGGCATTACAATTCCTGACGACGTTGTACCAGTTACACAAGAGGTCGTTGAGGAAGAATTATGCAAGGGCCGCGTCCTTGGGAAACGGCATCGATAAAATCTAGAATATTTTTTTTTCGGGGGATACTAACGGAATTTTTTTTAATACGTGAATCTAAGAATATTTTCTTGGGAAAATTCCCCCATGTTCTTTTTGAACTTCTTACTAACTAGAAGGGAGTTTTGGAAAATTAGATTTTGTCTAGTGAATTTTACTTTTGGGAAATGTCCTTATTATATACGGATTATTCAGCAGTAATTTGCTGCCACAATGGAATATATAATTGTGAAAATTTTTTTTTAAATTGACATTACTGGCAACGACAGTATGATAGCCTTAATGAGTGTTGGCCATAATTTACCGAGTTTTGATATGCCAACCATATGGACTGGCAACAAATAGTTACAAAGGCAAGGCTTATAAAAGAACACTTCGATCGTTCATACAAGTGCTTGAATACTGATAGACCCACGGGGGAGAAAACAGTGGAAGAGCATCTTGATAATTTGTTCACCCGATTCGAACAGATTAGGTTCTTACGGACACTCAGACTGGTCCGGGATTGAATCTACAGGTTATTGAACAGGAAGTCAATATAGAGACTTCCCCGTTGCCCGGCACTGTCAATAATACGGTGGACATTACGGAAGCCACCATGCCGCAAACGATAACGGAATTTCTCGGTTTGGCATCGAAACTTTTACTAGATTTCGATGGTAAACCGGAAAACTTACAGGGTTTCCTCGACGCACTGACACTCTTGGATTCCGTAAAGGATACCCATGAGGCCGTGGCTGTAAATTTAATTAAAACAAAACTAAAGGGCTCAGCCAGAAATTTAGTTTTGAATGAAACCACAATTAATGCGGTTATAACTACATTAAAAGGAACTGTCAAAGGTGAGTCGGTCGAAGCCATATCGGCCAAATTGATGAATGTCCGTCAAGGTGGCAAAAACGCCAATACCTACGTAGCAGAAATAGACTCACTAACCAAATCATTGGAGAGTGCCTATATTACAGATGGCCTCCCACAACAACTGGCTCAGAGGTACTCGACCCAAGCGGCAGTTAAAGCGATTACAAAGAATGCGACAAATGAAAGGGTTAAACTGGTCATGGAATCAGGAACCTTTTCAAATATGAACGAAGTGACGGCAAAATTCGTCAATAGCTGCACGGAAGCTTACGGGCAGCAAAACTCCGTTCTATTTATGAAGAATAAATCTCAAAACCGTAATGGCAATAATCGCCAAAATCGGTCAAATAACAATAGATCCGGCTATAGAAATGGCAATAATCGCGGAAACGGCCGTAATAATAATTACAATGGCAACAACAATAATAACAATAATAATAATTACAATAACAACCGTGGGCGGAACCGTTCAAATAACAACGGATCCCGACACAATGTGCGACACGTTACCGAAAACATTTCGGGAAACGAACTGGTACCCCTGAATTAAACCACACAATATACAATATAAATTTGAATCTCTATAGCTATCTTCCCTGTAGAACATCTTTGAATAATCGAAAATCAACACTATTAGTTGACACGGGAGCGGATATTTCTATAATAAAGGTCGGACAAATCCTAAACGGACAAATAGATGAGACTACAACGACGCGATTAAGTGGTGTTGGCCAAGGATTAACAACTACCCTTGGTAAAATTCATGCTGATTTGAAATTTGAGGAACTCCTAATACCGCATACATTTCATGTGGTCGAGGATGATTTCCAGATTCCTTCTGATGGAATCATTGGTATGGATTTTTTGCGTGAATATAAATGTCTTCTGGATTACCAGGATGACCAAGATTGGTTAGTCCTGAGATCTGGTAATCTTCCACAACACATTGCAATAGCAATGCGCTGTGCGCTGTGCGCCACAAGTTAACTCGATCTCATTGCCTGCAAGATCTGAGGTAATTCGTCACGTTAACATTCAAACTGATGAGGAAAATGTGCTAATTCCGAGTCAAATAATTCAGAATGGAATATTCATAGCGAACACCATAGTCTCAAAATCAAGACCACTGGTCAAAATTGTTAACACAACCAATAGGGATGTAGTTATTTTGAATATTAAAATTCAAACCGAAAGTCTTAACGACTATAAAATTGTCTACCCGACCGAAAATCCTCGCGGAGACCAGGAGAAATTGAATAGATTATCCAAAAATTTCCCAGAGTTTGCAAAAGACAAACTTAGGAACTTATGTTCTGAGTATGTTGATATTTTTGGACTGGAATCTGAAAAGATGACAACCAACAATTTCTACAGACAAAAGCTCAGATTAAATGATGATGACCCAGTGTATATGAAATCGTACAGAATACCACACTCTCACAAAGCAGAAGTGAACATTCAAGTTGATAAGCTTATAAGAGATGACATTGTAGAACCCTCCATTTCGGAATACAACAGTCCAATTTTATTAGTACCGAAGAAATCTTTACCCGGTACGGATCGGAAAAGATGGAGATTGGTAGTTGACTACAGAGGAATTAATAAAAAACTCGTAGCAGATAAATTTCCACTCCCTAGAATAGATGATATTCTAGACCAATTGGGCAGAGCCAAATTCTTTTCTTGCCTTGACTTAATGTCAGGTTTCCACCAAATTGAATTAGAGGAAGGCTCTAGGGACGTAACATCTTTCTCGACGGATAAGGGATCATATCGTTTTAAACGATTACCCTACGGTATAAAAATTGCTCCGAACTCATTTCAGCGAATGATGTCGCTAGCTTTTTCGGGATTATCTTCCGACCAAGCGTTTCTTTATATGGATGATTTAGTAGTAATTGGTTGCTCCGAACAACATATGTTGAAAAATTTAAGAAATGTTTTCGAAACTTGTCGAAAATATAACTTGAAATTGCATCCAGACAAATGTACTTTTTTCTGTAACGAAGTCACATTTTTGGGACACAAGTGTACAGACAAAGGTATATTGCCTGACGATGGAAAATTTTCTGTAATTTTAAATTACCCAACACCAAAGAACGGTTATGAAGCTAAACGCTTCGTAGCCTTCTGCAACTATTATCGGAGATTTATTCCTAATTTTGCCGAGTATTCAAGGCACATAACAAGGTTATGTAGGAAAAATGTACCATTCGATTGGAATGTGAAAAATCATTCAATTATCTCAAAAACCAATTATTGAATCCAACTATTTTGCAGTATCCTGACTTCGAAAAAGAATTTTGCATAACAACAGATGCAAGCAAATTTGCTTGTGGTGCAATTCTGAGTCAGAAATACTTTGATAAGCAGCTACCTGTGGCTTATGCTTCACGATCCTTTACAAAGGGCGAAAGCAATAAGTCTACGATTGAGCAGGAATTAGCGGCTATCCATTGGGCAATTAAATATTTCAGACCATATATTAATGGGCGAAAATTTTTGATCCGAAGTGATCACCGTCCCTTAACATACTTATTTTCCATGAAAAATCCATCATCAAAACTTACGAGGATGAGATTGGATCTGGAGGAGTATGATTTTACAGTGGACTATATCAGGGGGAATGAAAATCATGCAGCTGATGCATTGTCTCGATTAGAATTCGAGGACATTAAAAAGGCAGAAAATTATGGAATACTGAAGGTAACTACGAGACTTCAGGCTGCCAAAGATTTAGACAAAGTGACCAACGGAAAACCAAACACGGAATCGGTGAATATCCGGATATATGAGGCAATAAATGCCCAAGAGTACAATAAAAATGCAAGATTGCATTTTGCTAAAGACAAGCTGGTTATCCAAAAAGGGAAAACCAGGCTTTTCCAATTTGAGTCACGAGATTTTATTACTAATGGAACTGTTGATTTAGATCATCTATTTCCAAGGCTTGAAAAAGTAGCCAGTAATCTTAAAATCACGACTCTTCGCATGTCATTGGATGATGCGTTGTTGGCCAACGTAAAATTAGACCACTTCAAGAAAGTGGGTAATGAAAAGCTTCGAAGATTGAACATAGTACTCACACCAACATTGACAAAGGTCAAAACAGATTCCGACAAACTTGAAATTATGAGATTATACCATAATAATCCATTATTTGGAGGTCACCCTGGCATTACACGAATGCTCAGGAAAATAAGATTGAAATACCACTGGAAGAACATGACAAGGGATATCACTCGTTATGTGAAATCTTGTGTAGAGTGCCAAAAGAGCAAATCAATGCCTAAGACGAGAGAACTCATGGTTGAAACGGAAACGCCAACACGCGCGTTTGACACAATCATTATTGATACGATTGGTCCTTTCATGCGATCAAACAAGGGTAATGAATACGCTATAACTATAATATGTGACTTGACCAAATATTTAGTCACGTTACCAATTCCTGACAAATCTGCTCGAACAGTCGCCAAAGCGATTTTCGAAGGTTTTGTTTTGATTTATGGTCCTATACGGAAAATGATTTCTGATATGGGAACCGAATATAAAAATCAGACCATAAAGGAATTATGTCAATTGTTGAATATCGACTACGTCACTTCAACAGCCTATCATCATCAGACATTGGGTACCATAGAAAGGTCCCACAGGACATTCAATGAGTACGTACGTTCGTACATGTCCTCTGATAGAACTGATTGGGACGAATGGTTAGCTTACTTCACGTACTGCTTTAATACAACACCTTCCACAGTACATAATTACTGTCCATATGAATTAGTCTTTGGTAAAATACCACCATCAATAGACGCTTTAAAGTCGGACAAAATTAGTCCACTTTATAACATCGATTCATATGAAAAGGAGGCGAAGTATAGGCTCCAAACGGCTTGGAGAAGAGCATCAGTGATGCTTGATAGGGCAAAATTGACCAACAAAGCCAATATGATCAGGTGACTAGGCCTATGTGCGTTGAAATAGGAGACCTAGTTCTCTTGGAAGACAGTGCTGGTCATAAATTAGAACCACTCTTTAAAGGTCCCTTTGAGATCAAAGAGGTGGATGACCACGGCAATTGTTTGCTAGCACTTGACGATATAAGGACTATGAAAGTCCACAAAAATCGTCTTCGACAATTTCGATCTCGGGACAGGATAAAAACTGGATAATTAAAATTTTAATAAAAATTTGAAAATTAAATTAAATTAAATAAAAATTAAAAATGTAAAATTAATGAAAATTTAAAAATTAAATTAAATTTAATAAAAATTAAAAATGTAAAACTAATAAAAATTTGAAAATTAAATTAAATTAAATTTAATAAAAATTAAAAATGTAAAACTAATAAAAATTTAAAAATTAAATTAAATTTAATAAAAATTAAAATTAAAATTTTAAAAAAAAAAAAATTAATAAAAATTTAGAAATTAAAACAAACTTAATTAAAATAAAATTAATTTTTTTATACACTTAAGTTATATAAAAAGATTGATCAATTAGCTACTGATCAATCTTTTTCCCAAAAAAGGAGGTGTAGTGTAATTAATAAGTCAACATTGTCGGACAATAGCAATCTTTGTCTGTAATTGACACTTAATTGTGATTGGCTAAAAGCCGTACTTTTTTTGGTTGATTAATTTGACACCTTCATTATACTAACTGTGGGAACCACTCAATCGTTGGTTACCCACCAAATATAATTTAGGTAGCTTTAAGTTAATTAAAATAAATAAAGATTATTATTAAAAAGCAATTAAAACACGACGGTTATTTTCTTTGCAATCATTTTACATATCAGGTTAACAGGTTTTGTTTTATTTTCAAATCGGTTTCGAACATTTTGAATTTTCAAAAATTAGAAAACCCGTTTTTTTTTTTTTTGGTTGGTTAACCGGTTATTTCTTTAACAGCTGTGCGCGCCGGTAGGCTAGTTGGTAGCGTGCTGGCTTATCAGTGCGGGGGTCGTGGGTTCGATTCCCACCAGAGGCACTGGTCTGTTTTCGCTACAACGCGCCGAAGGCCATAGTAGCTAGTGCTCGGTTAGGGTAATAGTATATAATTTGTAATTATATGATTATTAATTGATAAAATAAAAAACAATAAATAAAATATTTCTTTAACAGGATATTTTATTTGAAAACCAGCAAAACCTCTAAAAATGCGTTATTTTTATACGATATTAAAAGTTTGGAAATTTTTCTCCTAATTTTTCGCCATAGAAAGTTTCCTTCCGTTCATCAATTTTACACAAATAAAACGTATGTGCAAACATCTATAAACATGTTGCTTTAACAAAATCTTGAATGAGTCTAAATTAAGAGGCGGCCATTTTCAGCAAAAAGGCGAGTACACAACCGCCGTTAATGTCGTTGGCAAATAATTTGATTTTGTATTTCGAAAAAAGGCAATTTGAATTTGTATATTCTTATGACATTCCTTTTTTTTTTTTTTGCAACGTAATTTTCCACTAATTTTTAGTATATTTTTCTGCTTTATTTAAAGGTTTATTTCTATGACTGTAACACTATGTGAATTAGTCATGCTTAATAACATTTTACCCACAAAAAGTTATAAACCCGGGTAAAAATTTGAGTATAGAGTCTAATAAAATAATGTCTCATTTGATAAGTCCCCAATAAATAAACACATACAAATTGGTCGGAAAATGGGTCAGCTGTATGTATATATTTACATCAAATTAGATATAATTATATACAATTTTATCGGATATTTGTCTATATCCGGGACATGAAATTATATCTAATTATGCTTTTTCTAACTCCAAGTTATGCTCAAAAGTATTTAAGTTTAAAATTTAAATTTCTAGATATCAACAATTTTAAACACCCTAGTATTTTAGATGGAACATAGCGGATTTTTCAAAATTATCAACAATAAATTTAGTGTTTTTAAAATTTTCCCAATTTGAATTAGAAATTTTTAAAAAGAAATCACTTGAAAATGATTTGGTTATAAAGTTGATATAGTTATATGTGAGGACATATAATAATAAAGTCTTAACTTGCAGATAACTTAATTTGATATTGAACTTTACCAAAAAATGTATTAGATTATATATAATGCTATATAAAATTATGAGATAAATACTTTCAGTATGACGCCACATATAGATTAATAAGACTAAGCATGGGACCATATATAATCATAGTGATCACTACATATATTTGTATTATTATTGTATGGCTTATGTAGTTATATATGGAAGATAAGATTTGGAGACATAAAATAATATCAAGTAACATGTAAAAAATTATCTCAATAAAAATTATCAGATGTGTTTTTACATAATGATATAATCCTTAATGTGACTCCATTCAAAGTCAGATATGACTAAATTATATTATATATGACCAGATAACTATTATTACCCGGGTAGTTATCAGAGAACGAAAAAAAACTAAATTAAATGTGTTTAAGTCTATAAAATAATATTGTTAAAACTTAGAATAACGTCACTTTTGAAAAAAGTTAAATGTTAATTAAATAAGTAATATTTTATGAGTGAAAATCATTTCAGGTCAGAAAATCTTAAATGCCCAAAAATCTAAAGAAAAAATCAATTCTAAAGTCCAAAATCTTTATAAACCAAAGGTCGAAAACCCCATAACATGCGATATTTGTCACATCGAGTAAACTATTGTCTATCAAAATTATTTGCCTTCAATCCAATACGTATGACTGTTAAGAAATAATCAAGGTAATTTGGTCAAATCAATGAAAAATTTACTATGAATGAAGATTTTGGATTACAACTGCCAAAAATTCATGTTTTTTTTTGGTACAAAATGTGCCGAAAATACAGTCATGTTACTACAAATATATTTTTACCCAATTTTTATCATTAACTAATACTTTTTAAAATTTTCTTAAAATGAGGTTATAATTTTGAAATACTAGACAACTACATTATTAAAACAATACAATAATACACATCAAGAATTTTCAATTGTACATCAATCAAAAGATAATACAGAAATAAGTTACTCTTTCAAAGACACCTAAGCGTATGAGAAATAATTGGAAAACAAAACGGCGTTGTAGCTATGAAACACAGTACGTACACACAGAGAAAAATGTTGCCATTTGCCAACCAAAATTCGGTTACTTTGACTAAAATCGGTTCGTACAACTTAATGTCGGTTTTTACAATAAAATTTAGTTAATGCAATTTAATTTCAGTTGCAACTCCCAAAATATTTAGAAATCACATTAAAATATGGCTATATTAACTGAACTTATTGGTTTTTGCTACAAAACTACATTTTTTAATTTAGTTGGCTATTTATTTTTTCTGTGTGTAAGTCATATTTATATCACGTTTAATTTTAAAATCCGTTGATTTATATTTATATTTTTATTGTTATTTGGAATGAGAAAGAAAACAGTTGGGCAGATTTCCAAAGAATATTCTGAAGTAATAATAAATTGTATTCAATCAATTTGTATATAAATTGATCCAATTAAATAGACCCATTTTTCCCATATGAGAAATGCCATTTTGTATGCCATATGTATGCCATTTTTTGGATCAGTTGAGATATGATGTGATATGGAATTATATATATATATATACTAGCTGACCAGGCAAACGTTGTTTTGCCTTCAAATTTTAATTGTAATTAATTCTTTAAATCAAGAAATTTCTTTTACGCAAATAAATAATTAAAAAAATAAATTCACATTAGCAAATCATTTTAAAATTTGTAATTTCTTGGGAAGCCCAACGCCTCTTTGTCCTTCTATCGCCTTTAAAAGTGGCGATAGAAGGACACGAACACAGCAGCCTCATCCGTCTATTCAAAACAGCCCTAGACCAGATGCCGACAGAGAAATTTACGGTTGTGATAAGAGCTGACCAGACAGCGGCTGGTGAGCATGAGCGGCGCTTTAATGCACCGGTAATAGGTGACGTCGCAGTTGTTATGGCAGTTGTTTTCAGCTATTCATTTTATATACTTCAGCAAATAAAGGCGATAGAAGGACAAAGAGGCGTTGGGCTTCCCATGAAATTACAAATTTTAAAATGATTTACTAATGTGAATTTATTTTTTAATTATTTATTTGCGTAAAAGAAATTTCTTGATTTAAAGAATTAATTACCATTAAAACTTTAAGGCAAAACAACGTTTGCCTGGTCAGAATGTCATAGCTAACCTTGCAAAAAGCCTTGAATGTGATAATTTATTTTAATGCTTATTTGTTTTTTGCTTTTGGTACTACGCACATTTATCCCATTCCGCCCATTTTCAGTTCGACTACTAATATTTGTAATTGATAGACTCGTACAAAATTTGAAGGCTATATAGCTAATATAGAACCCTAGATATTTAAAATGAATATTAATTTTGTATATGAGCTAAATAATCACTTTTTATGGGAGCTGCCACGCCCACTGGTATGATCCCGCCCAATTGTCCCATGACTATTCATAATATAATCAACGTGCACAAATTTCTAAGACTCTGGCTATTATAGAACTGTAGATATATGATATTAAATATTTACTTTGTATTGGAGCTGACACGCCCACTCGTCCGATCACGCCCATTTTTCCCATGACTATTCACATTAACAAATAATCAACGTGCACAAATTTCTAAGACTCTGGCTATTATAGAACTGTAGATATATGATATTAAATATTTACTTTGTATGGGAGCTGCCACTCCCACTGGTCCGATCCCGCCCATTTTTTTTCTGATTATTCAAATTAGTAACATATGGGATACTGCAATGTTTCAAAACTCTTGCTATCACAATAGTCAAGATATATGATGTTATTCAATTTATGTGGGAGGGGCCACGCCCACTTGAAATATATATAGCCGAAAACCTAATTTGACCTATAACCTTTCAAATGAAACCGGTTTGGGCCAAATCGGTTGGATAGTTTTAGAGTCTATAGAGGACAAACATACAAACATTGTATTTTATATATATAGATATATATGCCTATATGATTATACATGATTATATATACCTAAATCGCAACTTTTTTCATCGGGTAGGTTAAACTAGTAAATGTATTGAGTTCAATTAATTTACCCAGATATCAGAAAAAATCATTCAATTTATTATAAAAATTAAAATTCATAATTATTTAATTTTGCAACTTGTTACAGATTTATTTTTAAAATTAACTACTAATAATTTTAAAATGTGTCTGTCTTAATGCATTTTAAGAAAAAAAAAGAAAAAAAACATAAAAATACCCATTTCAAAATACAACGCAGAAGAATACAAAAAACCTTTTTATGTTTAACAATTTGTAAATGTATTTTTGGTGTTCTTTTTCTTAAACTTTAATGGCCTATTTTATTGTTTATGTGACGATTCCTTAATGACCCAGTTTGTAAAAAAAAGTACCGACATAAACACAAAACAGCAGAAAATACATAAAGTAATTAAAAAAAAAAATGTTAAGGGACTATTTAACACAAAAATCTTAATAAAATGAAGAAAACAAAGTAACAAACAAAAAACAACATTTGGGTAATTAGAACAACACAAAATAACAAAATAATACAAAACACGTTAAAACATTATACAACTGTTTCAGAATTATTAGATCCCTTTTTGAAAGTGCCATGATAAAAAGAAAATATGAACAACACTTGCAACATCTTAAATACAAATATTATAACACAAACGACACAAAACAGCGGCAAAAAGAAGACTTTTTTGCAGTTTCAATTACGGATAATTAAAAACAAAATACTTTTGCCTTTTCCTTTATATTTCACAGTGAAAACAAAGACTAGTAAATTATTGTTACTATCGATCAGAGCTTCGAAGATTGAATTCTATTTTGATTGAATTCCCTAAAAATCAAATTTGATTTTTATTTAAATCAAATGAACTATTTTTTAATCAATGGAAGGGAATTCATTCTGCAGAACTCTTTCACTGACATTCAGTATTAGGGAATTCAATCAATTTATATTAACGATTTTATAAATCATTGGGAATTCAATCATTGGGAATTCAATCATTGATTCAATCACTGGGAATTCAATCCTTGGGAATTAAATCACTGGGAGTTCAATTATTAGGTTTGTACAATATATTGGAAAAAATCGAAAAGGTTTTGATTCTTATTGCGCAAACAAGAAATGTGAAAAATATTTTATATTGTGTTCGCTACATTGTGCAATTTTAATATCCCCCCACAACAAAACAAATTTTATGCTAAAGTATTGTACATTTAATTGTACTGAGTAGCGCAAATAGTACTGCCAATAATATTGCAAAGTGTATGGCTAGCTTAAGAGTGCAATCAATAAATAGTTTTGTAAAATCATATTCTTATATAGTGACTTTCAGAACAGTTTTTAACTTTGCACCCAGTAGGAACTACATCTTTAAGCTTTATAGTACTTGAAAACAACTGGCCTAACTACCCAACAAAAACTTTCCAAAAAGGTAAGGAGATTTGTAATCAAGCATTTTGATTCTTTTAACAGGACGTGAGACTAAAATAATTGATTCTTTAGAATTGATTATTATATTTGTTACAGAAGAACTATTTACTTTATACTTTTAAGAATACATTTCTTAATAAAGAAATAGTTCCATGGTAAAACTACAAACTACTTACACAAAAAATCGTTAACATTTTTGTATGAGTGTAATTGTGACTCTTTAAGATCTTATGCTGTAAACACATAGACCACAGAAGGCTACAGAGCTACACGACTACAAATGCCGTTCACTGCAATCGTCGCCGTGTGGTCAGCTACTTATTATTTTGCAAACGACAGCAACATAGTAAACAGCTGTTTTTTATACAAATGAATTTTTATTTCAGTAGTGCCAATTACATATTTTTTTTTGCTTTATTAATATAGAATCACATGCATGGTTGTAGACACGTATATAAAGTTGACTTTAAAATACAATTACTTATTTATAATACATTATTATAACGTAAAAATAAATTTATGTAATCCCTCTTGAATATTAATGCAATTATAGCATTTAATGTTGCCACGTTTTTTGTGTTTAACAATATAAAATATTTTTAAGCACTAATTTGTTACATATTTTGTTTTATTGTCAACACTATTTTTGTTTTGTAGCCAACAAAAATAGAAATTATCCTAAGTTGACTACAGCGGCAAAAGTAGCCGTGTAGCTGCAGCGGTCTATGTGTTTATAGCATTACGCATGTATCCAGGGTGGGAGTATGGGGAGGGGGGTTGTGTGGGGGAAGAAGACAAAACCAAAAAAAAAGGAAAAGATGAATGGGAAGAAGAAGAGGAAAAAAGGAAAGGAAGAAGGAGAAGAAATTTTTTTTCAAATTTTAAAGTGTTTGCTACGTCATTAACCTGATATTTATATTTTTTTTTTATAGAAAGAGAAGCAGCACTCAAGAAATTCTTCCTATTTATTAATGTATTGCTTTCTTTGGAAAGGTGATAGTGAAGAGATGAAAGGTGGGGAAAGAAGAAGAGCTTCAAACGTGGCAACACTATAATTGCGCAAGGTGATAAGTCTTGGGAACAGTTGTTGATCACCACCTGATGGCAAGTTGGCGAAATTAGTGAAGCTTTTTGGTTCATAGCCATGATTCATTATTTTACTTCGGCGGGGTTCAGTGCTATAGGAACACCAAAGGTGGGCGCTGCGATATATATGAGGAAAAGAAGACTCATACATATTATTTTTCTAAATTGATGTTGTCGTCACCGGGAATCGAACCCGGGACCCATCCAACGCGCTAATATTTACACCACAGCTGCCACATAGTGAACAATTTAAATTTCAGGAATTGTATTGAATATAGGTCAACATGTAATTGCATCTTAGAACATCTTGTTTAACACATAGTGAATAATTTAAATTTCAGGAATTGTATAGAATGGATGTAATTGCATCTTAGAAAAAACCTACATACAATTTTATGAATATTATTATTATAGAATACACGGAAAAATATTTTTTTATTGAAAAACTTTTTTAATAAAGACCCGACCCTAACGACCTATTGTCAGTCAAACGCTCTACCATCTGAGCTGTCTCGGCATGCTATACTTGATAGATAAATACAAAAATGACTTGCTTGTTAAGATTTTGCGCGTCACACTCATATAAAATTGATGAGATTTGTAAGGGAATTTATAAGTTCTTGCCATTATCAAATATGTATTTATATAATCATTCATATGGTAGTGATTTTCTTCACTGGGAACACTCAGAAAATCTAGAAATCATATTTGTTCCAATTGCTCTGAAGTGGAGATCGTAAAAAAGCCCCGGAATTCAAAAGGTTTATCAAATTCATAATAAAAGATTTTTTACTGGATACCCTAGCTTTAGTACTTATGTATGCTTTTATTTAACACACGATTTTTTGTTAACAAAAGAAACAAAAGTAAAGAATCAACATAAAAGGAAGATAATTAATCAATATCAGAGCTTTAAAAACTTCAATCCTTTATTCGATTTTTCAATTCTAATTGATTATGGAATAATTTAAATTCTCAAATCACAATTTCACAAATCGAATGAACTCTCAATTGGTCTTCTTCGATTTTATTTCTAGAGAAGTCAATCAATCATTTTTCATCATTCGATTTATTCAATCACTGAATTCAAACGTTAGGAATTCAATCGTTGAGAATTCAATAGTTGGGAATTCAATCATTGGGAATTCTATCGTTGGGAATTCAATCGATTTTTACTCAGTTCAGTAAAAATTACTCAGTAACAAAATTACAAAGAGCAAGACAAATTTACAAAAAAATAAACGAACGGAAAATTTGTAAGAATTGGTAAAATAGATAAAACAGCTGTTTTTAAATACCAAATATAAAAAAAATCAACTGGTCATTAGGGAAAAGAAAAAAGTTAATTTAAATTGTTGACCAGAAACAATTTAAATGTTTTTTTTTAACTTTTTTCATAGTTAATTCTTTATTATTTTTCACTTTAAATCCATAAACAGATATAATTTAATTGAAAATTTGTTTTTGTTTACTTAAAATTCTAGCATATTTTTTCAATCATATGTTTCGTTACAGGTATATACACTCAGAAAAGTTCTATAGTTACTATATGACAGATACACTCACAATATATTCTCCGTAAAGACTACTGAATATACACATTAAATTAACTGGAAATCAGTTAAAACCAGGACAACTTACTTTTCGTCAAAAGCAATTGTAAATTTTAGATTATTTTCAACTGTTGAAAAATTAATTGACAAAATCCATAAAAACAATAGATCGTTTTCATTTATTTCAATACTCAATATAATATATCAACTTTTTGTTTTAAATAGAAAATTTTAACTTAATATTTTAACTATTACCGAAAGTCCGTTTATTTGTTTATTTTGTTTATTGAATTACAGACAGAAAGATTAAAATATATTTCTTTGATAATTTAACTGCATATACCATTGAAACAACTTTACCGATTACATTTTTAAATAACTGTTGATTTTTTATGGAAAAGTTCTTGCGAGTGTATTTTTGCAGTAATACGTTTGTAGAAAAGCAATTATTAATGTTTTTGAGGGTTGTTTTCTGAAGCAACCTAGCAAACCTAACGCATTTCAGTAACAGTTATTTTATGCAGTTGTTTCGACTTTTTGACAAAGTGTGTGTATAAAAACAGAAAACCAACCAGACGCCTTATCTGCAATATGCGGCCTTTTATCTTAAGCGTAAAAGAGAATATTAAAGTAGATAGACATATAAAATGAAAACGCTGTAAATTTTATTAAATAAAATAAAAAGGTAAGATTTGGAATAGAAAATAAATTTATTTAACAGAATATTGTTAAATATTGTATTTCTTTTCTTGTGGCTAATTAATATTTGTATATGTTGACAATGTGACAAAAATAAATAAAAAAAAAAAAAAAACACTATATTACATCTCTTAAGGACAGACATGTGGCAGAAATGATTTGAAAAAATAGCGTGAATATTTAGAAGTGATATTTTATGTGAATGTGGTTTTGCAATAGTGTATTTATTAAATAATAAACTCAGATTAAAAATATTTCCAAAAATATATATTTTAATATTTTTCTTAAATGCTGGTACCGTTGTTTTAAATGCATTTGTAGTTGTTTTCACTGCATTCTATAGTTATTTTTTAACAGTTAAGTTAACTACACGTTGCAGTTGATTTTTATGCAAGTTTAGTGTACACATTCTCTATTGCAAGTGTAGTTATTTTAACTGTTATTTGCAGTTGATTCTATCGACATAATTTGCTTAGTGTCTGTAACGAACCTATGTGTTACCCTATGTTACCACCTTGTGCCAGCAAACAGGAAACGGTCCATTTTTAAAGAAAACTAAAGGTAATTTGATAAAAATGTTGGTATTGGTGTAACAAAAATGTTAAAATCGATAAGCAGTACCATTAAAAAATATCAATTTAAAGTCGAGAAAAAAAGTTAAATTTCCTGTTTGCAGCCACATGTTATATATTTGTGCTATGTAACTGAAAGTATTGCAATCTCTTTATTTTCTAATCTTGTTGGTGACACCTTGTGTATGACTCGAATTCAAAAATTTTTATCAATTATTACACTTTGCAACAAAGTTTTTGAAACTGAATATTTCCAGAATGAAACCAACGGGATATGAAAATAAAGTATCAGTAGACTGAAACTCGCAAAAGGGTTTAACAAGTTAGCTGGTATTGTGAATACATAATTTGAATACATATTTTTATATTTTATTGCAAATTTTCCGATTATTTTTTTATATATTATCCAATCATTATATAAATTAAACAATTGAGCAGTTCATGCGAATAAGGACGAATAGACCACTTTTTCGCAAACACGTTTTTTTGCATAAATGCATTTTATTAGCGGAGCCCTACTTTTAAGGCAAAAAAATGACTTTGAAAGTGCAATAATTCGTATATTTTTATATTTTTGTTTAAATTGGGAGTGAACTAACGCACAATTTTGATTAAATACAACACAAAAACATACAAAACTTTTACTTTCGGTAACAATGTGTTAAAAGAACATTACGGGGAACAAACCACACTTATTATATTGGCAAAAAATTTTACCGTTCTTGAGTTATAATACTTTAAAGTGTGGAAAGCAAGAAGGGCGAATATCCATCCTTAACAAAATATTATATAAAAAATATTTAGCTGCAAGTCAAGGGTTAATATTATAATTAGTAAAAATGTATTTATTGTCATAAAGAATTACTACTGCATCAAATAGCAGGAATATTAAAAAAAAAATTAACAAAAAAAATTTCTTTTGCATGTCCTTGCAATCTTTAAAAAGTGTATCCTTGAAGTCCTTAAAGTGTTACAAACAACTACCAATCATAGTTCGTCAAGTTTTGCAAGTCTCATGAAAATGTAGTCAAAATCTGCAGCAAAATAACACATTTTTATTCAATTTTCAATACATTTTTTTGGATATTCGCCCTTTTTCCATTTAAGCAAAAATTGAAGTCCAATTTTTGGCAAGTTCTCTTTCGAATACCTTACTAAAATTTTGTATATAGGTAGATGTGAATTAAACCTTTAAGCTAATACCAGAAAGTTGACAAAAATATTATTTTTAACCGTTTCCTGCGTTTTTATTGTCCCCTGTAAAATTCTACAAATGGTCTATTCGTCTTTATTCGCATGAACTGTTGAATTATAATTAAATATTTTAGACCCATAATATTTAATTTTATTAATTTGTATACTTTTTGGGGTATTATTTTGACTTTTGTTCAATTTTTTGGTACAATTTCCACAATACAACTCGAGTAGGGGAATGTGGTATGCCATGAAACGATTGGTATATTAACAGCTACATCTCTGTAAAAAATATATGTAACAGCCCCGTTAAAATTTACATGTACTTGTCTATAAGCGTCAACAATAAAATTTTCCAGAAATTTGAATTTTTGAAATTTGGTTTCAAACAGTTGAAACGTTCATTTTTATAGTGAAATTATGTGGGTTTTCTATCACATAATTTGTATTCAATTTAACTTGTAGGCGTTGTTTTGTAATGGTTAGCGCGTTGGACTGTTACACAGATGGTCCCGGGTTCGATTCCCGCTGACGACAACATCAATTTAGAAATACAATATGTATGAGTTTTCTATCACTTATATGTATCGCTGCGCCCACCTTCGGTGTTCCCATAGCACTTAACCCCACCGAAGTAAAAAAATGAATCAGGGCTATGAAACAAAAAGCTTCAATAAATTCGCCAACTCTACATCAGGTGGCGAGCAATAACTGTAAGACTTATCATCTCGCGCAATTACAGTGTTGCCATGTTTGAAGCCCTTCATCTTTCATCACCTTTCATCTCTCCACTATACCCTTTCCAAAGAAAGCAACACATTAATTAATAGGAAGAATTTCCTAAGTGTTGCGTTTCTTTTAAAAAAAAAAAAAAAAAAAAAAAAAAAAAAAAAAAAAAAAAAAAAAAAAACTACAGTAGTCTCAACTATTAATATATTGGGACTGAATGTATATTTTTCAACATATTTTATTGATCCGGTTCATTTAAAAGCAAAGACATAAATAAGAATCTTAGTCCTAGCATATTCACTCGAATTAAGCCTTAATATAAAAACAAACTAATGGTATAAATTAACAGGCAAATTTGTAAATTTTAAAATCACGAATTACTAAATATAAGGTTGACAAATTTGGTCAATTACGGGTGAAAGTTGATCTTCTTGTGAAATTAGATAAATAATAACTTTAGCTAGACAAAATTAGTTAAACAACATAAAATCACGTTTAACAAAATTTTGCAGCAACTTTTGTGGAATGAATTTTTTTTTTATATAATCCAAAAATCAGATGTAGGGCCACATTAGCAAAAGTTACTTTAATTTATTATAACTTTTTCTTTTATTAAACATTTAAATATTTGTCTTCTATTTCTGGTAACAACCCGTAAACATTTTGTTTCATTTTGATCAAACTAAACAGAATAAAATATATTTATGTTATTACCGGTGGCGTATACATCATATTGATTTTTATTTAATATAAAGTATACGCCACAGTATAAAAATGATACCATTTCTATAAACTAACAAATTTATTTTGAATCATATATTGATTAGGTTGTCCCAAAAAAAATAAAAATTTGGATTTTCTCGGAAGATCTTTCCTAATTTGGATACTCATAAGGTAAAGTATTTTTGAGAATTTTATCAGATTTTTCGGAAGTGGTTTAGAGGTCGCGCAAACCGATTTTGTACCAAAAATCGAGCTTTTTGGGCTTTTATTGAATTATTCTTGAAAATTGCTAAAAAAAATCGGTAATTTTTCGGCTTCTGAGTAAATATTCTTAAAGAAAATTTTCCGATCTTTAATTTTATGTGCATAAGTAATAAGTTTCATCAGGGATTTTGCACATTTTGATACATTTTATAACAGTTTTTGTAAATTTTCAACAAATGTGAAAAATAATGCTTTATAACTTTTAAAATTTGTATGAAGACTAAAAAAACTAATGATGCAGTTTAAAAGACTATGAAGTTTTAAATAAATTAGCAGGAAAAACAATATAATTTTCTCTTACCGTTCTCGAGTTATACCCTTTTAAAGCTTTGCACCCATTGTATGAAATTTTTAGTACTATAAGATTTGGGCATCCGATTTGTTGTAAACTTTAGATTATGGTACCTTTCCGAGAAGTTGGCTGCCTTATCGTTTTTTGATGAACGTATAGATACCAAAATGTTGCTTTTAATGCTTAGAAACCTACATGAACCAAGTAATAACAACGAATTAGTGAAAGGAAATTTAACAGAAGACATGATTGAAAATAAACAAATTCAGTGTTTTATTACAAAAGCCAGCCTAACTTTTTGTGAAGCCTGCAGCATTTCTACTGATTTTTTACAAACGGATCCAGAAAAATGGGAAAACAACAAATCATTTCAGGAAGCAAAACACAAAGTTCAACAATTGCAAGTTGTAAATGATGTCGCAGAACTTGGTTTGGCCTTGGCTAATAGTTATATCAATATCACAACTTCTGAAACAGACTTTCAGAGTTTACTGCAGGGGGTAGAGCAGCATCGCAAGAACTCTAATAAATGATTTATAACAAATCTATTTTTCTTTGTGTTTAATATAATTGTTATGTATGAGTGGTAAGTCACTATTATTTTATTTGTAAAAACATTTTCTAAATCCAATTATTTAAAGTTTAAACCAATGCAAACCTATTTCACACCTTATAGTATTATACATTTCATACAATGTGTACAAAGCTTTAAAAGGGTATAACTCGAGAACGGTGAGAGAAAATTCATTTTTTTCCCGCTAATTAATTTATAACTTAATAATCTATTAAACTGCATCATTAGTTTTTTTAGTCTTTATACAAATTTTAAAAGTTATAAAGCATTCTTTTCCGTATTTGTTGAAAATTTACGAAAAACTGTTATTAAATTGTCAAAATGAAAATTGCATTTGTTGTTATACCTTAAAAATATGGATTCAGATAGAGCATTCAAGTTGTCAGATAAAATATTCAAGTATGTACTGGAACAGACTCAAATGTATCCAAGCCTAAAAATATTGCTGGCGTGTAATATTTATATAAAATTAAAAGTAATAGACCATACTCTTTGAATGTTGCAAAAAAGTATATTTTTTTTTTCAATTTTGTATTTTTTGCAAAAAGTTTGTCGAAAAATTTTAATTTTCAACACAATTTTTTTTATTTCTTCAACTATGTGTATGAAATTCCAAGGTCATATTCGTTATCTGCAGCCTAAAGTCATTTAGAATTGAAAGCACGTTATCTGCGCCCTAAAGTCAGTTAGAATTGAAAGCACGCAACGCTGATACACAACATTTTTAATTTTATTGAACGGTGTTATTGATACAATTTAATACAGCTCTTTTGGATCTTACAATGATAAATAATGTAATTAAAACAATGTCAAAAACAAATAAATATTTCATTCCGAATAGTTGCAAAAAAAATGTATTAAATGTGCAAAAATGTTACAAATTTTTAAACATATTTTTGATAAACAATTTGTTGTAAGTACAAAAAGTATCACATATCTGTTTTTATAAGAACAATAAAATACATACATAGAAACCAATAAAAATAGTTTCACTACAAAAATATTTTGATAATTCATAATAAATTTGTATAGTTTATAGAAATGGTATCATTATTATACTGTGGCGTATACTTTATTTTAAATAAAATTCAATATGATGTATACGCCACCGATAATAACTTCTGTTTAGTGTGATCAAAATGAAACAAAATGATTACGGGTTTTGGAAAAATGTTTGTTTTTGACTGAGTTATGAATTTTTAAAAAATGGTCTGTTTTCTCTGCCGCGAGTCCCCCTTAAAAAAAAAAACATTATTCGAATACCACATTTAAATGGGAAGTTGTTGTTGTTTATGTTAACTGTTTATTGGGAAACGTTGGCCTTTATATTTAATTCAAAAAAATGTACACGTTAATTTTCGTTTTTAGATTTCAAAATTCACTTTATTCTTTAGAATTTTTTGGTTTTTAAAATTAATAAGTATAATTCTTGTAATTAAAAAGAAAAAGGGTCTATTAAATTTATTTTTGAAATAATTATTTGGGTTACAATTCACACGTCACTGTTTCAAATTAACTCTACTGTTTCAAATGCAAAACTATAGTGTTTTTTAAAGTATTGTACAAAATTGTAACAAGTCAATGATTATTGAAAAAGAATATGATACAAAGGGAAGAGAAAAAAAAATTATCTTCAATTATAACTGTTGATCATTACAGTGTGTGACCATCAAATAAAGGACATCCTTAAACATTAACATATAAAGGGTGTATAAGAAAATGTTTTTACAAATTCCAATGTTAATTATACAAAAAGCAAATACAATATCAATAAAGTTTATATCTCAATTTAATCCTTTCACTACCAACTTTTTGTTTACGGATTTCTATGTTGACTTCTGATTCGTATTAGGGTTTTTCTTAAATTAGAAAGAAAGCGGTTAACATATACGGGCCATCCTCCTCCTATCCACCAAGAGATGGGTTCCATAATTGATTTTTTTTAAACTTTCCAGCCCATTTATGCACTAAAACATTCGAATAACAAACAATCATTTGTTTTATTTTGTTCTGGTCACTAAACGAATGCAAGTACCAAATTTAGAGATTCTAGCTTTGCTAGTTTAGGTGATACAATAAACGCAAATTTTTTCGAAGATAAAGGCTGAATAGAGAATTTGAGTTTATTAACAGAAATCGCAACTATACTGATAAACAATTTAAGAATATAAAGATTTTTTTATCAATTACCAATATCCCAATGAACATATTTAAATAAAAATATGAAGTTTTATTTAATTTTTATTTTTTATATTTTTTTAAAAATGTGTACACTGTAGAGAAAGGGTTAAAACAAATGTTATCAAGTTCTTGAATATGAAAAAAATGTTGTAGTACTTGCGGCCTTAGCGATTTTTTGCATTCTCCCTATAAAAACCATTGTTTATTTTGCGATCATTATTTTTTCATTCAACTTTCACGAATTGTTCTCTATTGTTCATATTTTGAAGTTTTAACGCATTTTTAGAAAATTCCCTTCATTTAAAGTTAAAAATGTTTTTATTTAGTGTTGCTAAGGTGCTTATGCTGGTTCTTACATTAATATTTACAATTCTATATGTTTGTCTGTACGAATCACATTGTAGCGCATACGATAGTGGGAGTGACAGATGTCTTCAAACTTCGTGATAAACAAATTTTTGTTCTCAAATTAATAAAAATTGTATTACTTATAATGACTATTTACAACATTTATGCAAAAAAAAAAAAATAGTTCTAAACTTCAAAATTCGATAAAAATAAAGCTTTTTGCTTAGATTTTGTAACCAACTTGCTAAAATTGAGCCATATTAAAATAACATGAGTTTTTTTTCGTTTCAAAATCTTTTGTATGTACTTCCTGGCTTAAATTTGACACTTTAATAGTTGAAAAGATTTTAGTTTTTACATACACTTCCCTTTTTGCAACTCTGCGATGCCTACATTTTAGGTTTTTTCAAAAACACTAACGGCGGTCACAGTTACAGTGGGACCGAAGAAATATACTTTTAAAATGACCTAGTGTAGGTTGTTAGTCTGGTTGAGAAATCACTTTTAAATTTTAAGATTTTTGAATACACCCTCAAAATCTGTAGTTATCGATAAAAAAAAAGCAACCTTTTATCAACACTTCACGGATTTACTGATAAGTGACATGTTTGCCGATTTTTTTGCAACTACGTATTCTGATGCTCGCTATGATGATTCTGTCAATTATCCAATCCCTTTAACTGAACAACAGTCGTTATCGTTTTCACTTCTTACCACTTCAGATATAAAAAAATGTATTAAAAGCTTAAAATCTTCATTTTATCATGGACCTGATGGCATACCCAGTTGCATGCTAATTAATTGTGCTCATGCTTTAGCTACTCCTCTATCGATTATGTTTAATGTATCCATCAAACACGGTTATTTTCCTAAACAGTGGAAGGAGTCCTACATTATACCTTTATTTAAATCTGGTAATAAATCGGCGGTAACAAATTATAGAGGTATTGCTAAATTGAGTAATATCCCAAAACTATTCGAGAAATGTTTAACAGAACAACTATGTCATAATATCTCCTCCGTATTGTCACCATTTCAACACGGTTTCCGAAAAGGTTGCTCTACAACGACAAACCTGTTACACCTTACAACTTTAGTTAACCGGGGATTTACCAAAAGCCAACATACTGATGCTATTTATACAGACTTCAGCAAAGCCTTTGACAAAGTAAATCACAATCTTCTTGTAAAAAAGTTATTTTTAATGGGATTCACAAACAACGGTTTGGATTGGATTAAATCTTATCTAAGTAACAGAAAACAACGCGTTCTATTTAACAATTCTATATCTAAGAATATTGATGTTAAATCAGGAGTACCTCAGGGTAGCCATCTTGGACCTATTTTGTTTTCGTTATTCATTAATGATCTACCGTTAGTGATTAAATTTTCAAATGTTTTAATGTACGCTGATGATGTGAAAATCTTCCATAGCTTCGATAATTTTTCTGATCACATATACCTTCAGGAAGATTTGGACAGTCTTAACGAATGGTGCAGTTTAAATTTAATGGAGTTAAACCTGAAAAAATGCAAACATATGAGATTTTTCAGAAAATTCTGTGTTCCCGATTTCTATTCTTTAGGGGGCTATCAGTTGGAGTTAGTTGATACCTTTAATGACCTTGGTGTTCTTTTGGATCCTAAATTAACTTTTATACAACATATTACTTTGACTGCAAATAAAGCACGCGGTGTGCTTTCATTTATTAAACGATGGGCAAAAGAATTCATTGAACCGAATATCACAAGGCAACTTTATACTTCCCTTGCAAGACCAATTTTGGAATATGGTTCCATAATCTGGGATCCTCAGGAAAATGTTCGTATCCAACTAATTGAGTCCGTCCAAAAACAAATTTTGTTTACGGAGTTTTTATTTGGGGGCTGCAGCTGATCTTCCATCCTACACTACTAGACTGGCTCGCATCAAGCTGCCAACCTTGGAAAGCCGAAGAAAAATGATGAATGTTACGTTTTTATTCAAGCTTATTAATGGTGAAATTTGCTCGGAATTCCTCGTCAATAACCTGTTATTTAATGTTCCTCAACGCCCAACGAGGTACTATATTCCTCTATTTATTCCATTTCACCGTCAAAATTATGCTGATGCTGATCCTCTTTTACGAATGAGCAATGATTTTAATAATTTTTATAATTGTATCGATTTTTCAAAAAATGTTAACTTTGTTAAACGTAGTATAATTTTAACTTTGAATGTCTGATTTCTGTGATATTATGTTAGGTATCTACTTATGTAATTTTTATGATATTATCTGTAAGGATTTTTTCCATAGACTAAATAAATACAAATACAAATACTAAAATACTTTTAACAAAGTCAGTTTTGAACTGATTTTAAATTTTTGTACAGTTTTTGTAAGACGAATAGTTAAGCATTATATATTTAAACTTTTATAAAACCCATGTGAAATATTATCCAACTTATTTTAAATTTGCAAAATTTCAAATTAGAAAACATTTGTACAAATTTGTCCATATATTCTTTATTGCTTTTTATTTGGAAAATATCGATATGAAAAAATTTCTACGAATTTCACAGCAAAATCGGAAAAACATATAACCTCGGGTTTTCTGATTTCAATTAAATTTTGCATTCAGAAGATTTATAGCTTTCATTCGTCTTTTTGAAAAATGTGAAATATGCAAAAAGTGTGTGTTCTTATCATCACCATCTAAATTGCATTGGAATGGTACCGTACTCTACTTTATTCAGCGTCAAAAAGAATTTAATTTTTTATGCAATTTATATTTAAAATGGATTTTTCTAACGTTTACCACTCTCGATTAAAAAAAAGAAAGCATATTTGCTAAATATCGAATTTTCACCAAATAGTAGCACATTCACTTTTTCTGGTTCAAGGACTGGTAACAAGACTTAACGCTTTCCCGCACAAGTTTCCCATCGAATATTAGATTTTTATAGATTAATAATTTAATTTTCAGAACTTAATATTTATTACAATAAGACTCGTATATCTTTCATGTGGAGAAGAAATCTTAGAAATTAAATGTATAGTTTTAAAATTGCCATAGCTCAACATGCATTTATTTTTAATGCTGAAAAGAAACTTCATTCCGCATTAAAAAAGTAAGGGAGATTACCGTTTTAGTGCAATTTAAATTGTAATAATCCGATTAATATAAAATAAAATAAGAATATTCAAATTTACCCACTTTTGGTATTTTTCTCATATTTATGCCCGTAATTTCAAGCAATAGATACCTACCGGTGCTTAGATATCTACCCGTATACACGAACAAAATCGGGTAGGTATCTAAGCACCGGTAGGTAAATATTGCTTGAACTTACGGGCATTAAAAAAAAATAAAATAAATAGCGCCTTGGCTTTTTCGAAATTTGAAAATCTAAAAACGCCATGGCTCTATAGGGTTTCTAAATGTAAAATTTAATTGAAATGCGAAGACTGAACTTCAAAAAATTACCGTCCTGGTCGGCTTTTACAGAGCTTTCAGAATTTGCTTTAAAATTTGTAAAAAAAAAATCTCGTTTATATCCATTAATAATGCTTACTTAATTTTATTGAGGGTATCTGGGTTGACCCACAACAATATCAAAAGTTTTGTATTCTAGAGTACTTAACACTGCGTACAATAAACCCCCTAAATATGTGATAGAGCACCTCAAAATACGTGTATATTTTTTTTTGTCCTCAATGACATATCCAAGTTTTATTAAAATCTGCGAATTCCCCACTGTCTAGATTCCTTGTCAGTCAAACAAAATTACTGAAAAGTACAGTCATTTTTAATTGATTAAGAATATTGCAAAATATTTATAGCAAAAATCTCATAAAAGTCTTTCTTTAGAGAAAATTGTAAACATCTTCTTAAACTAACAATAAGAATAAAAAGCATGCATCACATAGTGTTGTAGTGCATAAATAGACTATAAACAATTACTCAAATGTCAAAGAAGTGCAAGGATTTTATAAAAGAAAGAGTCATCTCATTTGTAAAAAAAACGACATCAGCAACATCATCATAAATTCGTTCATACATATGCTCGTGAAATTGTGAAAGTGACATACTTATACACCTGTATACACTAAAGGCATTTAATCACACCATGTGTTAAGTTTTTTTCTTCTTTATGGTACAGTGGGATCTTGAATGTTGCGCTTTTATAATATGAAAGAAAGCTTGCAAATATTTATGATTTGTATGAGAAAATAGAAGATACTTTTTCATATGGGGAGGTTTTAAAACCCTTCGGCACACCTCTCAGATAAAGGTCTTTCAAATTTCATTGAACTTCGTATTTATACGCTCCTAGTAAATGTGGAGTTTACGTATCTTTTCTTATAGTTCGCTTTTAGAAATATACAATATTTGAATAATCATAACTTTTGGGCGCGAAAACAGAAAATTAAAATGTTGGTGTTTTTTTTAACGACTAAATGCTCTTCTCATAAAAAATATTTTTTTTCTCAAAACCGATAACGAAATCAGAAAAAAATGTTCGTAATTCGCGACTATTTCAAAAAATCCGTAATTAATTTTTCCGAAATTTATTATGCAACTAACTCAATGTGCCATTCTGTGGAATACCTGCGGGGTATGTTAGGGAAAGGCTCAGGGCATGGAGAGAGCCTGAATTCTCTGGTTACTGGGAAAACTCTCCTGATCAGCGCCGGGCTAAGAGATTGATATCTTTTTCCAGTAGGGGGTCGTGGCGACTCTTGTCGCTTGAAAGGGGGGTTTGAGGAACCAGGCGTCGTACTTATCTGAACACTGTAATCTCAGATACCATCTGCACAGGAAAGGTCAATCGGACACGAATATGTGTTGGTTTTGTGAGATGGTGTCTGAGAACTCGGAGCATGTTCTCTGCGAATGTCCCAGGCTTTGTGATAGGAGACTTAGGTTTATAGGTGATCGCTTCATTTCGCCTTCCGACATCACGAACATTTTGCCTAATAGGATAATTGGCTTTATAGGTAGCTTGAATCTGTAGGTAACTTTAGGCAGCACAAAATACCTACATTGGTCGCGGTGCATATTGCATTCTGATCTAACGTAATCTAACTCAATGTATCAAATACAATATATACAAATTTCAAGTTGGGAATCAGAGATGTTCTAAAATATACAGAGTTTTTTCCGAAAGTATTTTTGTTATTTAATATAACATTTTGTATATTCATATATACCGACCTACGAAAAATTTCAATATTTTTTTTTTTTTGTTTTAAAAGGAGACCACATGTAAATAAACTGCGTACTCAGATTTTTGTTATCACATTCTTTGTACCTTCTGCTATTCCAAAATAATAATCTGTCGTAATATTTCAAGGCCAAAGATTTTTTAAATTTCGTTTTAAAAATTTGATACTTTATTATCCTTAATTGTTTTAAATAAATTCAGCTAAGGAACAAATTAATGGTAAAGGCTTGACTATACTGTAATATATACTCAAATATGAGCCTTTTAGCCCTTATTAGTACAAAAAATAATTTTAATAATATAGTACTAATTGTTTTTTAATATATTACTAATTTTTTTTTTGTTTGATTCTTGTTTTTAAAAGGATAATTAACATGTTAGCTCTTGCTAAACTAATAAAGCTATAAGGCTGAAATTTAAGTATGTAGTTCAGTGGATTTTTTTTTTTTTTCTTTCGATGAACTAATTTGAAGCAGTCAAGGATATTGAAGGTCCAAATTTTTAAAGGGAAATTTTTAAAATTTTGTTTCTTGAAATATTACTACAAACAATATTGGGGAATAGTTCAGACTATGATCTTTCTACTGATATCCATGTTGTCATCATTTAATGAGTACAAATATTTAATAATTTGTTTAACTTTAAATGTCCTTTAGAAAGGACTAAAATCTGAGTACGCAGTTTATCTACGTGTGGTCTCCCGTTTAACATGCATATCGATTTTCCCATATGTAGCAAAAATATTGAAATATTGTTGGTATGTGAATTTTATATTAAGTATCAAAGATACTTTTGAAAAAAAAACTTGATTTATTTTTGAGACCCTCTGCAAAATTAATTTTTGAGAAATTAAAAATAGGTTTTTGATACATTCGCGAATTTATGACCTTTTTCAATTTTGTTATTCGATTCGCGTAAAAATTAGTTTGTGTGCTACACTGCTTAAAGAAGAGGATTTGATATTTAAAATTATACCAAATTATTAGTTTCTATTGGCTCGCTTAAAATTTATGATAATTAAAACATTTTATATTTCTTATACATTTGTTAAAAGACCTCCATTTTTGAGCAGCGACTACACAAAAAAAACTAAAAACGGGTTTTAATTAAAGAACTTATTGAATCAATTAAAATTTTAATTGGTTTTACACCTATCACGGCAATGATACTATCAATTAAACCTTTTATTAAAATTAAGAAAGAAAAAAAAGTAATAAATAACTTCTACAAAAAAAAAATATGATACTCACAAAAAAAGTGTGTGATCTATACGTTGGTATGTGTGGTTTTGCAATGCTGAGTCTGTTTGTTTTGTTTGTAAACTTCAAATGTATTTGGTATTTTATACTGAAAATTTTCTATTTATGCATGCAGTGTATGAAAAAATAATATGATAATTGCGTCTAAAATAAAATATGTATTTATATATTTAAAAGTCAATAAAAATATTTATTGATTCAATTAAATCTTAAATCTTTAATTAGATATTTTAGGTTGAAAATTTTTTCTGTGTAAATGCGAAATATAACGAATTTTGGAAAAGGAAAAAAATATTTAAGCATTCAAAGTTTTACTAAAATCAGAAGAGGTTAAGTTGAAAAAGTCGTTTGTTGGGCTCATTGTTTTTAAAATGTCCTTATTACAAACCTAAGTATATACAAACAAAAATTTCTTTGAAATATTTTAAGTATTTTTGACATACTTTTCTCACGAAAAATTTAGATATATGGGCTATTCTCAAAAATATTGATATGTGGGGTTAACATTTTTTTTATTTCATGGTACATTAATAGGATTTTACACGTTAATAAATCAATAACTACACTCATACAAATAAGTCTGTAAAAATAGCAAAATAAAGTTACTAAAAATTAATTAAAAATTACCTTGCAGGAAAAAGTAGTAAAGTTAGCAGAATCCTTGTGCTTAATATATTTTTTTTTTCTTTATTTTAATTGCAACCTATCTCTATACATTAAGACAATAAGCTAATTTGATGACTGTTTAAAAATGATATTTGTAGATATACTCATATAATGTACAACTATAAGTCCAAAAAAAAAAAATAATATTATTTTTTTTTTCTTTTTTGATTTTCACAAAAATATACATTTTGAATGGACAGTATAATAATTAAATTTAAATTTAAAGAATTTAAAGAATTATTTACATTTATAACAAATATTTTACAATTACATTTTTTTTTTTTTAATTACAAAACACAAATAAAAGTTAGCAATGCTAACAATTTAAATGTGTATGCAACATACACTCAAAAAAAAAAGTTTGTAAAGTTAGCAAAAAATTTTGCTGAGTCAGCAAAATTTTAGTCAGGAGGATGCTTGCAAAAAAGTTGCTAACAAAATTTGTAGATTCAGCAAAAGTTTTGCTAACACTTAGTAGATTAGAAATACAAAAGCCTTGCTTAACATTAATAAATTTTTTGCTGAATTTTAGTAGACTGAAAAAAACGCAAAAAATTTGTAGAAAAATTGTAATTTAGTTAATTTATTTGCTGAAAATCATAAAACATATTTTTGTGATTCTTTTAAAAATAATTAACTATAATAACGAAATATAAAAATTTTCATTTTCCATATTGACGACATGAATTTATTTAATATCTGAAAATATATAGAAATAAATATATATAACATAACAAAAATTGTCTTTCAATTACTTACATCAATGGTTGTCTAAATGATGCTATCGTTTAAATGATGCTATCGCAACTGTCGAAGATAATTATAGAAACGAAATGAAAAAATAAACAAAAACAAACGAAACGAAAAAAACAACCCTTTTTGCAATAAGAAAAAGGAACCATAAAAAAATCTACCTAAGATGTGTGTCTTTGTCTTTCAATTTACTCTGTCTGTGTGTCTTTGTCTTTCAATTTACTCTATCTACATTTCATTTTCCTCTTCTCTACTACATCTTGACATGCCGCGACATCTACTTCATTCTGCGTATATCTTTCAATCTGGTTGTCGTACACACTATTAATGTGCTTATCAGCACAATTTTTTTTTAGCAAAATTAATTAGTAAAACATTAGTATATTAGTAAAGCATTAGTATAAAACAGTTAAGTGCTGAATAAGTATAACAAAAATTTTAGCTGAAAACACGATTTTAGCAAAAAATTTTGCTAAAAAATAGTATACCTGATTTACAAGACGTTTTACTAACTTTTCTACTAACTTATTTTTTTGAGTGTACAGATAGATAATACGTACTTAGCGTTAAATAATAAATAAATTTGAAAAAGCATTTCTAATACTTTTTTAACTAGCTGCGGAAAGGAAGGTCTAAGATATGATATCTCTTCAGTCTCCTAATTTCGTCTGTTTCGTCTAATAAAGCGATAGGCAAGGGGTTTACATGATTGCTTAGTCTATTCAAATACTTTTCACTATAATATCTGATAACTTCTTTAACTGTTTGAGTTTTGAGATCATTATGGATAGCCTCGTTTGTAATATACCATGGTGATTGGACTATAAGTCTAAGTGTCTTAGACTGATATCTTTGAATTATTTCGATATTAGAATGGCTTGCAGTTCCCCACAGTTGAATTCCGTAGGTCCACACTGGTTTTAAAATTGATTTATAAAGCCTTAATTTATTTTCAATATTAAGTTGAGATTTTGGACCAATCAACCAGTAGAGCTTTTTATTTTGTATATTTAAATGTTGACGTTTAGCTTTTGTATGCTGCTTCCAAGTAAGTCGACGATCTAAGTGCATACCGAGGTATTTAACACAATTCTTTTTTGGGAATTTGTGTGTTATTAATAGTAAGATTTGGGCAATCTCCCCTTCTTAGTGTAAAAGTAACGTTTACTGACTTTTCTGCGTTTACTTTAATTTTCCATTTTCTTAGCCACAATTCCAATAAATTTAATTCACTTTGTACAAGTATGGATGCATTGGTTGGGGATTCGTCTGCAGCTAATATGGCAGTGTCATCTGCATATGTTGAAACACTTATATGTTCTAAAATTGGCATGTCGGCCGTAAATATTGTATAAAGCACAGGACTTAGAACGCTGCCCTGAGGAACCCCTGCTCTTATATCAAGAATATTTGATCTTTCATCAGCGATTTTAACATAAAACATTCTATTTTGTAAAAAAGATTTTATGATTGAATAAAATGGTGCTGGAAGTAGTTCTTTTATTTTTGATAAAAGACCAATGTGCCAAACCCTGTCGAAAGCCTGTTGGATGTCCAAGAAAACAGCAGAGCAGTATTTTTTTTCCTCAAATGATTTTCGAATAACATGTATTACTCTGTGGCATTGTTCGGGTGTACCATGTTTTTGTCTCAGACTCTCAAGAATTGGTGACAAGCGCTTTAAAAGATTTTTTCAAATAATTTTGAAAAAATACTTAATAGACTTATTGGCCTATATGACGAAATTTGGTTTTCTGGTTTGTTTGGCTTTTTCATCATTATAATCTCAGCACATTTCTACTGGGATGGAAAGTGGCCTAATCGTAAAATTGAGTTAAAAATCATTGCTAGGTATAAGATGGCCTTTTGAGAAAAATTTTTAATGGCTTCTGAGTCAATATTATTATATCCGGGAGATTTTTTTGGATTCAGGTATTTTATTTCCGCTTTGACTTCAGAGGGTGAAAAATACTTAATTGGTAAGCTCATCTGGTAAGGAACATCTAACAAACTGGAAATTTCTTCATCTTCGGCAGGATTACCAATTGGGTGGACTTGAAAAGTATTAAAAAGGTGTTGAGCAAAAGCTTGTGCCTTATTTGCATCTGATCTACACCACGTACCATTATTGTCTTTAAACGGTGGGCTTCTTTTTGTTGGTCTTTTCAAATACTTTGTTGCTTTCCACAAATTGCAGTTGTTATCTTTTGCTGTATTTATGTTATCGAAAAATTCTCCAACGGTTTTGTTTTTCAAGTTATTTAAATGAAGTTTAAGATTTGTTGTTGCTTGGTTTAGACGCTTTTTATCGTTGGGATTTCTACTCAACTGCCATGTTTTTCTGAGCCTTCTTTTAATCCTAATCAGTTCACGGGTCTCTGATGAAATTTGGACATTATTTTGAACATCAGCTAAATTTCTAGATGGGGTCGATAAAAATGCTGCTTCATGTATTAAGCTTGTAAGATGCTCTACCGCATTTTCCAGATCCAAATTGTTTGTTATGGGTAAGTTTAGGTTCAGATTCTTATCCAGCCAATATGAGAATGAATCTATATCAGTTTTTTTTGTTATTAGCTTTTTATTTTTATTAATAATTGTAGTCGATGTACGGTATGCTACTATAATTGGCGAGTGGTCTGAGCTTAGATCGTAGTTGTCCATAATACCAAGTTGACTGGCAGGTATACCAGAATATACAAAAAAGTCAATTAAGTCTGGAATTTTATTGGGGTCAGAAGGCCAATATGTTGGTTTACCAGTTGAGAGCACTGAATATTTTTTTGAAGTCAGACTTTTGTAAAGCTCCCTACCCTTTGGATTTATAAGACGCGAACCCCACCAGGGGTGTTTTGCATTTAGATCCCCACTTACAATAAAACTTGGACCAAGTTTTCGAAATAAATTGTTGAAGTCGTCACACGTTATATTATGACGAGGAGGAAGATAAATTGCACTTACAGATACTGTTTGGTTGTTGCATTTAATATTAATTATAGCAGCTTGTATGCTTTCTTTTATATATTGCTCTTCTGGTTCGTATTTAAAACAAGATTTGATTAAAATTGCTGAGCCCCCATGAGCTCTTTCATTAGGGTCGTTTGCAATTATCAAGTGGTATCCTTTTATTTTAAAATATGACTTCTTAGTGAAGTGGGTCTCCGATATTAAAAATATGTCAATGCTGTTTGTCTGTAGAAAGTTTTCAACCTCTTGCAAATGATTTGAGAGGCCGTTGGCATTCCATGTTGCTAATCGAAGATCTATTGACATAATTTATTACAAAGAACTGACATCATATTTAGTAAAGTGTTTGTTAACTCCATTTGTTTTGCTAACAGGGCTTAAATTTTTTGTAAAATTGCGGAATCGGTATTGGAACTAGAGTTACCTTTAAGATCATCTGAATATGTATAGTTCGGTGTTGGTTGAGAGTTGACATTTTGAGGAGGGTGTTCAGAAAAGAAATGTGTTTGCGTTCTTGCCTGTTGTAATGAAGAAACTTTGTGTTGTAATTTTCTTTTGATTTCTTGGTGGACAATACATCCCCTGTAACTTGCAGGGTGTGATTCAAGACAGTTTGCACATTTATCTGGCAATGTTTTATTTTTTGTACAATTAGCAGTAATATGGTTCTCTCCGCATTTTACGCATTTATATGGTTTATTGCAATATGACCTGGTATGACCATACTGTTGACAGCGGTGACATTGTGGAATTTCTCTAGTTTTTCGAGGTGGTTCGATTATAACAATTGCATTATTGATATTAGTTAGATTGTAAATGTCCTTATTGTTGTCTTTCGGCTCGAGATCAAAAAAGAACATGCAAAGTGGTTGTCTGGTAATATTACTTCTAATATTCGTGATGTTTCTAACTTTATGTCCAAGTTGTTCAATGAACGTCTTTATATCCCCAATATTGGTTGAATAGTGCAAGTTCTTGATAACTACTCTGTAGGCCCTATCCTGTTTTGTCTGAAAAGTATAAAAACTTATCTTTTTGTGTTTAAGACTCGAGACTAAGCTTCTGTGCGAACTAATGGTTTTAACCATAACCCTAATTTGTCCGTCTCTAAGGGCTTTATAAGAATACTGGCTGGGAGAAATAACTGTGGAGAAATATTGTGCCATTTGTTTAATATTCGTCACATTTGGGATATATAATGGGGGAGGTTTTGGTTCTGAGGGATTTGTACTGATGACTTCTTCTGAATCATTATCGAGATCTATAAATCTATTGCTGCTCGAGCTGGCTGATTCCTCATTGTGGTTGACTTGTCTTCGTTTATTTGTATGTCTTTCAGGAGAGCCTGGGCGTTTTCTGGAGTTCGAAACGGTTTGCCACTCTATTTCATTTTCACTGTCATCTTTATAATCATTCATATCATTTATACTAGCTCTAGTGCTGGCACTAGAACTAGCCATATATGTTGTTGTTATTGTTTATTTTGACTGTTTTACTATTATTACAAAATGAGTTTTGTGTTTTTTTTTTTATTTTTGTTTACTATCACTACACTTGCTAGCAATTGTGTTGCTATGCAAATAGATGTTGTTATTGTTTTGATAATTTCTTTTACACTTGCACACAGATTATATTCACACGTCAGATCGTCAATGCGGTATACCAAAGACTGTGCTTAATATTAGTAAAATAAAAACAGCGACAAAAAAACTGTAAAATCTACAAACTTTTAGTTAAATTTTTAGTTGTTTGTTTATTATAGCGGCAAAATGTTTGTTGTAACATTTTCCTGAATAGATGACTCTTAGTGCAAACAACTAAAAATGTAACTTAAATTTTCTAGATTTTACATAAGTCAACTAATATACAGCTCTGTATTTATAAGATAAATAAAATACAGAGTTGTATCTGTCTTTCATTTGTCTTTATTATTTCCTTAGTTCCTTTTGTATGTACATCGGAATGCTTTATGCCAAAAATTGAACCATAATCTATAAAAATTAAAATAATAAAAAAATAAGTAAAAATTGAATTAAATAATTGATAAAAGAAAAATATTTTTTAAATTATTTTATTAATTTCTTTCAACATTATAAATTATTTGAGGAGCATCTTTTCAAAACATGATTATTCCACTTTTAACAAAAGTGAATTTTTTTTTCATGTGTTTGGTAGCATTGAATTGAAAACTCAGCGAAAATAAAATTTTGCGAAATCTCTATAATTACATCAGGAAAAAAAATTAAAATGCATGATTTCATCAAAAGTAGATTATTCCACTTCAAAATGACATTACCCATTTCAAATATACATTTTTGGAACAAAATATGATTAATCCAGCAGTTTATTAAAAATAAATAGATAATACTGTGTAATTTTTTTAGTTTTATTTATTTAAAGATGAACCTACGGTAATTTTAATTCAACATCAGATATCTGATACCTAATTAGTTTCAGCAAAAACAACATTAATCCGCAGTGGTTTGAATCAAAACATGATTATTCCAATCAGCTGCGTCAAAACAAGATTATTCCATTTCAAATCTTACATTTATTCCAAACATATTACTGCTAAATTGTTGAATCCTGTACAAAGCAATGACTAATCTTGTAGTCTATAATAATGCAAGAAAATTTCGGGTTAAATACATAGGGGCATGCCTAAAAAACTATTTTCTTAATTTGTGCGAAAACACAAAAAGTGGAATAGTCATGTTTTGAAAAGATGCTCCTCATTTTATATACACAAAAACGACTTATTATAGTCCTTAAAATCAGATAAAAATGTTTCCCTTTTTTAAAATCTCTTGAATAGTTTTTATAGTTTTATTTTTTATTAGTTTCTAACTAGTAGAAATAGTTTCTAAAGGTTCCGCCATCTAACGTTTTTTTCAACTAGTGCTTATTTCGTAAATGGTAACACTTAGCTCATGTCTAATTTGACAGATAATTAGTTTTATCTTTCCGCTGAACAAATATGGTCCGTATGTTCGTTATCTTGTGAAAAAAGTGAAAGAAACTGGCATCCTTATCGATAAACCAAAGCGTGAAAAGCCAAAAACAGTGCGTACACCCGAGAATATTGCTGCTGTGTCAGAAAGTGTGCGTGAATTTTTGCATAAAGACCTTGGTATGACGCCATACAAAGTCCAATTGGTTCAGGAGTTCAAAAAAAAAAAAAGTTATTTGGCGCACCCTTTAAATATTTTTCAAATACAACGTGTCTATTTTAAACTGAAACAGTATAAAAAAATACACTTATACTGAAACGCTAACATCGCATTATAACGACGTCTGCTGGTTGAAAATATCAAAATAGTTAGTCTTTAGTAAACTCAACACAAAAAAAAATAATTAAGAATTTTGTTTTTCATTAAGTCAAAATAGCGAAATATTTACCTAAAATCTCAATTTAAACTTAAAATTTGTTTAAAACTTGCAAAGTTAAATTACTAACGGCTTTACTCATTTTTCAACTAACGTTTTTCTATGAGTGTAAGACGTGAAACGCGTTGCTTGAATCACTCTCTGCAAGGGTCGCAAAAGCTATGGCGGTTTAAAAATTTCTAGAAATACTCATAATAAAATTTTTTTTATTTATTTCAAATTAATAAATAATAAAATCTATATCGGCCATGCCACGTTAGATCGGCCAAAATCTGACCTTGCGTCTTCCGATTTTATTTATAAAGGGTGTTTTTTTAAGCTAGATAGAACTTTAAATTGTAAAAAGTAACACAAAAAATTAAATTTTGATGAAATATTTTTTTTTATCGTTTCAGTATACTCTGACAAATCATCATGAATAGACTCACGCTTGAACAACGCTACGAAATTATCCAAATTTACTTTGAAAATCAGTCGTCGATTCGCGCAACTTATAGACGACTTCGTCATTTTTATGGCGTACATAATCGTCCATCTGAACAAGCCATTCGTCGAACTGTGGATAGATTTCGTACCACATACTCACTAGAGGATGCAATAACACCAACACGTCGAAGGAATGTGCGTACTGAAGAGAATATCGCCGCTGTAAACGAAAGTGTGGAAGAAGATCCAAATTTATCGATTCGTCGTCGGTCGCAGGAATTGGGGCTCTGTCCGTCCACTACGTGGAAAATTTTGCGCAAAGATCTCGGCCTACACCCGTATAAGATCCAGCTGGTGCAGGAATTGAAGCCACGAGACCATTTTATGCGTCGTTCTTTCGCCGATTGGGCTCTAGAGCAGTTGGCAACTGACCCGTTGTTTTATCGCAAAATTGTGTTCAGCGATGAGGCGCATTTTTGGCTTAACGGGTTTGTTAATAAGCAAAATTGCCGCATATGGAGCGAGACCAATCCACAAGAGACCCTACAGACTCCATTACCTCCAGAAAAATGCACCGTTTGGTGCGGTTTTCACGCTGGTGGCATCATCGGACCTTATTTCTTCAAAAATGAGGCCGGAGCTCGCGTTACGGTCAATGGAGATCGTTACCGCACCATGATCAATGATTTTTTGTTTGAAAATATGGATGACATTGATCCGGAGGAGATGTGGTTTCAACAGGATGGCGCTACGTGCCATACGGCGAACGCAACCATCGACTTATTGAAATCAAAATTTGGCGATAAGTTGATTTCGAGAAATGGACCTGTCAATTGGCCTCCAAGGTCGTGCGATTTCACACCTCTCGATTATTTCCTGTGGGGCTACGTGAAGTCACTGGTTTATGCTGATAAACCAGCAACAATTGACGCCTTGGAGGCCAGCATTGTTCGTGTTATTCGTGACATACGGCCAGCAGTGCTCGAAAAAGTGGCCCAAAATTGGACGTCCAGAATGCGCTTCGTCAAGAACAGCCGCGGTGCCCATTGATCTTTCGAATAAAAAAAAAATTTTGATTACAATTTAATTTTTTGTGTTATTTTTTACAATTTCAAGTTCTATCGGGCTTAAAAAAACACCCTTTATTTTGCACGCTCAAACTCTATGGAGCCACTTAAAGATTGCAGTTTTTATTTTCGAAATAACCATGGCTTTTTTAATTAGCGATTTTATTTTGTTTTTTGAAAAATACAAGTTGGAATATTCGTATCTTCTTTAGTACATATCGGATTATTATCATATAAATTGTATTGGAATAGTTCACTCCTATACTTGTATAATGTGGACTAACATTTATAAATAAATGCATTTTTATGCAGTTTTTTTTAATGCATTTGTTTTTTAAATTTGCCCATCCTCGATTAAAAAAAAGTTAAGCTTCCACATTTTAGTGTCCTGGTGTTTAACAATTTTTAATAAGTTTTTGAAAAAAAGCTTATAGCATTTCTAGATATGTAGAAAAAAGACAATTTGTAATTTTTTTATTTTTCAGATTAATTAGAAATAAATTTTAAAATGTACTGTTAAGGCGTCCCTTTAAACGAAACTATACATTTACCATTTAAGATTTAAGATTTTCTCTGCTCGTGGAAGATAAAAGAATTCATAAAAATCGTCTGTTTTAAGAAAATAAATTGTTAGCCCTTTTCAGCCCACGTTTGCTATCGAATATCAGGTTTTTTTATACAAGAAAACATGGGGTTGGAAAGGTTAAAAATTAAGTTTTTAAAAACATAATACATTTTTAAATTTTATCTTTTTAATTTTGAAAAATAAAACAAATATCAAATTTGTTGTTTTCCTATGAAAACATGATGCAAGCTTTTTACAATAATTCATTAAAAATATGCAGCTTTTATTTTAAAGGACATTTAAAAAACAAATTGAATAAAAATGCTGTTCCTTTTCACGCTCAAAAAAATAGGCGAGTGTATCATTACAATGCAATTTAAAAGGTGATTATCCATTGTATTTTAAAGAAAATACGAATATTCAAACTTACACACTTTTTGCATATTTCGTACTTTTCAATCAAATTAAATCGCTCATAAAACCGTGGATTTTTCTAAAATTAAAAATTTAAAAACGCAAATCTCTAAGTAGTTCCATAGAGTCTCCGTATGCAAAATTTAAATTGAAATCGGAAGACCCAAGATCAAAAAGTGCTCCTTTTGGCCAGACTTCGGTAGAATGGCCGATATATTTTTGGAATTTTTATGAAAAGATTTAGATTTTATAAACAAATCTATTAAATTCTGTGTTGAAAATGAAAATGAAAATTATTCAAGTTCGAGGCCATACTCTATATTTCTTTATTAGGATATTGTCCTAACAAATAATCTATAGAGTTTTTGTTTTCAAATTTATTCTTTGACCCTTTCAGGAATGTGTTGATAGATCTATTTCGGGAATTTTCTAGGTTCCCATCATCAGAACACGTTTTGAAAGCGGTAACAATCCTATGCCAAATATCAAACATTCATATAAACTAGTTTACTCACTACATGAGAACTAATATATATTATATGAGCTCGAAGTAAAAAGATTATTACCATTGATCAAAAAATGTGTTCTTGAAAAAAAATTATTTTTTTTACGAAATATTTACAAAAAAATTTTGTTTTGAAGATTGTATTTGAATTTAACGTAATCAGTTGAAGAAAAAATGTATTTTCAACAAGTTATTTCGAAATAAGTGCAATTTTTAAACATGATGCTTTTTAAAACTAATGTTTTGTGCGACGGCATTGACAAAACGTACATATAGTGTTAATTTTAACGAATTCCGTGTGTTAATGTGCCGGACCAAAACGTGTTGATGTAAAACAGTCAACTTTTTAGCACGCAGTGGCTTTTGCAAAATAAAAATTGTGATGACGATCAATAAATACGCATTAGCACTATTATTTATTTGGTTTTAGAATCTGTCAGCGTTATTGTGTGATATATAAAAAAGCAAAAACAAATTATGCAATTTTTAAACAATTTGCAAAGAGTCCCTATAAATTTAGCATTTAATTTTTAATGCTCCTTTGATTTTATGTTATAAAATAACAAAAACAACTCAGTTCACGTAGCAAATTAGACTGTTTAAAAATAAACAGCGAATGTGCCAGGCCGAAAACTACACTTAGGAAATTATGTTGGTAAAGACGACAGCAATTGTAGTCAAAAACAAATGAAATTTCATTTAAAAAAAGGACGACTTACATTTCATTAAATTCAACTAACATTGTCATTTGTTTTTTAATGTTCAAAAAATGACTAACATTGTAGTAAAAATGAACCACATGGTAGTAAAAAATAAACCAAATTTTTTTTTTTTATTTTTTAAATAACAAAAAACAACTGTAAAAAATGAATGTAAAATCATAAAACAGTCATTTGATGTGAGTTGTTTTTTTAAATGAACTACAATGTTAGTTAAAAATTTTATTTGTTCTACAAATGACTTACATTTACATTAAAAATAATGAAACTGTATTACAACCCAAACAACTACATATTTTTAAAGCAGAAGTTCCCTGAGTGTAGTTTTTTTAATTTAATTCACGCTCACATTTTTCGAGGCGTCAGCGCCCGCTCAAAAAAAATACCAACAATATTAAAATTAGAAAAAAATTGTTTCCATTTTCTACTACCATGGATTCAAGTTTATTTTATAAAAGTTCGCTAATGTTTCCAAATATTTCTTCAACATTTATTATTATATTTTGTTTTTCATTATCGCATTTGTTTGGTGCTGGTCTTGTTTTACTCTAGAATTTATGATGCCATTCTAGTTAACACCTTTACTATCGACTTTTTGTTAATTTATAGTGCAAAATTATTAAATTAGCTTATAACAAATAAAATTCCCTTGCAATTATAGTCTCAATAAAACTTTCGATTTAAAGGATATAAGTAAAAACTTTATATGGCACATTTTGTGCCACTGTACGTCTTTTGTTTGTGTTTTTGTTGCATTTCATATCATACAAATACAATTTAACAATCTATATTAGGCTGTTTCTTAAAAAACATATTAAAATTCAAATAAAAACATATTAAAATAACGTTTTCTACTCAGTCAAAGTCGCACACTGGGGATTTTTGTATGGAGGTGAGGAAAAAAAATATATTTTTCAAAAAATATAATGATTTCATCACAAATTTAGTTTTATTTATATAGTAATACACAAAAGTAATCAAAATACAGAAAGTTAGAGAAATATATATCGTTACCTACAATGTAAAAAGCCCTAACTAACAAATAAAATTTAAATGATTTTTTTAATTCATTATTTATTTTAAATCTACTTTTTAATTTATTATTCTAAAAGAGCCTTAACTTCGTCGCTTATATCACTATGCTTCAGTTATAATTAAAAAAACGGAGAAAAATCTGTTGTACTTTTCGCGTTCGCCAGCACTTGTTGAATGACAAAAATCGATCAGTGAACACCTATAAATACTACGTAAGTTTCAATATTTTACTGAAAGGTACTTATGAATTCGCGCATCTTTTAAGGGTGGCTATATACCTGTTTCGTGTGCGTTTAAAATTTTTCGAAACGTTCTAAAACATGACCACTCATAAATGTGGGTGCAATTTGTGTAAAAAAATCATTAAGGTAGCCAACAAAAAAAACCCAAATAATTAAAAAAGTGCACTTTCCTTTCAATTTTCCACGCACATTTACTTTGCTACCGCAATCATAAAAATCAAATAACCTTTTGTTTATTGCTTTTTTTTTTTAATTCTGAGAATCATAAAAAAGTCATAAATGTTTTTGCAAAGAATTTTGTGCATATCTCGAGCAAATTTTTGAAATGCATACCTTTACTTAATTGTGAATAAAAGCGAAACGCGTTCATCGATTTTCATGATTTATGTCTCATTTTTTTCATAGGTTATGCGACTTTACGTGAAAGTAATAGGACTTGAAACTTTTTTGTACTGTTTTGGATTTTTTATGAATTAAAAATAAAAAATTAATATTTTTTTGGCAAAAAATATTTTTTTTCTTCATACATTTATTTATAACTGCGAAACTGTTGCTTATGTAGCAAAATGTTATATAAACAGATGAAAGTAATTGTAATTCTTGATTTTTCTAAATTTTTTTCAGCAAAATACGACTAGTAGTTCTCGAGTTATGTTAAACAAAAGAGCCTTATCAGAATTGAGTCCCGAATCAATCAGCTGAAAAATGTTGTACTGTGTAATGCAACAAATTGAGAGGTGGCACCTGGTGGCACTTGAAATTGATTAATAATGTTAAAACAGATATAAGACAATGTATTAGGTGTGATTTCAAACTGAGGAAAAGTAAAGATAAAATTGCAGGTCCAAATGTTTGGAGAAAAATGGGATTTTTGTTATATGTTCATAAAAATACACAAAAAAAAAAAAAACTTAAGTCTCTGCAGATTTTTTTTTTTTAAATTTTAGTATACTGAAATATACTACTTTAAATAGAAAAAAAAAGAAAAACGTTAGCTCACATAGTAAAATAATATTCGTATTTAAATTCTTAGGTTTAAATTAAGTTGGTTCGGTAAAACACACAAGTTCTGAGTTTGAGACGGATATAAAAAAAAACTTGCAGTCAGATCGGAGTAAATCTGTTTGATTTGATTGTACCATTTAGTCTAAAATTGCAACATATCACTGCATATTGCATGAAGACTATGTTGACAATTTGACTTTTTTCCGCGAAATCCCCAGTGTGCGTCGTCCACCCAATTCGCTGGTGCTAGGTAGTTGAAATTTGACATAGACGCCACTATGCCAGCTTAGACGTCCTATAAGATGGAATTTTATGAAATTCTTACGAGGACTGGCAAAAAAGAGGAAAAGTCTCCCCCTTTGGCAGTTTGACGAAACCATTTTGGCAAAAATTTTAATATATGTGTTATTACATAAGACCTAACTCACTGATATGGCACTTTTTGGAATTTGCACAAGAACGAGGTACAATTTTTGTTTTCATGATTAATAATCTGGCACAGAGTTGTCGCGTCAAAAATTCGAGCCTTTTTTTTTTAAGATGCATCCTACTATATATGTATGTATGTATGATAAAGTTTTATAAATTCAAGATGATGCTTGAATACACTAAAGATAAATAAATTGTTGTATGAAGAAATTGCATGGCCTGCATTTGTAAAGAGGAAACTTGCATTAAATGTGTTCTTATGAATATAAAATAATTTACTATGGACACCATGCCAAACAATCAGATGCATGATATAGAGTACAATGTGACCTATTAAATAGTATGTGTGTGTTTTTTCACTAGGCTTTGAAAGAGCTAGTATTTTTCTTTCTGTTTTAATTCCATGGAAATGTATCATTATTTTTTGTTCTATTTTTTTTTTTTTTTTTTGGTTCTACATATGTTGCTTTCCAAGCCAACTGGCCCGCTAAAAAAAAGCTGTACCATCGCAATGTCAAACAAACCGTATTTGTTATCCTATAAGAAACGACAAAAATGGAACATCTTTTTGAATTTTCCTAAAACAAGGACGAAGTTGGCGTGGTGAAATATTAATTATTTTAAGCTTAACATACACTTAACTTAATTAAACAAGTGCTAAAAGTTTTGACTATATCAATATATTTTTTTTCTTTTATAACTAGTTTCAAATAAATAAATTAGTACAAAATTCAGTTTATATAAAAATGAACCAAAAAAAATTTTTTTTCATATTTGTTTATTTATCAAAAATATTTAATGTTCTTTTATCGATTAAGAAAGTTTCTTCGTGAAACTGAGAAAATATTCATTGAATTCGTTGTCTTTTATATATATTTTAATATCTTCATTTGGGATTAATCTTTTTTGCAAAAAAAAAATAAAGGTCACCAGTTTAAAAACGTCTTACCTTTTTTAATAAATAAAACAATTTAAAAAATTTATGCCGATTATTAGATCAATTGAGTTTTTTTATTACCCTAAAAACTAGGAACTAGTTCAGATTTTTTTTAAATATTTAATTTTTTTTTTTAATTCTCCATAAAAAATGTATTAATATTGAGTAAAAATAAAACTAAGGGGTCTGAGATTTTTCGAAAGTCGAGATTTTTTTGCAAGATATACAAGTTAGTAAAGTCAGCAAAAAATTTTGCTAAATCAGCAAAATTTTAGTCAGGAGGGTGCTTGTAAAAACATTGCTAATATCATCAAAATCTTTTACTGAAAATCAGCGAGCTGATTTTTAGCAATAAATGTTTTGCTAACACTTAGTTGATTAAAAATTAAATAATATTTGCTGAAAGTGAAAAAAAATGTTTGCTGAATATTATTAAACTGAAAAAATCTCAAAAATTTTTATACTTAAAATTATACTTTAACTACTTTATTTAAATTTGTGTGTGATTCTTTTAAAAATAATTTACAATTAGTTGCATAATAAAAAATGTTCATACTTCCACATTGCCAATATGAATTAATGTAATATCTGAAAATATATACACTGGTAGTAATCTATGCGTAACAATACGAAAAAATGTCAAAATAACAAAAACTTTTGTAAAATACACGAAAATTTGTATATTTTACAAAAAATTTCGATGTTCTGACATTTTTTTTTTCGTATTTTTAGCATGGATCATTCCCAGGAAAAAATTACACATTCCAAAAAGAAGGTGATGCCCACACTTACTTACATATCTCATTGCCAAATTTAGTAACTGCAATACCAAACTCATTCCAACGATAGAGTAAAAAAAGCAAGTAGTATTGTAATCAATTCTTTAAATTTAAACCAGAAAGCATGAACTCAATAACTAAGTAATTATTTACTTAAAAGAAAATAACAATGTTATTAACTTATATGTTTAACTTTTTGTAATCAAGAGTAATCATATACTTTTTCTGAATAAAAGGACGTCATTGGAAGTAGGTTCTCATTTTGAAAAAAGAAGTTATACAATTTTAAAGAATTTATCTTATATATTTTTTCAAACAAATTTTTATTTGCAGGAAAATAATACTAAAAACAGAAATTGCATGTTGCCTAAATTTTGTTAAACTGTGGTTAGGTATAAATTAGGGAAGCGCACGTGAGCAGAAAATTGTGAGTGGAAGTTGAAATTACTGAAGTTATCGTGAGTGAGTGTAAAAAAATTTTTCGAGGGTGATTGTGCGTGAGTCATATTTTTGTTTTTCAATTTTGAATCGTTCTTTTTTTTTGAAAAATTTATATTTTCGTGGTTTATAGCTTCAAAATTATGACAAACCCATGTTATCATAACACTTCGATGTTTCACTTTTTAGGATTTTATTTCCGTATGAGTTTTGACTTAGGAGAATCACGTATGAGTAAAAGTTGAATTTACTTTTGGAACTACTTTTTTTTTAAATGTAAGTACTTCTTATTTTTTCTACGGAACTATTTATTTTTTTGTAAGTACTTCGTAGTTTTACAATTTAACTATTTCAATAATAATCAATTCTAAAGAATTAATTATTTTAGTCTCACGCCCTGTTAAAAGAATCGAGTAGGTAATCTTGTAAGGAATGCGTTCTGCCCAAAATGCTTGATTACAAACCCGCTTACCTTTTTGGAAATTTTTTGCTGGGTTATGAGTGTACATTCAAAAAAATCCATAAAGTTAGCAAAAAAGATAGTTGAGTCAACAAAATTTTTAATGGTAGGAACCTTGCAGCAAAATTGCTAATACCTACAAAATTGTTTTGCTATTATCAGTGAACTGATTTTTAGCAAAAAATTAGTAAATTCAGCCAAATGATTTGCTGAGTGTATTTTTTAGAATTTTTGGTCAAAGAAGAGTTTAAACGTTTGGCAATGCTAAGCATATTACGGGAAAAACATTTATAAATTTTCCATAGATCAATTTTGGTCCACCACAGCATCATTTGGTTTGAAATAAATAATTTTATTTATTCCTTGTTTTAAATTGAAAGTGGGCCAGACTTACAGTATGGAAACTTTATAGATATATTTTTAACAATATGCTCAGCATTACTTGCCTTGAGTATTCTCGATTTTCCCCCTATAATCAACTGAATTTAATACTCATGCTTTGAACATTATTACGTAAAATTTTACGCTTTCGGGACACCCTAATGGGCATTGAAACTTAAAAAGATTTATGCTGTGACTTTTTTAAAAACCGAAAAAATTACTGAATATTTTTTAATTGACCTAACCGATATGATAGGATAATCATAAAGTTGTATGAAATTATGTATATTTTCATATAATCATTTACAAAAATGTAGCATTTAGTGCAATTTTACCAGACTAAAACCCGGAGCTAATTATAACTAGATGTATCAGTTTTCAAATACCGATACAATAATATCTGGTTTTTATATAATTATATCTATTTGTATCAGTTTAGATATAAACTGATACAATTAGATACATATCTGATACAACCTAATACAATTCTATAGGGCAATAATAAGAATAAAATTATGCTGTACATTTCAAAATTAACTTCCAAGTTATTAAAAATAACACTTTTCCTTTAATTTTTACTATCATTAACATTTTTGTTCAAGTAAAGAATTTTTTGTAAAAAGAAAATTTTAAATGAAAATAATAACTGGTACGTTAACCGGTGAATTTAAAAAATTGTTCTTTGTATTTAGTTTAAATGTATATTCCTTAAAAAAAAAACAAAGTTTACTAATTACTTTTTAAATAAATTACTATCAGTTACTATGAAAATATTGTAAGTTTACTAAAACCTGTGAGCAATTTACCACCTTTTTTTCTGGTAAAGAAAAAACTTCACACATTTCCCAAAATTTCAAAAAAAAACTTGATGAAGCAAAATTACTTTAGTGACGGGATGTTGATATTTGCACCATTTTTTTTTGGAAGTAGTTTTTCAGGTTATATTTCATTTGGGACTTATTTCATTTATTTCTTGGAAATTATTTCATTTCTTTTTGTAGTTATATCATTATTTTGGTTTGGATGTTATTTAATTTCTTTTTTTTTTTGGGACTTATTTCATTGGAAGTTATTTCCTTGGGACTTATTTCAGTGGGAGGTATTCCACAGCACCATTAAGCCCCCTACAATTGCATTACATTTTAATGAAACCATTTAAGGGAATGTACCCAATTGTATCCTATGAAAATCCTTTAAGGAAGTACAGGATTCTCATAGGATGTCTCTAAAGGACCAATATAAATTATTTCTTTAGCAGTTTTAGTTTCTACCCAGTGTAGAACTGGTAATAACATGTCATTATTTTTCTCACTATCAGTAATGAATTGCTTGCACAAAATGGAACTACCTTCAAGCTTACAAAAAATCGAAATAAAAAGTTATATATTAGGGTGTCCCGAATGAAAAAAAAAATAATACCACTCAATCGATATATATTAAAGAGCTATATATAGGAAAAATGCGGAACAAATATTTTAAGTGGATCTTCAGTTCCCTACCAGCGATTGAAATTGCCGCTTTTAGTGCATTTTGACCATAAAAAAGTTTCGATTTTTATTTCGAAATTGGGCTCAAAAGTTTCATAAGTTTGAGCTTATACTGGCAAAATATTTTTAAATTTTGTTTGGAGTATTTTTAATCCACCAGAAGATTTTGTAATTTAGACCAAGTAAAATTTCTATACTTTATATATTATTAAATTTTTACTCCTAGAATATTATGTAGGTAACTACCACTGCAAATGTAATAAAACAAAAACCACTTACATTTCATGAAAAAATTAACCACAAATATAGTAAAAATTAACCACACATGTAGTAAAAAATTACCAAACTTTTTCTTGTTTTATTTTTTTTAAATAAAAAAAAACTACTGTTTAAAATGTAGATAAATCTTAATACAGTAAGTTGATGTGGTTTGTTTTTTAAATGAACTACAAATGTAGTCAAAAATGATATTTCCCAATCAGAAACTGCCAGAGGTACAACAAATCAAGCACAGGTTAATAGAAGAATTGTAAATAAACGTTTACAAAACTCGTTTTGCCATTATTTGGTTTACAATAATTGTAGTGGTCTACATAAAAAATCATTGGCAAAGAATTGGCTGAGACCACTATGCCAACGTTGGAGTGTTTTCCCAGTACTACCCTGTCAGAAATTACCAACTGCTAAAAAGTCTTACTACTGGTAAAGCATTTAATTTATAATAATAACGATGCTTTGTTGAAAAAAATTTGTAGTCGGAATATTCCAAGTTCGAGCCCGATTTCAAGAAAATATTTTTTTCTGATTTTTTTATTCTTTTTAATATTTTTTTCATATAAAATTGATTTTTTTGTTGACAAGTTGTTTCCAGCAAATCTTATGCCAGCAGTTATCATTTACATATGTTTTAAGCTATCAAGTATTATATGTCTCGTTAGATCAGTGGTTAGAGCTGTCGGCTGCCAATGTGGCAGCCAGGGTTCGAGTCCCGGCGGAACCAAAGAAATTATTAATGAAATTTATTTCAAAATTTTATTTTGGAAATCAATTGTTTAGACCACCACGAAGGTTTTACCAACAGTATTACAACGTTGGAAATTTTGTTTCCCCAGTGCTTTTCCGACACTTTTTGAACAGACGAACCTTTTTTTTCACTTGTTGCCCGCACTTGTACCACTTGCTAAAGTGCCTTGCCAGCGGTGGTCCGTTTGTCTATTTCTGAGTCGGTTCTTCTACAACTTTCTGTTTTTTTTTCAATTAAAAATAAATATACAGTATTACAACTCCCACAACTACAAATATGTACAGCAAAATTTTCCTGAGTGTATATAAAGAAATTGTACCCATCAAAATTTTGTAGAACAGATTACCTCCAAACCTGTTCTAGAACAACTTCTTTTACCACCGGTTACATGGAACCGGTTCTAGAACAGGTTCCTGGTAGTCGAAATGTAAGATTTCATTGTCCCAGAACCAGTTCTATAAATGGTTCTAGAACCGGTTCTAAAGAAACCTATTGCAAATAGGACACACTCCATATAAACAGAACCAGTTGCAGAACAGAAATTAAAACCAGTTATAATACAGTATAAGTTGTTCTGCAACCAGTTATTTGGATCTTACTATTTTACTGGGTACTTGGTCAAAAGTAAAAAAAAAGCTCTGGTTGACCAAAATTACTCTACAGAAAATTTTAAAATATTTTTCCAGTAGTTTAAGCCTAATTTTGAAACAAAAATTCAAAATTTTTTTGGTCAAATGCACTACAACCGGTAACTTTAATCGCTGGTAGAAACTGAAGATCAATTCGAAAAATGTTTATTTATGTCTCGCATATTCAGATCTTTAATATGCATCGATTAAATGGTATTCCTAATATATTTTTTAAGCTGGAAAGTAGTGATGTTTTTTATATCAAGTATAACATGTCGATATAGCTCAGATGGTGGAGCGCTTGACTGACAAACAAATGAAGCGCTTTACTAAAATTGCACACTATCATCACACACAGAGAAACAAATTGCTAACCGAATTGAAAAGTGTATATTAATGGTAACAACTTATAAATTCAGTTAGTACAACGATATTTACATTCGATTTCTGAATATTTTTGGTGTTGAAATTGAAATTCAGTTGAATTAACCGAACTTTGTTGTGGAAGCTAATGTTATGTTGTGCCAAATGACTGACATTCCTAACAATCTTTTTTGAGTCGCTGTAAACGAATTTCAGTTGTCAAATAGCTTAATTTTTCTCTGTATGCAATAAAAAACTTTTCTCGCCATTCCAACAAACACATACACATCGTATTATACAATTAAAAACAAATATTTAAATAAAAAAGGCTTTAAGAAATTGATTTTGTTCCGAACTGACTGAAAAAAATTATATTTATTATCAGAAAAATATTGTCCATAAGGTGGGGCCCTGTAATTGTTTCGCAACAAAAAGTTATAACTCTAGTGTTTAGTAACGATCGTCGTTATTTTGCGCGACAACCCCATGTGAGTCATTCCAGGTCAGACCGAACATTTTTTTTACAACACCACTTCCGATTTACTTTAAATTCACCAGATGTATTTTAGACTTGTTTGAAGATGGTGGAAAACAGAAATTGAGTAAAAAAAACAAATTTTAAAAATAAAAAAACACATTCCTGAAAGGGTCAAATAATAAATTTGAAAACAAAAACTCTATAGATTATTTGTTAGGACAATATCCTAATGAAGAAATATAGAGTATATGGCCTCGAACTTGAATAATTTTCATTTTCATTGCACAATTAAAGGTCGAAAAAACATAATTTTTATTTTTAATAAGAATTATAACAAACTTGTGAAAAAAGGCAAAGTACCGCCTAGTTTACTTCCCCTGTTTTGTTTACAAACTTAACAAAACATAAAAAGGAAGAAAAAAACAAAAACGTGTATTGAATATTTACCAAAGGTAGACATACACACAAACAAGTTTTCAATTTATTTTTTGATCAATGGTTATAATCTTTAACTTCAAAATCATATGTATATTAGTTCTCATGTAGTGAGTAAACTAGTTCATATGAATGCTTGATGTTTGACATGGGATTGTTACCGCTTTCAAAACGTGTTCTGATGATGGGAACCTAGAAAATTCCCGAAATAGATCTATCAACACATTCCTGAAAGGGTCAAATAATAAATTTGAAAACAAAAACTCTATAGATTATTTGTTAGGACAATATCCTAATGAAGAAATATAGAGTATATGGCCTCGAACTTGAATAATTTTCATTTTCATTGCACAATTAAAGGTCGAAAAAACATAATTTTTATTTTTAATAAGAATTATAACAAACTTGTGAAAAAAGGCAAAGTACCGCCTAGTTTACTTCCCCTGTTTTGTTTACAAACTTAACAAAACATAAAAAGGAAGAAAAAAACAAAAACGTGTATTGAATATTTACCAAAGGTAGACATACACACAAACAAGTTTTCAATTTATTTTTTGATCAATGGTTATAATCTTTAACTTCAAAATCATATGTATATTAGTTCTCATGTAGTGAGTAAACTAGTTCATATGAATGCTTGATGTTTGACATGGGATTGTTACCGCTTTCAAAACGTGTTCTGATGATGGGAACCTAGAAAATTCCCGAAATAGATCTATCAACACATTCCTGAAAGGGTCAAATAATAAATTTGAAAACAAAAACTCTATAGATTATTTGTTAGGACAATATCCTAATGAAGAAATATAGAGTATATGGCCTCGAACTTGAATAATTTTCATTTTCATTGCACAATTAAAGGTCGAAAAAACATAATTTTTATTTTTAATAAGAATTATAACAAACTTGTGAAAAAAGGCAAAGTACCGCCTAGTTTACTTCCCCTGTTTTGTTTACAAACTTAACAAAACATAAAAAGGAAGAAAAAAACAAAAACGTGTATTGAATATTTACCAAAGGTAGACATACACACAAACAAGTTTTCAATTTATTTTTTGATCAATGGTTATAATCTTTAACTTCAAAATCATATGTATATTAGTTCTCATGTAGTGAGTAAACTAGTTCATATGAATGCTTGATGTTTGACATGGGATTGTTACCGCTTTCAAAACGTGTTCTGATGATGGGAACCTAGAAAATTCCCGAAATAGATCTATCAACACATTCCTGAAAGGGTCAAATAATAAATTTGAAAACAAAAACTCTATAGATTATTTGTTAGGACAATATCCTAATGAAGAAATATAGAGTATATGGCCTCGAACTTGAATAATTTTCATTTTCATTGCACAATTAAAGGTCGAAAAAACATAATTTTTATTTTTAATAAGAATTATAACAAACTTGTGAATAAAAAAAATAAATTAAAAAAAAAATAAAATAATTTTTAAAAAGAAGGTTCAAACACATTTAAAATAAGGTAATAAACTTTACAATCCATTCACTAGTTTTAGAAAAACATCAGTTTAAAATTTGTCATGTCGGATGACTTTTCACGACTTTGACAATTTTCAAATGCCCATAACCTTTTCAAAAAAAATTTTAATTTTTTTCTGGAAACACGGGTTAAAATATTTTTTAATGAAGAATACGTACTAAAATTTTAAAAGACATCGTAGACATCAAAGTCAATTTTTAGCAAAAATCGTACGGTCTGACATGGAATGACTCATATGGAATAAAAGAGATTTGTAATGACAATTGTAAGTACTTGCCGTTACTAAATATGTACTTTAGACCGACTCACGAAAAAAAGATTATTTTATTCACCCTTCAAAATGTACTTTGGTTTGTTTCATGATGACCCCAAAAATATTTCGCGTCTAGCCTTGAACTGAACCATTTTCAGAAAAAATCTTTTTTTATCCAATATTAATATCACATGACATTTTTCAGGCGCGTCCAACGGGTATATAAAACATGTTAACGCATGTCCAGACATATTCTTTTTTCACGGATATTCTGTAAAAAAATAATTGTTCAAATTTTTTGTACTGAGATTTGCGTGATATAAATATTATGTATTAAATTATTCCATATGGAAACAAAATAATGTTTTCTAAGAGGTATAAAAATCCAAAATCGGTTAAGAACTACCCCAGTAATTAAAAGTGCTCCAGACCACTAAAGTGCCAAATACCACTTGACCACAAAATTCGAGCACACATCCTAATGTTCTTCAATTACTCTACTATATCTTGACATGCCGTCACATCTACTTCATTCTGCATATATCTTTCAATCTGCTGATATTTACATTAAAAGTATGGACGACAACATTTTAATGTTGTCGTTAATGTTAGTAAAACATTAGTAAAATCTTAGTAAAACATTAGTTCAAAACAGTTAAGTGCTGAATAAGTATAACTAAAATTTAAGCTGAAAACATAATTTCAGCAAAAAATTTGTTGAAAAATAATATACTTGATTTACAAAACGTTTAACTACTCATTTGTTTGAGTGTAGCACCAAAAACGTGCTGTTTATAAAAACTTCTTGTATTTAGTTGTCAAATTCCATATAAATATGAAATAAAAAACTAAAATTTTTTAAAAACTACTAGTTTTCGATTCTAGTATAAATGCAACATAAAAAGTTTTGGCAAGAAATTACCTTGATGAACACGGCCTTGTTAAAATAATAGGGTTTTATGCTATATTATCCGAAAGTAGAAAGTTTTGCTGGGGAAGAGTTGTTTTTTTTCTTTTTTTTTAGCAAAGTTGACTTCGAATTTTAGAACAATTCCACAATCATTACTTAATATTTTTATAATATATTGAAAAAAAAATCAAGTCAAGGATATCTTTGCGATATCAACACTAGAAATGACACTTTTGTTAACATCAAAGAATATCCTAAGGATATTTCAAAAAAATTTGTATTACTTCAAAGCTAAATTTTAAAATAAAAAATTTGTTTTCTTTAAAGAATAATCTTTTATGTGATTAGTATACATGTTGGCCAAACAAAACATATGCCTGAAGTCCTATGTATTCTCTATGCTATCTATATAAACTAATACATATATACAATTATGTACTTCATCAATGACTTGTTAGTCATTTACGACATTTTTCCCATGAGAAAAGGACTAAACTAAAACAATTTAATCCAACATGAAATGGTTATATGCTCGTAGTATATGTTCTGTTATATTCCTATACAACACTGTGCAACAAATTTGAGTTCACAGAGTGTATCCTGAATGACAGCAACAGGAAATGAAAATAGATTATCAGTACATCAAAATATTCAAAGGGTGTTGAAAACTTAGCTCTGATTTAATTTTTATTGTATTTTTTATTTTGCGCTTTCCTCGGAACAATTTTTCGATTTATTTTATGTTTATTTTCTATTAATAACAAGAGCTTAACTTTAACAACAGATATTTCCATATAAATTTGACATTCATAAGTATGGTTAAGCCCAAAACTTTAGATATATTGAGATAAGCTAGTAGGCCTTAATAATATAATCTACATAGACTAAAATGGAAATGTGTTTTAATATATATGATGATTCGGGAACAGAATTTTTGCAAATACATGTTTTTTCTCGATACTCTAAAACTTATATTCTTCTTCTTCATTTCCACTTAACTCCCTGTGGAGCATAGGGCCTCAAAAAAAACTTATATAGTCTAAATATTTATCCGAATCATAAAATTTAGAACAAAATTCCATTGATTTGTAGTTTTATATTTTTATAAAAGTGCATATATTTGCATATTTTGACTTTTCATGCTTTTTCTATTTATTTTAATTACGTTTTTTTTATTTGTTAAAAAAATTAAATTTTTATACATTTTTATATTCTGATTCAAGCAAAATCATTTTAAGATTTTACATCTTGCTGAAGCAAAGATTCTCTTCCGTTGAAAAAATGTATTCTCTATTTTTTATGTTTTATGTTTTAAGATTTAATTTTTTTGCGAAAAATGTTCCTTAAGTAAATATTTTTCATGTTTTTAGTGCATATTTTTCGTCGTAGCTGCACTATGTAAGCGCCTACTTTAATTTTTTCGTTGGACGACATTTCTTGCCCCAATGATCATATAAGGGCTTTAATATTACACTACCGTTAGGGTTGCCAGATCCAGATTCACAAAAAGCTGGACACTCAGATTAAAAAAGATGAATTTTACAAAAAAAGAAAACAGCTGAACATTTTCAAAACATGTTGTCGAAGTTTTGTTTTTATAAATAATTTTTAAAAAATGTTTTAGTTTTTGTATTAAAAGTACAAAAATAGTTTTTCAGACTTGCTATATTTTCACATATTTAGTTAGAATATTGTTCTACCTCAAGTCCAAAATGTAATATGCTATTGTCATATTAGATTTTATATGTTGCTTTTCAAAAAATTTGATAATTTTCATTATAGACAATACAGTTGTTTTATTTTCATCACCCAAATCTTCAGTTGCCCGCAAATGAAAGCGATAGTTGGCTTAACTCAAACCGAGACATTCCATACAATAGACAAGATCAGCTTCATGAGAACTTGTCTGCCTTAGTGTATAAACATAACATAATTATAAAATCAAAACTAGTTGAAAAGCAACAATTTTCACATATCAATATACTTTGCATATCATTATATGCAGTATGTGTGTTTGTTCTATTAAAATTTCAAAAACAACATATATACAAACAAACCATATTTGTATGAGAAGAGCAGTGGTTTGGTAATTTTACAAATATGTTTTAATTTATGTATTAAAAATACAAAAATTGTTTTTTCTTACTTTCTATATTTGCACATGATTATCTATAATATTCTTCTACCACAAGTGCAAAATGTAATATGATATTGTCATATTAGATTTTATTTGATGGTTTTCAAAAAGTTTGATAATTTCGATGATAGACAATACAATTGTTTATTGGCATCACCCAAATCCTCAGTTGTCCGCAAAATAAAACGATAGTTGGCTTAACTTAAATCATGACATTACATACTATAGACAAACTCAAGTTTATGTATAAACTTACGTAAACCTAATTATAAAATCAAAACTATTTGAAAAGCAACAATTTTTATCTTTCGATATACTTTGTATGTATGTTTGCATATAAATATGCTTCGTATGTATGTAGTATGTATGTGTATTAGGCAAAATTTCAGTTTATGGGGGACACCCCTGGAAAAAAAAAAAATGCCACGCCCCCTTAAATGACCCCAGGAGTGCGAAAATCATAATGAATAAGGGGGCTCACGCCCCTTATGGGCGTGGCAGTCGAAAAACGACCCGGCCCACCTACGTAGACAATATGGGTATCAAATGAAAGCTAATGTCTTCACGATTCCAAAAATAGCCGTAGTTGCCAGATCGGGCGATTTTTGTAGCCGATATGGCCATTTTGGCAAAATTTGGGGTGGGGGAAATTTTTTGTTTCCATCATTAACCAAACGCATGGGCGTGCTATGGTCTTGTGGGCAGTGCATAGTACCTTCAGAAGGAAGCATACCAAATTGCATAAGTTTTTTCAATAAATTCGGCGGCTTATCGTCCAATTCACGACCCCAGTCGTGAATGTCAAAGGCAGTAACGCAATCCATATTTAGTGATGTTCTCGTGTCAAGAGTCAAATCATAAATGAGGATAAGTACAAAATTAAGAAACGAGGAAAACTCTTGAAAGCTTCTGATTGGTTAATGAAAATTTGTTATACTGGCTTCGCTTAGTAAAGTTTTTCTGCGTGACCGGCCTACGGCCGGGCTTAGGGGTTTTTAACTCCAGTATGTCTTAATTCTAGACGGCGGGGATCTCGAGTGCTCGGCCTCTGGCCGAGCTAAAAAGAAATAAACAAAAAAAAGTCCTTCCCCCATTTTATAAAAATTAACATATCTTCCTCAAATTCTGGACGATCTGGCAACTACGGGTATTTTTGGAATCGTGAAGACATTTCCTTTCATTTGATACCAATATTGCCTAAGTAGGTGGCATGGGTCGTTTTTCACCCCCGCCCCTATTTAACAAAAATGGCCGTATCGGCTGCAAAAACCGCCCGATCTGGCAACTATGGCTATTTTTGGAATCGTGAAGACATTAGCTTTCATTTGATACCCATATTGTCTACGTAGGTGGGCCGGGTCGTTTTTCGACTGCCACGCCCATAGGGGGCGTGAGCCCCCTTATTCATTATGATTTTCGTACTCCTGGGAACATTCTGAAGGGGATGGCATATTCAGATTTTTTCTCTAGGGGTGTCCCCCATAAACTGAAATTCAGCCGTGTATTATATGCAGTAGTACAAATAAACCTGTATAAATAGCTGAAAATCTACTAAAAACTAGCTAAAAATGAGATTGCAGAATAAACTGCTAAATTTTAGCAGGTTGCAAAATATTAAGAAAATAAGAAGAGCAAAAATGAATCTGTTAACTTTTCAAAATTTTAGTTATATTCGATGTGAATTTTAGTCAATTGAAAATAACATTATACTTAGTAAAATTAGCAAACACTTTTACTAAATATTTGTAGACTGAAAAAAGCAAACAAAAACTCTAATATTAACAAACTTTTTGCTATATTTACTGCAAATTTTGTAGAATGCAAATAAGAGTTTATTTTGCAAAAATCAACAGAAATGTTTGCTATAAAATTAAAGATTGCTGTTTTCATAGGGACAGACTTTATTCGCATTAAATTTTAAGTTTTTAAATGACTTTTTTGTGTACTAATATTTAGTAAAATTTTTATACTTTCACTTAACTAAAATTTGGCTCAAATATAACTTAATGTTTGTAAATTCGACAGATTTATTTTGGCTATTTTTATGTTACTAATATTTAGAAAAAAACAGATTTTTTGCAGTTTTTTCTGCATATTTTTAACTACTTTTGATTATCTTATTTTGCAATTTTTACAGCTTTATTTCTATGAGGGTATGTAATGTCTCGCTGTGAGTTAAACCAATTATATTTTTCTTTGCGGACAACTGGAGATTAGGGTGATGCCAATGAAACAATTGTATTGTGTATCGTGAACATGATTAAACAAACAATTAAACAAACAAATTAAATCTATTATTTATGACATTATCATATTAGATTTTGTATTTGAGGTAGTACAATATTCTAACTGCAAAAATAATTTTTATTTAGAAAATAGTTTAGATTGTTAGAAACATAATGTATTAAAATCCAATAAAACTTTTAAGTTTTCAATTCAGTCTTTGAAAAATGTAAGATTTAAAATACAATTTAATAAAATTTAAAACTTTTCAATTCATTCTCTCAAATCTGTGAAATGTTGTATGGACTCATAAAAATACCCAGCAAAATAGTAAAATCCAAATAACTGGTTGCAGAACAGCTTATACTGTATTATAACTGGTTCTAATTTCTGTTCTACAAATGGTTCTGTTTATATGGAGTTTGTCCTATTTGCAATAGGTTCTTTACCTCCAAACAAGAACAGGTTCTAGAACCAGTTATGGAACTGGTTCTGAGACAGTGACACCTTACGTTTCGCCTCACAGGAACCTCTTCTAGAACCGGTTTCATGTAACATGTGGGAAAAGAAGTTGTTCTAGAACAGGTTCAGAGGTAATCTCTTCTAAAAAATTTGGCTGGGTACTTATATCAAATTTATCTGGACAAATTTTATTTTAGCTAGACATTGGACAAGCATAAAAAAATGCTGTACAATCTAGCCGAATCCAGTCTTTAATCAGTCTTTATATCCGAAAAAAGACCAGTTTAGTGTATCTCCTAAATTAACAAGAGTGGACATAATAAAATCAAATAAAGCATCTTTAGTTATTCCAACTTAAGTCGTAAAAATTTGCTTAGATTTCTGGTCGGGTAGGAGAAGGATGAGGTCGCATATATATATAAACATTTTTCTTTTTAATATAGTTACCCCTAAGAAGATTCTAAAGCCAAAATGGAAATATATCCACCAGGAAGAAGTCGGTACTGAAAGGGTTAAAATACATTAAAAAAAATTCGAAAATTAATATTTAAGAAGCATATTTTTAAAAATGAATTTTTTATATTTAACTTTATTTTTATGCAGTTTTATTTTAAGCCTTTCACTACCCTTCTACATTACAGTGTACACATTTTTAAAATATATATTAAAAATATGATAATGAAATAAAACTTTATATTTTCGTTGAAATATATTCATTAGGATATTCGGCATAGAAAAAATTATTATATCCTTAATAATTTTCGTATCTTCATGTAAAGACCAGAAGAAAATAAAACAAAGCATTTTTGGTTATTCAAATGTTTTAGTGGTCAAAATGGACTGAGAATTTCAAAAAATTCGATTTTCGGAGACATTTTTTGGTGGGTAGTAGGGGGAGGGTGCATGAATGTAAGCCTTTTTCTTTATAACTAAAGGACCCCTAAGAAGAATTCGAAGTCAAAATAGAAATATATCCACAGCCAAAAAGTCGCTAGTAAAAGAATTCAGAAAATCTATTGTTAATAAGAATGGAATAAAAAATTATAAATAATCACTCGTTCGTCTCAAGCCCTCTAAAGTATGCAACAGCAAGTATAAAAAAATGATTTTTATAAAAACTTAAATATCACTCATCCGTCTTGGGCCCTTTAGTTTTCTTAATATGTTTCTCGAAAGTATGCAACACAAAATTTGGTAATGCACCACTATCACTCGTCGTATAAGCAATACTAATTTCACGATATATTTATATATCACTTATTCGACTAGGTGTATTTTTATTTTATTTCCCTAAAGTATGAAACAGCCAGTACTGCCACTTTAGCATTTTTTTCGATTTAACATGATAAATTTAGAAAATAAGTCTGAATGCTTAGTTATAATTTTTTTTAGTAACAAAATTATATTTTCGGTTTCTGAAGCTTTTTAAAAACTAATTTGTGTGTGCATTAAATCTACTTTTTAACTTTTAATTTTCAAACAAAAACAGTAAAAATTTACCAAACTTGATAAGGCTCTAAAAATTAAATTCGACCTACACTCAAATAAAAAGTCTGCTACAGAAAAAACTAATTGTTACAGAAAATTTTGCTAATATAAGGCCAGCAGATCGTTTTGCTAATTTTAGCAAAACGTGACTGTAATTTTTTAGTAAAATAAAACTCATAAAAAATATTAGTAAAAGTTACTTAAATTTAATAAAATTTTAGCAAACTCTTAATGGAAGTCGATTTGCTAAAACCAACCAAATTTTGGAGAAAATATTAGTGAAACAAATTTTTTTTTTGAATAAAGAAAGTTTCCACAAAAAAAAAATTTATTCCGAAACTTTAAATTAAACACAAAACTATAATCATATTGAGAAAATATTAATTGAAATTCAGAAAACATTATTTTGGTAAAACAACACTATTTGTAATCCAGAAAAATATGTTTAAAATGTTCTTACTATGAAATTTCTTATTTTCAATTCATGTTTCAGAATTTTAAATTTATTCTGATAGCTTTTGAGTTTCCAAAGAAAATGGAATTACAAATGATATATTTTTAACTTCAAATGGAAAATCGAAATTAATCAAATCTTATTAATAATAAATAAAAAAAAACATTATATTATTAATTTTTTTTTTTTTGCTAAATTTAGCAAAATGGGTTTCAGAAGCTAGTAAAATTAGTTAAATTAGCAACCAAAATTATTAACAAATTTAGTAATTTGTAAACTAATACTAGCAAAAAAATTCTACTAAAAAATTACTGTATAACTATTTTAGTAATTGTTATACAAAATTTTTTTAGTTTAAGTTTTAAAAATACTTTAGCGGTTTTAGTCTACTGTTTGTCTACTGTTCCCGTTTATCTTGCTAGTGATACAACTTCTTGTTGCGCAGTGTAATTTAAAGACAATTTAAACAAACATTAACGAAAACTAACTAAATTGTTGATATATTTTATGTGAAATTATAGAAAACAACAATAATTTTGTCTTAGAATATAGTAAAACCCAACACTGACGGACACATCTATCTCCAGATTTTTTACTAAAATCACTTTCTTATATTGAGAGAATTGCCTTCAATCTTGCATTAAATGAATCTACTTTCTTATAAAATTTTATGAACAACCCAGCGTAGAAACGATAATTACATATCAATGATTTTTGGACTACCAGCTTACTCCGACACCAGCTTAAGTGCCCAGGTGTAGGACAACATTAGTTAAGAAACATTCCCTTATATATTTTTTATTTTTTGTAATCCTAACAGTTCTTTCTATTACCTTTTTTCTTATTTTTATTAATGACCTTCTTGGTCAGACCTTCAATCCTATCTACTCTTTTGCAGATGACAGCAACATTTGTCATTCATTTTCATTCGATCACAGGCCAAGCTCTTTGGAGATAGAGGGTATGCGGCAGAACATGAATGACACATTCAATCAAGACCTTTCTACAATCTCTGAGTTGGGTCACGCGACTAAGGTCGATTTTAATGCACGCAAGACCCAATGTTGTATGTTAACCCACAGACGGGCTGTGGAATTAACATTGTCATCTGTAGCTATGGATGGTATAGGTATTGAGAAATCGGATACTCTTGGTGTTCTGGGCATGAGAATACAGTGTGATGTCCGCTGGAATAAGCACGTATTTCAAGTGTCGATAGATATATTCAAGTGTCTTGGTTTTCTGAAACGGTGAAAGACTTATTTCACTCCATCAGATCTCCTTACTATTTATACCAGCTATATCCGGCCGAAAATGGAATACAACTCTCATATATGGGCAGGGGCTTCAGTGTCTATTCTGAAGCTTCTGGACCGTGTTCAGGGGAGGGCGGTAAAGCTTATCAATGACAGTAGTGTATCCAACTCTATTGATTCATTGGAGCATCGTCGGAATGTGCGTTGTGTGACACTTTTCTATCGATATTACCATGGGAGGTGCTCATCTGAGATAAGTGAACTTATTCCTCGAGCACGAGTTTTTATTCGTAATACTCGCTTATCTAGTAGAGCACATCCGTTTGTTGTTGATTGTAATGTGTTTCGCACAACGCATTACAGAGAAAATTCGATTTTTAGTCGAACGATTCGTATGTGGAACAAACTTCCCGCAGAAGTCTTCCCTGTTACTTACAATTTAGAAAAATTTAAATCAAATATCTACAAACACTACTCCCTCGTTCCTCCTTCACATACCCTATTTTCCTGATCAATACAATGCACTGCATGAGTAGGGGGCATTCCCTGAGTATTGGTTAAATTTAAAAAAAATCTAAAAACGGTGATGCTAAATATTGTTGGTTTTATCAAATGCTTGGAGCAAACGCCAAAACGTGTAAATCCCCTTGCAAATACCAAAAAAAAACAAAACTAAAAAGTGTGTCGGAAGTTGCGGCCACCGAAACAACTCTCCATCAGCGTATATGCGTAATGATAACATAAATAAGTCTTATTAGTTAACAGATACGGGAGCAGATGCCTCGTCTATTCCTTATTCAAGATACAAAATAAATAACTCCTCATGAACATTCCATTTTTTACAGCTAATGGTACTCCCGAAACAACTCTCTACCCATCATGCCACCCATTTATTAATGATAACTCAAATAAATCTTCTTATTTAATGATGACATGGCTATTCGTCATTCAAGACATGAAACAAACAAGTCCTCATGCAACGTTACACTAAACTACTACAACTAGATCTTGGTTTACATGACTGTTCATTGCAGCCGATGTAGCAAAACCTATTATGGGATCAGTTTAAATAACTCATTATCATCTTCTATCGGATTCAAAAAATCGTGTTCTAGTTGAAGGTGCGACTTTAATTTCTTCACACAGAGAACAGATTCGTTGTGACAACCGAATTTGTCGCCAACCGAATTTGTGTACTTACACGTATTATCACATTATTCGGTTACAGCTGTCGACATTTGTAGTTATATCTACTATATTAGAACAACATATTTAGTACATCCAACACTGTTTCCAATTTTATTGTTTTTTTTTTTAATTTTTATACAAAAATAATTAAAAAAAAATTACATGATACAAAACAAAAAAAATATGAATGTTAAAAAATTTTAAAAACTACAAAATAAAATATTAAAAATATAATTTAGTAGTTTCTAATGGAAATCTCAGATTTTCGAATCTTGGAACACAAATCCTATATTATCATAAATAGTCCTACTGAAGCCCAGAGGTGGTCTTCTATGAGCATTAGGGCTGGTCGATTTGTAGGGAAGCAAAAAAATCGCTCAACGTACAAGGAAAATCGTATTCTAGAGATCAAAATAAGAAACTTTGCCGAAGGAAGCATACCTCTAAAACGAATTCTGATGTCCCGACTTTTGACATGTAGGGTCAAATTTTGAAAAAGCCCACTTTGATATTTCAGAAAGTAGGAGGAACCTCTCCAAGATTATGGGAGCTACTTCTTCTCCGGGAGACGCGCTAGCAGATTAATGCATAAATCATCATTCTAGGTGACCGTTAAGGGGTTAAAATTTAAGTTGAAAGAGGACCTTTTTGGCCGTGTTTTTATAGCAAAATGTACAAATCTCGGATAGAGATATTTCAGAAAATACGAGGAGTCTTTCCAAGATTGGGGCACTCTAAATGTGTCAAAGTGGGATTTTTCAAAATTTTACCCTACGGGTCAAAAGTCGGGACATCAGAATTCGTTTTAGAGGTATGGTTCCTTCTTCAAAGTTTCTTATTTTGATCCCTAGAATTTCCTTGTACGTTGAGCGATTTTTAAATCGACCCTCCCTAATGAGCATAATATGAAAATTTCACGGATTTCTTCGAATATAGTATTCCATAAGCTCAAAATGTTTCAATTAATTAAAGACAAAAAATAATTTTTATTAGAAAATTGGAATTTTATTTTAATTGTGCATACCTGAACCATTACTTTCCTTCCTAGTTCTTAATATTGTTCAGCTTTTCCCTTGTTGATTTAGATGCTCTTTTTTTTGTTTTTAAGCCATTCAAATTTATAATTTTTATTGACATTAGTATGTTTAGTACATATATTTAGTATATATAGAATATTGAAAATCTTTTTCTACTACACACTGATAAGTAGTTCCAAGTACTAATTTTAGTTTTTTGTCACGGTTGGGTCTACCGATCATTGTCACAATTATTATTTTAAATCAGCATTGGTTGGTTTTACCAACTATTGAAGTATCATTGCATACATTTTTATGTGTTACAAAAAAAAATTGATTAAAAGAATAGTGTGGCTGTTTTTATTAAAGACAGTAATCGGTACGAGATTTATTGTTAGGTAAATTATATTCACAATTTCAACCGATTTCCAAATAACTTATTCTGTGTCTGTTAACGTGGTACAATTTTAAAATCGTTAACACTTAAAATCGTCAACGATTGTCGAACGTCAAAGCCCATACCAGAAATTATAAGATGAATTTACAGAAATAAATAACATGCCATCATACATTAATACCAAATGGAAATAACCTATCTCATCATATAGAAACGTCTGGACCACCTGTAAGATCCAAGGTAAGACCTTTAGATTCAAAAACGTTTAGTGAAGCAAAAAAAAGAGCTGAGTTTTATGTCTGAGAATGGTATAATACGCCCTTCAAAAAGTATGTAGTCAAATGATCTACACCCAGAAAACAGACCGTAGCTACCGTATTTATTGTCAATCGAATGCTTCGGTAGTTGTGACTGAATTATTGCATTGTGAAAATAATCATTCGACTGAAAAACCAGAAATTCTGTCACGACGATAGAATTCTGATTATCTCTATAGTAGTTCGGTGATAATTACCAAAAAACTCGATACATACAACCAAACCATTCGATTGGCTACAAATATGGTAACAACCGACTCTGTTTTCTGGGTGTACATATTATGCATAAAAATACCGGAGATTGGCGACCTTGTGGGGATTACCGTCATTTGAACAAAATTACTATTCCTGATACCATTTATAACAGATTATGTTCACTGTCTCCATTTCTTCTTAACGAGATCTCGTACGCGCATATCATCAAATTCACGTGAACCCAGATACACCTAAAACTGCTATCTTAACGATATTTAGTTTGTATGAATTTATAAAAATGCCGTTTGGGTTAAGAAATACGCAAAGTTTCCACCGACAAATAGATGAGATATGTAGAGATCTAGGCTTCGTTTTCGTGTATATTGATGACGTATTGATTGCATCATCTGTAGAAGAACAACATTGTTCAAGATGTTGTATTCAAACACTCTTTCAAAGACTTAAATATCACGGTATTGTATTTAATCCAACCAAATTTAAGTTCGGTGTTAAAGAAGTTAATTTTCTCCAATATCAATAAATCCAGAAGGAAGTGAGCCCGTTAAATCCAAAGTTGAAGCAATAGTTAATTATCCAAAACCTAAAACTACCATTTCTTCTTCGTTTTGTGTGCATAACAAATTTTTACAGAAGCTTCATACCTCAAGCAGCAAAATCTCAAGCTCCACTTATCGAATATCTTAAAGGTTCAGTTAAAAACGATTAGCGTCAAGTTAATTGAACTCAAGAATTCGAAGAAGCATTTGAATATTGTAAATCTCTTATTGCTAATGCAACATTGCTAGCTCATCCTGTTAAAGATGAAAAGTACACTCACAGAACGATTCGGTTAGGACGAATTTGTCTCAACCGAATTCGGTTGTAACAACTGTGTTCAGTCATCACAACCGAATTCTGCGGATGTAGCAACCGAATTAAGTTTCAATTCGGTTGTGGCAATAGAAGTGTGTACTTTTGGTTGAGTTTTGTGTCACAACCGAATTTTACAGTTGCAGTAACCGAACTATTTTTAAATTCTGTGGCACCAACCGAACTATACATTTATTAAGCCGCTTTAGCCGAATTGGCTTATGCTTCAATTGTTGCAACCGAATCTCATTATAATTCGGTTGTGACTTTGGAATTGAATTCAATATAAGTAAAAACAAAAAAAAAAATATATAAATATTATATATGTCTTCAAAACAATTATGCAAAAAAAAAATCAGCAAAAATGGTTCGTATTTTTTTTGCATTTAGTTTAATATTTTACTAACAAAGTTTTTTTAAATTTAGTATGATTATATGACCCCCCAGAAAATGAAAAACACTCAATAATAATACAAAATCATCAGTAATATAATTAAAAAAAAATTAAATGAATTATGCAAATTGGCCCCAAATCAAAAAATTAAAATATACCTCAAAATTTCCAATAACTTGGGGTGACTTTTTAAATGAAAAATTACCAAAAATTGGAATATAAAAAAATACCCAATTGACCTGGAAAATTTTGCAGCAAATGTTCGTGTTTTTGTCCTCTACAAAAAATTTGGGGAGTTTTTTTTATTTTCGGTTTGGGGCCATTTTTTATTTAATTTTTTCAAGGAGCTTAATTTTTCAAGGAACCTAAATTGGTATATTTTACTGTACATTTTAAACATGGTATATCTGCACTTGATCAAAGTATAAGTGTATCGTGCCACATGCGATTAGTTTTTGGATAAATTGCATGTGTATATTTATTTATATTGTCTATTGCTGTTGTTAATGTTGCCGTTAGTTTTGTTTTCAAAATTTGACAACAATTGTTGTACAATAGTGTCCTAATGTTATGTTCTTTACTATACGATTAAACGTTGTTTAAATTGCTAAATGTTTGTATCTAAACATACTCGATGTAGGCGAAAGTATATTTTTCAAATAGCATGTGTTTTTCTTATGTTTCGTTTAAGTTTAATTCCAATTCCAAGTATATAATACATTTCGAAGGTCAAAAGCTGATGCCTCTCAAATAACAACTTGATTGCAGCATGAATTAAGTTTTCCGAACAACTTATCCATCATACAGAAGATATTTTCTTATAATTTTCTTTGTAATTAAGTTGTCAATTGCTAGTGGTCAACCTATGAATATCGGGTAGCATGTTCTTCGAGTTCTTAGTTTCTAGTACCCAAGCTGGCAATTAGATTATAAACCAAAAAATATTTTTATATTTGTTCAGACTGAATCACTTAATACCCTTTATCGATAACATTAATAGTTTTCCTATTTTTTTTTTTCCTGATTTTGATAGTTATTTGAAATTTTAATCAATTTCGTTCCAAACACACAAACTAAAAAAGAAATAACCAAACAAATTAAATTTATTTTATTTTAAACTGATCTGTAAAAATCTTCATAAAACGTGAAGCTGTGGTTTAAATATAAAGCTTTGTGCACTAAATATGAGCCATAAATATGAGCACAAAGGGTAGTTATTTAATTCCATTAAAACAAAAGCAAATTGATTGCTTGCAAAAAGTTTTAAATGCAAAACCCTCAAACCTTAAAGACATTTTTCTCGAAATCTTTACCATTGATCAAACAAGCAGCATGTCCGAAATATATATAATTGATGTGCAGATCTTTATCAATTTTTAAAAAGTAACATTTTGTCCTCCATTGTAATTATAACAAAATTGTATCCAAAACCCGCTTAAGAAAAGATAATTCTAAGTTAATCCAAATGTGTACGGTGCCCTACAAAGTAGGAGCAGTTTAGCCGTTACAGGTTACTTTGAAAAACACTAAAATTATTATAAAAAGCATAGGCATAATGGAAGTTTTATGCATTCAAATGAAAATCAGAATGTGTAAATCTTAAGATTAAAAACAGTTTTTCAAAAAAAAAAAATCATTGGTTTGGTAAGGAGAGCGCTTCAAACAAAAAAGTGGCGAATAGTCTCCAGTCTACTCCACCCAGTTTTTAGACCTATGGGCCTGATTTTCACAAATTTTCATTAAAGTTTTGCATGTTTCAATGCAGTTTTTTATACATAAAATTTTAAAAATTAAATATTTTACAAGTTTAATATAATTTTTATTAAAAATAAAAAATAGAGACGGAGGAGATTAGAAAAATAAACAAAAATCTAAAAATAGAATATTTGTGTTGTTAGTGTTGTCACTTCTGAGTATAATATACAATAACAGAAAAAGCTAATAGGAAAGAAAACTGCAATTTAGCTGCATTAGATTCGAGTCCATACTTGGGTGTGATTGTTAAACGGTCATGACTTGGTATTGTTACGTTTGTAATGTAAGATGAGCGCAGGTTTGATTCTTCTTTTGCCAACCGAGTTTTGGTAATTCAAACGTTAGTTCGATTGCTGCAGGCAATTTTTTATTAGAACAATTGAATAATAGTATTGCAGCTACTGAAATCTTTAATTATCCGTACTGAATTAAACATATATGATTGTTGATCCCACAGATGTTTTTACTTAATACGACTGAATTTCACTAAAGTATTAACTACACCGTTGACGATAAATTTTCATAACCATCATTACTATTAATTTCAAAAAGTATATACAAATTCAAATTTTATACAGTATTCGATTTTAACTGATGCGTACAAAAATTAAGATTTTTATGCAATATAATAAAACTCTGATAAATATTTACCTTGGAAAAAACTCTGATAAATATTTATATTGGAAAACAGAAAGATCAGACAATGACTTACGAGTATATTTTTTTTTTTTGAAAAACATACTTTATTCAAATCGTATTGCACGGTTTGCAGATGACCATCTTTCAGGGCATTCGCTTTTTTGTGATTTCGAAAAAAAAAAAATTTTAAGAACCAGTGCGAATGAAAAAATAGTATGTTAAATATATTAATTTAATCCTCTTCCTTAAAGTTAAAAATAAAAATGAATGGCATACAAATTACATGAAGGATAACGTTATACTGTCGATTTTTCATAAAATATGAGTTAAACACCTTTTTAACTATTGAACCATTTTTTTAATTTTAATACGTTTTAGAAAATAGACGTTTGTGGGGAGAGTGGAAATTTAACGGAGAAAATGTTTTATAATATAAGACAACAAACTGCAAAAATTTAAAAAAATAAAAAAATTTTAATCCGCATTATCGTGAAACCCTGCATATTATTTTCAAATCTGACTTCAGAATTGTAATCATCGCCAATATATTTTATAGATGTGACGCAGTTCTCGTGTTGTATAGTATTAAATTTAATATTAATACCACCGGTGGACACGATTTTTGGGTCTGATTTCTAAATGTCAAAGATAAAAATATTTTTTTTATCAAATTTTGCTTTTGATCTAACAAATGGAGTCTCCCGATAAGTTATCTACGATCTAATTAAACTTGGATATGTGATAAAGAAAAAAAAAATAAAAATAGGGCAGACATATTTTTTTAGGGCCAAAGTTACATCTGTTACTGTTACACAGATGGTCCCGGGTTCGATTCCCGGTGACGACAACATCAATTTAGAAAAATAATATGTATGAGTTTTCTATCACTTATATGTATCGCTGCGCCCACCTTCGGTGTTCCCATAGCACTTAACCCCACCCAAGTAAAATAATGAATTAGGGCTATGAAACAAAAAGCTTCAATAAATTCGCCAACTCTACATCAGGTGGCGACCAACAACTGTTCTAAGACTTATCATCTCGCGCAATTACAGTGTTGCCATGTTTGAAGCCCTTCATCTTTCACCACCTTTCATCTCTCCCCTTTTGCAAAGAAAGCAACACATTAATTAATAGGAAGAATTTCCTGAGTGCTGCTTCTCTTTAAAAAAAAAAAAAAGAATGTTATACTTATATTGCATATATATGTTGTCAGGGTTACCATTTCTTTGAAATATTTAAAATATGGGCTAAAGAGCTTTTCGAAAAAAGCCGCATTAAATCCGAAGAATTAGAAATGTCAGAAAAAGCTCAGAAAGCCCGTCGATTGAATTGTATAGGTATTAATATACAAATTTTCTTAGCTTAATACAACAATAATTCTTTAACAAAACTCTAGTTTTATTATCACTGAAACCACGTTTTTTGTTAATAAAAAATATAATTGAAAGTTATCGTATTTTGTATACCAGGTAATGTTTTCATTTGGTACCATTTGTCTAAAATATTTCTAAAACAATTAGAAATAAACCGAAAAAACGAAAAAGGCTTTTATTTTTAACAAAAATTGTTCTAAATTTTTTGTATAACTTAATTTTTCTCCTAGCTTTAACCAACTAACATTGAGCAGAAATCATGGGTTGATTTCCACTGATTTATTTTCATTTCCATTTAACATTTTATACCTTAAATGTAGGTCACCTAAATTAAGCAGAACATAATTCTACACTTTGTTGAAAACTCTGCTGGCAGAAATTTATGTTATTTTCTGCTGAATTTTCAACTATTTGTACTTTTTTTTTTTTTATAAGTGTATTCACAAAATTGAATTATATCGCAAACTTTATTTGTTCTCAAAAATAAATTTTTTCGCGCATATTTTAAATGTTTATTATAATTTTTACAATGCGTGAAACATGATAAGAAGCAGTACTTTATAAGAAACGAAATCGAAAAAAAACTTTCTGAATAACTTGCGGAAAGCCGTGTAGCGAAAAAAAATTTGTCTAAGTGCTTTTCAGTCAATGAATTTATGGAAATCCTAGGACATAAGCTAAAATTGTATTAAATATTAACAGTTTTTGCACAAAATTAAAATTTGTAAATATCTCGAAAACGATAGCTAACTTTAAAAAATTATTGTATCCAATGAATGCAGCGTACTCGAATTTAGTTCACTAGCTGTGTTCAAAGCTGGTGAAAATTTTTAACTAGCGCTGATAATTATCTTTTATTTAAATTATGTTCACATAATTATTATTTCCGTGCTTACAAAGAATCGCTGGCAGCTGAAAGTTTTCTGAGATCAGATTCGTAACAAGCGTATTATAAATATAGGAACAAAAATCATTTAGTAATTATAAAATCAAAAAAGTACTGTGAATGGCTCATTTACAACCAAAAATAAACATTGTTGTAGATAACTCAATATAATTTTTCAAAAAACCAGTGTAAGAATGATATTTTATAATTGAAATTAATTCCATAGAAGACAACTACGTCAGTGAATATTATAAAAGGTGCACTTTAGGGAATATTATCAAAATTTAATTTTAAGAATTATTTGTGTGTGAATAAAATTCGTACTTTTTTTTATAGTAATTAAATGTGCTAAAGTCCCAAAACTTATTTAACAAATTGTGAAAAACAATCTGCTGTAGGCTTGTCCCGATCCGGACTTCATTCCTGCCCGAGGAAATCTTCAGGGCACTTTATTATTAGAATTTCTAGAGATATTTGTTATGTTAAATCACAAACTCAATGAGAATTTCTTGTCCTCGTCTAGGAGCGTGATTAAAAATTTAAAATATCAAAGAAAAAAAAACAACAAAATATTATCACAATTGGCTTTGTCACCTTCCAAATACTACTCTGTTTTTTGGATATACAAAAACTTATTTAACAAATTGTGAAAAACAATCTGCTGTAGGCTTGTCCCTACCCGGATTGTCCCTATCCGGATTACTGTTAACAAAAATCTAACTTGAAAATTTCTTTAAAACTTGTTTGTTAGACATGACTGTGGATTTGCATATTGTGAAACTTTTTTAAGGCTTAAGAAAATTAAAGAATCCAATACCGAGATAAAATGGTGTAATGGTGTAAGTTTAATGAAGTATGCACCCAGTCAGAAACTGCCAGTGGTAGAAAAAACTAAGCACTGGCCAACCGAGGACTTGTAAATATATTACTGGCAGAACACTTGTTTAAGACGCTTTACCGGCGTTTCCAAAAAGCGTTTTGCCAGTATTTGTTTTACAATAATTTAAATAGTCAACAAAAAAAAAAAAAACATTGGCAAAGAAAATTTTTGATTTTAGAAAAGCAGACTTCAACAAGCTGAATACTCTTCTTTCACGTATTAACTGGTCTCACTACATTCCGCAAGGAGTTTGTAGTTCGGATACCATTGAAGTAGTTACAGAAATGTTCTATAAGCTTCTGTTTGAATGTTTTGTAGAATCAATTCCAAAGATTATGAGAACATCATCACATGGCCCACCTTGGAATACTAAAGAGCTGTCCCGACTCAAAAATTTGAAAAATAAGTATTACAAAAATTATAAAAAATCACTGATTATGAAAAGTACTCCACTGCACGATCTGATTACAACTTATTAAATAATCGATGCTACAACAATTACTTAAGCAAAGTTAAACTTAAATTTAGACGAGATCCAAAAACATTTTATAAATTCGTTAATTCCAAACGTCTTGTATCCGGATTTCCATCCATGATGAAATTTCATCAAAAAGAATCGTCAAATGATGTCGAAATTTGCGATATGATCGCAGATTTTTTCTCCACCACTTATTCCAATACTACTTTAAATATAAATGCAGCCACGGATTATCAATTTCCTATTCCTGAAGCAGTTCAAGTGATTATTCTAGCATTAAGGGTGAATTAGCCAAGCGTAAACGTAAACGTATCTCGGTGTACGAAATTTAATAAGTAAAATAAGAATAGAAGGCATTTTGTGTATCTTGTTGTTTCATTCATATTCATTAAACATATAGAATACGTAAAAACACAAGAAAATCTAATCAAAATAGAATTTTGTTGTCCGTTTACGTTTTCTATATGTTAAATGCATATGAATGAAACAACAAGATACACAAAATGTCTTCTATTCTTATTTGACTTATTAAATTTCCTACACCGAGATACGTTTACGTTTACGCTTGGCTAATTCAGCCTTTACATACTGCCACTATTGCTAATGCAATAAAACATTTAAAATTTTCCTACTCGTATGGACCTGATGGCGTCCCAAGCTGTGTATTAAAGAACTGTGTAGATACCCTAAGCACACCGTTAACACATTTATTTAACTTATCCCTCTCCAATGGATATTTCCCCTCAATCTGGAAACAATCGTTTATTATTCCGTTGTTCAAATCAGGTAGCAAGTCAAATATTACTAACTACAGAGGAATCGCTAAACTAAGTATTATACCAAAACTTTTTGAAAAGATCGTAACTAATTTTGTATCTCACGATGTATCCTCAATTTTATCATCGTCCCAGCATGGATTTAGAAAAGGCCGTTCCGCAATTACAAATCTACTAGAATTCACTTCAATAGTTAATAGTTCATTCACTTCTGGAATGCAAACTGACGTCATCTACACAGATTTCAGCAAAGCATTTGATAAAGTTAATCACGATCTCCTGCTATTTAAGCTGCATAAAATTTGATTCTCTCCTGTTCTTTTAAAATGGATTTGTACATACATAAAAAACAGAAATCAGCGTGTTATTTTTAATCAATCAACCTCTAAAATATTTTTGTTCCTTCTGGAGTTCCTCAAGGTAGTCATCTTGGACCAGTACTATTCCTTTTATTCATAAATGATCTCCCGTCATGCATCCAACATTCCAAAATATTAATGTATGCTGATGATGTAAAGTTGTTTCTCAGTTACAAGAAATCTTACTTGAACTCCATATCACAATCGGATTTGTCGTCCTTATTACAATCAGATTTAACCTCGTTCCACGATTCGTGTAAAGTTAACCTCATGGAATTAAATTATAAAAAATGCAAATATATGCTGTTTTATAGAACGAATCCAGTTTTCCATACTTATATTATAGATGGACATGAACTTGTAATAGTACATTCAATTCTTGATCTTGGAGTATTAATGGACAAAAATCTAAGTTTTAACGCACATATCACACAAACTGTAAACAAGGCTAAAGGAGTTCTTGGTTTTATAAAAAGATGGGGAAAAGAATTTGAAGACCCTGATGTTACAAAACAGCTATTCACATCTCTTGTTAGACCAATACTTGAATATGCCTCCGTAGTTTGGGATCCGCATTATGACATCCATATAGAACGAATTGAATCCGTCCAACGCCAATTCCTTCTGTTTTGCCTTCGATCTAATTCATGGGTGATGGGCAGAAATCTTCCTTCATATGAAAAGCGTTTAGCATTAATAAAACTTCCTACGCTCAAAAGTAGAAGAATTGTGTTAAATGTATCTTTCCTGATCAATCTATTAAAAGGTATTACGAATTCCGATTATTTTCTTAGCAAACTTGAGTTCGTTGTTCCAACTCGACCAACACGGTGTTACCAGTCTTTAAAACTGCAGTACTTTCAGTCCAATTACTCAAATTTTGATCCATTCCGCAAAATTTGCAATGAATTTAACAACTTATATGCCTTCATTGACATTTCCGAAAATATACAAGTCACTAAAAGGAATCTAATCTTGTTGTTTAATCAATCAAATATAATTTAAGTTTAATCTTTTATTCCATAAAATCATTTATTAAAAAATAATAATCTTGTATGTTTTAAATTAAGAAAAACAAAATAATGTTTTATGTTAAGCCACCTTATTTGACTTTGCTAATTATTTATTCAATATTTCAATTTAAAAAATAATGAAAATTATTTCGGATGCATTTCGACTTATGTCATCCTCAGCGAGTACATTTAAACTAAAAACTCAAAACAATATTCGTATAAATTTGTTAAAAATAGTTTGACAAACAAAAAGACAAAAAATGAAAATAATATATAAATTAAAGTTTTTATGATTTATTTTGAAATAGTTCGATTGTTTTGAATAGAGGTGAGCGTATCGGTGCTTCCATAGTGTTCATTGAAATGCTTCTATTCAAATATATGTAAATGCTCTCGTAGGCATCTAGTTTTTTAGGTTTATTTACTTGTTGTTTTAGTTTAACGTTATCGATATTCCATTGTGTGTGGTCATTCTCAAGTGCGTGTAGAGCGACCGCTGATTTTGTTGTTTGTCGTTTTTGTATATTTGTCAAATGTTCCTTATAGCGTATTTCGACATTTCTTTTTGTTTGGCCAATGTATTTTTCTCCACATACACAAGTTATTTCATAAATTCCAGATTTTTTCAAATTATCGGTTTTGTCTTTTAAACGTACAATAAAATATGTTTTTCAATTTTTGTAAATATGTAAAAAATTTAAAATTTATGTATATAGTAGTCTGTAAGGAATTTTCCATAGACTTAAAAAAAAAAAAAAAAAAAAAAAAAAAGAATCGGCTGATACCACGGTGCCACAATGCTATTCACTCAGAAATTGCCAACGGCTCAAAAGTCTTACAATTGGTAAAACATTTATTTTATAAATCTGATGACACTTTGCTTAAAAAAGTTTAAAGTCTGAAGGTTCCGATTTCGAGCCGTTTCCGTGCATTTCCAGCTGTGGTCCGTTTGTATTTTTCTGACTGTGTAGTTTAATAAAGAAACTTTATTTTAAAAAAGAAGGTTATTTTTTTTTTTAATTTAAATAATGTTTTCCATATTTTATTTCTAGAAAAAATTATCATTATAAACACGTATTTTAGGGTGTCCAAAAAAAATGTTTGTTGTGTTTTGTTAAAGCTTAATTTAAATAATTATGGGTATATTTGAGTTTGTTTTGGATGAGGCTTAGGGGTCGCGCTAATCGATTTTTCGCATAAAATCGGGGTTTCTGAACGTTTTTGGAATTATACGTATCTACTTTAATTAAATTTTGGGTTAACATTTATAAAAAAAATGTTCAAATTTGTATGTGCATAAACCATAACTATGAACATCGAAAAACAAAAAACATTTTTTGAACACACAAATGTATTTATTACTTATGATGCAATAATTTAAAAATATAAATTTAAAAAGTAAAACTTATTGCATCTCAAAAAACACGTTCAACACAAAAACACGTTTTAAACATAAATTTGTTTGAGTGTATTGCTATTAATTTTTGCTACCTTAATAAATACTTTCTTAAAATATTACTTCTATTTAAATACAAATTGTTAACTTTTATTTATAATTTTTTTATATTTATAAATATTTCCCTCTTAAATTTATCTGTCTATAACCACAAACTTCCCCTTTGCTTATTAAGTTAAGAAAAATTATTTTTGCAATAAAATATCAACACTATTTTCATAATTCCAACAATTTACAATTTCCACCCTAAAAATATAAAATATGAAATGTCAAAAGGCCAAGACACGTGTCAGCAGACAACGATGGTCATTATTAAATAAATGTCCATATTTAATGTGTCAGCAATAGTACGATAAATGTATTTCACTTGGTCGTTTATACATTTTCAAATTTCATCAGCTCTAAAGTGTAATCAAACTGGGCTTCAAAAAATAAATTTTAAAGTTGAAAATAAAGCAAAAACTGTAAATATACATTAAAATAATAATAATCATACAACGCACTATGGGGAATTTTAATGATTTGCGGGCCAAAATAATAAATTGTGAGCATCGACCCGAAATTTTTCAAGATTATTTGACGGAATATTTTAAGACTATTAATAGCAAATTGGCAATTATTATGGCTTTTTTAAACGAATTTAAAAAGAAATGTATTAATTATAAAAATGTATAAAAATTAATAAAGCAACCCTAAAAGATTTAGTCAATCTATAAATATCGGCAGAAATATATTTTTACTTTTATTTAGTTATCACTCACAATAAATATAAGTCACACGTGACACACAAAGTTTTTTCACTAAATTTTACACAGCATTCAACATTTTACATTGAGCTTTAAGGGAAAAATTCAATTCAACATTTTCACGATTTGCCATCACTGAGTAATTTTTTTGTCTTCAGTAACCCCTAGTAAAACCGCAAGTTTGAGTATCCTTTTTTGCTATATTTTGAAAAAGGACTTGAAAGACTCAAAAAAAGCAGATATAAGCTCTAATTAAATTTTGTTTAAATTTATTCAACTTATAGTAGAGAACTGTACTCCTACTGTAAATTGAATAAATTTACTACAAGTGTGTAAATATAATATTACACACCATATTGACAATACACACAAAATGCGTATATTTACACTGAAAATACGCAAACAAATTTCAGAAATTATGTGGTTTATCTTACTATAACTTCAATATGCAGCCAAAAAATAAAAGAATAATACTATTTTAAAAACTATTTATTAATAAAAAGATAATACAATACTTAATAATAAATGCCTGAAATTCATATTTTTTTTTTTTAATTTTTTCTAAAGGGTCCGCCAAATAACTTTTTTTTTTTTGAAAATGCTATAAAAAAAACTACTGAATATTTTCTCAAATTTCTTTTTTTATTTGAAAGTACAATCCTTCCGGTTAACAATGGAAAATAATTTCATTCAAATGGCTGCCTCGGCTGGCCATGCAGTAGACTACACGATCGGTCCAATTTTTAAGCACATTATCGATTGTGTGCAGCTGTATTTCACAAATGGCTTCCTGTTCCGTCCTGTTGAAACCAAATGTTGCCAATTTTTTGTGAACAAAAATTCGTTCAACATGGCCCGATAACGATCGCCATTGACTGTAACGGCCACTCCTTGCTCATTTTCGAAGAAAAATGGCAATTTTCGCACACATTCTGCAACATTACCGTGATTTTCAAAGTAATGTCGCAATATTTCCCAGCGTTGTTCAAGCGTATACACAACCATATTCGTTCAGCGGAAGGATAAAACTAATTATCTGTCAAATCAGACATGAGCTAAGTGTTACCATTCACGAAATAAGCACTAGTTGAAAAAAAAACGTTAGATGGCGGACCATTTATATGCAAATTGTTAGGCTTTAGGAATTATTTTCCTGCGGAAAAAGCCTAAGATTCCATGGTCTTTTCATATAGCAGAAGACTTGGATTCTGAAAAAAAGTATTATATTTTTCCTCAGATTCTGAGGACTTTATCCTTTTGAAAAAATTCTCAGATTCTAAAAACGAGAAAATAAAAGAATTTTTAAGTTTTTATTTTTAGGATCTTGAAATTTTTTCAGATCTTGAAATTTTTTTCTGTACAAAAAAGTTTGAAAAATCAAAAATTTTCTATAAAAAAGTTGTTTAGTATATGGGGGAACTTTTTCGAGTAAGAATGCCCTTACAACCTTAAGGTTTTTCTTAGCAAAATATCTTTAGAAACTAGAGTTTTTTCTATTGGATAAAATTCTCAGAATTCAAAGTTTTTTCAACAATAAAATGTTCTGAGAATATGAGAATTGTTCTTTAGGAATATTTCTTAGAATCGGATGTATTTACATAGAGAAAAGCTCTCAGAATCTGTTTTTTTTTTTGTGTAATAGGAATAAAAAGTCCTTAAAATTTGTTTCAGATATAAAAGATATTTTTCTATAGAAAGTCTTAGATTATAGGGACTTCTGGGGAATTTACCTGTGGAAAAAGAATCATTTTATTTTATTTTATTGTTATTATAAAATCCATACAATATAAAAATTCCAATGTCAGTCCTTATGGTGATTGTTTTTGTGACTTCTTCAGGAAGTTGTTGAACAGAAATAATTCGCGGATATTTTGTTTGGTGTCGATTTTTCTTCAATTCCATTACATACCTATAACAATACATGCGTTCTTCTAGAACATGTTGCTGCTTATCAATTGACTGTTAAACTGGTAATACCCAATGCATGAATTGATAGATTTTAAACAATTATATACATTTTTGTCTTAGTTTTATTTTTTTTTTTCCATTTATGCCCGTAATTTCAAGCAATAGATACCTACCGGTGCTTAGATATCTACCCGTATACACGAACAAAATCGGGTAGGTATCTAAGCACCGGTAGGTAAATATTGCTTGAAATTGCGGGCATTAAAATTGTAATTTATGCATTTTCGAGTATTTAATTTAATATTTGATTTTTTTTTTTATTATTTTATTACCGCATATTGTTGTAAATTTACATACGTTATGCCTAATATTTGTTTATGAGGTAATTTCACTAAGTGTGTAATTGTAAATAAAAATGTTGTATAAACACTTGTGTTTTGTATTATTGCTGTTATAACGTGAATTTAAGAATTTTACGCATTTTGTGTCTAAATTTAGGCGTTTTGCGTGAAATTACACAAAAAGTTACATTTACTAGAGTAGTGTATTTACAAAAATTTTTTAGATCGTAGGGTCAAACATTTCCACAAAAAAAAAGAGATTATCATAAACTTTTATTGTGGACGTCCGAATACAGAATTAAGCTCAGAAGATCCTTCATACTGTTTTTATCGTCTTGTGTTGGTAAAAAAAAATTAAACTTTAGAAGTTTACTGTACCCACACAGTCACACCCCCTTTGGGGGGATTTACTATACTACCCTAATAGATTTATATGATATAGGAATCATCGACGCCCAAGATCATTACCCCCATTTGGTTGCATAGTGTTGAAAATAAAATAAATAAATATAAACAAATTTACACTTTTTTACAATTTAAATGTCATTTCCCTGTGGAGCGGTCAAACACAAATTAGCTAGAAAGAGTTCCTTTATACTGTAAAAAAGTATGGGAGTATGGAAATACACCTATCCCTCGATTTACGCAATAGATACGTTCCAGAAAAAATCGTGTAAATCGAATTCAAAAAAGTTTGTATGGAAAATCGCGTAAATCGAAAAAAAAGGCAAATGCAGTATATAAAGTAATTTTTCAATATATATATTTATTTGTTTGAATGCAAAAAACGTAAATAAAACAAAAAACTAACAAAATGAGTTAATTTATAAACAAAATTATTTTGTTATAAGAACTTGTGACGTAGATCATCCCTAACTTTTTCGTAAATCCGAAATGCCTTATTTGTTATTACATTAGTGTCAATTGGAATTCGCTTTTGGGTTAGGACTTCAATCCAAATCATTAATGCCTTCTCCATTTGTTCAATTATAGTGTGCCGAACATACGAAGTTGTACGCTTAGATACATCATACCCAGCTGCTAAACTTTTCCTGATAGCGTTTTCATTCTTTTTTATAGATCTAATTGTGGCTTCATGAATGGTATATTTTTTAGAAACTCTTGATAATTTTTCTCCTTTGCGGAGGCAATCCAAAATTTTAATTTTGGTTTCTAAAGATATAATTTTTCTACGAAAATTAATTTATTCAAGTTCAAGGCCATACTCTAGATTTCTTTATTAGGATATTGTCCTAACAAATAATCTATAGAGTTTTTTGTTTTCAATGTATTAATTGACTACCTTCAAGAATTTGTTGATGGTTCCATTTCGGGGATTTTCTAGGTCCCCATCATCAGAACAAGTTTAGAAAGCAGTGGCTACCTCATTCACAAACTCGAACACTTATATATCCCATTTGTTAAAACAAATGAGAATTAAGTTGAGTTTGTGAATGAGGTAGCCACTGCTCAAACACTTATATATCCCAGTGAAATAACTAAAAAATATTAAAATCCGCATTCTAAATTTTTAATTTGTACATTATATATTTATTTGCTCTATTGCTCATTGAAATAAATTGTAAAAGATTTTACAACAGTATTTCTAGGTACGTTAATATTGGAATAACTTTCGTCCTCAAAAATTCAAAAAAACAATTAAAATAATAAAATTAGTTTTTGACCCTTACGTGCTAGCGGTAAAAGGTGTTGGTGGAAGAAAAAATATGTACCAACCAACTTTTTAATAGTTTACTTTATAATGTCATCAAAAAAAAAAAAAAAAGACATTGAGGCACATAAAAAATTTACTTTTGGCCAACAATTCCTTATAAAATCCCCATAGTGCAACGCATGAATGAAAAATATTTAATTTTATTATTGTCATATAAATTCAGGGACGACAGCGAAAATGTGTTTGAGAGCAGTCATAAAAATTCCCGTAAAATTCATTTAATGCATTTATGTTAACATTTTTAATGGATTTTTGAAAAATTAAATTTTGTGGAATTGTAATAGATAAAAACGTGGACATTTATAATTTTATTGTTATTTAATATTGTTCACGTTGATAGCACTAGTTAACAAATTAAAAAAAAATTGTATGAGACAAACAGGCGACTTTATTTTTTTATTATGTATTTAGGCCTAATAAAACCGAAAATCGCATCCAAAAATTTTTGTGTGGCGTAGTTTTTGAAATATTTTTTTTTGGATAAAGCTACTTTGGTCAGTCAAATTTGGAAACAAATATGATTTAATGCACAACATATATTTTGAATATGGGTCGAAATTACTCTTTTTTTTCGATAAAAAATGAAATATTGAAAATATTTAATATTTAAAATTGGGGTTAAAAAGTTTTGGGCACATTGATAGGATTTTATACGATAATAATGGACTTTTTAAGGACTTCAAATCCGTTTGCATGAATCACTTTCTACAATGGTAGCAAAAGTTGTGCAAGTTTAAATTTAAATATTTAAAAAAATTTCAAAATGGCTGCCCACAATAGTACTTTTGGTTCAAGCTTCGCTTTGGCCAAATACTGTACCTTGTCAGGAGACTTTTTCAAGTCATCAGAATAAAATCCAGAGTCAATACTTAGCAAAAGAAAACTATTTTTCATCATTCAAAATTTGCGCATTTTTTTATGAAGTTTTTTCTCAGTTGTCTTCATTTTGTTGGCATTTCTGACAACTGTCTTCTACTATATTTGGGTACAGTCCTCTGGTAGTGTTTCACGTTCATTTGATGTAAGTTTTGGCGAATTTTTTTCTTGGAAACACAAAATTTTCTCGCCAACTTACGACTTGATTCCCACATTTGATTAACCGCCGATTTTTTCAATTTAACAAGTTCAGCTGCGGTCAATTTCTTTTTGGTGGTCCTTTATTATTTATACCGGTCGATGCCACTGATGCCATTTGAATATATAATATATTGTGGTACGTGGTAGTCGTTCCTTAAGGAAATGATGTAACACTTATTTTTTAGGATATCGTCCAAGCTTATCATAGACATTTTATCTTAAACTGTTGTGTTAAACCACTTTCATTTTTAATTCTTTCACTTTTGAATATTTACAATAGTGCTTCTAATATAAGATTTTATTGACATGCATTTTGGAAAAAAAAAACATGCATACTTTGCAGTAATTTCTATTTGAATTTAATCCATTTACTTAGTTGACATAGGTTACATAAATAAAAATTATTTTCCAGCTATTCCAACCCACACACATACACATTATATTCTACAATTTTGAATAAATATTATGAAAAAAAGCTTTTACAAATGACACAGGAGGACAAAATGTTACTTTTTAGAAATTAATAAAGATCTGACCATCAATTAGATATGAAGTTAAATTCAGTGCTTATATTTTGGATTACAGCAAAGCTTTCGACTCTCTGAATCATGACTTACTTTGTAGTAAATTATTTAACCAATTTGACTTCGGTTCTTCGGCTTGTCGTTTAATGTTTTCTTTCCTTAATGATAGGTATCAATATGTTCAAAGTAACGAGAGAATTTCTGCACCATTAAAAACTTTTAGAGGGGTGCCCCAAGGGTCAATTTTGGGGCCCCTTCTTTTTATGGTTTATATAAACGATTTGTACCAGCACGTTAAATTTTGTAGATGTTATACATATGCAGATGATATTCAGTTGCTAGCTGATGATAAGGGATTTGGTCCTTCGTATTTGGAAACCAATGTTAATAATGATTTGCTTCATATTATGGAATGGTCAGAATCCAATTTTCTAAGTTTAAACCCTTCTAAAACACGATGTATGTGGTTTTCACAAAGTATGATAACTCCAAACATTGTTTTAGGCAGGGAGTCGATACAGTTTGTTTCTTATTATAAAACTTTGGGAGTGTATATTGACAATAATCTGAAGTTTGACTGTCAAGTTAACAGGGTTATAGCAAAAATAAATTTCGTTATGAGGCGTCTATATAACACAGGTCTGTATTTACCAGACAATGTTAAATGGAAAGTTGCTACAGCACTTTGTCTTCCTATATTTTTGTATGGCTTAGAAATATATTCGGGTATGTCAGAAGACAATATTTCGAAAATGAAACTATGTTTTAATAGGGTAGTACGTTATGTTTTTGGACTTCGATATCGGGAATGGAGGCATATGACGCCCTATGTTATTAACTTTCTTGGCTGTGATTTTAAAAATTTTATTGATTTAAGAATAATGGTTCAATTTTATAAAATCATTAAAAATGGAAATCCTCCATATCTTCTTGAAAGATTCAATTTTGGTAACTCTACGAGAACACATTCAATTAATTTTCCACGATTTTCATCTCTTATTATGAATAAATCATTTGTTGTCCGAGTAACTAGAATATGGATCTCAGTAATACCTTATGAGGATCGCAAATTCACTGGATCTATTTCTAATTTTAAAAAAGTTTTATTAAAAAATTTGTAGAAAGCTGCTACATTAACTGCCACTTTCGAGATTATTTTGTAGCTTTATTTTCAGTATTTGTGCAAGGGGGGTGTTTATACTTTTGTAATAATTATTTTTTTTTTTATATATATATTATTAAACGAAAATAGTTTGTAATTTTTATAATGATTTATTTATACTAAGATCAGCAAATGAATATACAAAATGAATTTTATAGTTTTAAGTCAAATCATTTTTTTTGTAACTGCCATACTTATTAATCTGGATTAATTAGGCCCCAAGGGCTTGAAATCCATAAATAAAAATAAATAAAAAAAAAAAAAAAAAATTATATATGTTTCGGACAGGCTGATTTCAATGGTGTGCTATTATTCATATACTACGAGGGCGAATCAATAAGTCCTCGTAGTCATAATAAATGCAACACTACTGCCATCAAGTACCACCTGTTAGTAGTCTACTGTCAAATTTTGAGCAAAATCCGTCATTTACTTTGCGTTTAACAGCTGTTCAAAACATACAACCTCGTAAATTTTTTTAAAAATCTAAAAAAATAAATTTCGAGTGCTCATTAAACATTATTTTTTGCGAAAAAAACCGTCAATCAAACCAAGGAAAAGCTTGATAAATACTATGGGGGTTCTGCATCATTGATTTCAATTGTACAAAAGCGGCTGACTGACTTTCGATGAGGTCGCACAAGTACAAATGACGCTGAACGTTCTGGACAGCCAATTAAGGTCAATACACCCAAAAATGTCGAAAAAATCCACGATATGGTGTTTTCCGATCGAAGAGTAAAAGTGCGTGAGATTGTTGCTGCCGTAGGCATTTCATATGGCAGTGTGGTTTCGATTTTAAATGATCAGTTGGGTTTAAGAAATCTCTCTGCAAGATGTGTGCCGCGTTTGCTCTCAATTGACAATAAACGTAATCGTGGCCAATAAGGTGATGGCAACAGTTTTTTGGAATGCGCGCGGGATAATCCACATCGATTACCTTCAAAAGGGAAAAAACAATAAACGGCAAATATTATGCCAACTTATTGGACCGATTTAACGAGGATTTAATAAAAACGACCCCCCCCCCCCCCATATGGCCAAGAAATGTCTATTTATGGACCTCTAAAAATCCTATTTTTTGGAAGGGATACAAAAATTGGAGAAACTTTGAACTAATTGTATTGAGCTCAAAGGAGATTATGTTGAAAAATTATTTTTTTTTTTTGCAAAAAAAAAACTGTGTTTCGTTCAAAAAGTCACGGACTTATTGATCCGCCCTCGTATTACACATATTATGGCTCATATTTAATATCCAAAACTTTATATTTAAACCACTGCTTCACATTTTATAAAGATTTTTATCTTTTTTAGGGTTTTAGCGAGTATGAACGCTTAATGAACAACTGACCTGCATAAGTGTTAGTTCTTTAAAAAGACTCATTTAATGGGAAATGTTTTGATACAAAAAAATATATTTACATATAGCGGAATAGAATATGGCTCTGTTATTTGGGATCCTCAATACCAGATATACATCGATCAAATTGTGTCGGTCCAGAAACAGTTTCTTTTATTCTGCTTACGAGATTTTTACCGTGATACTGTTACAAATCTTCCATCATATACAACTAGACTAAGACGTATTAAACTGCCTACCCTGAAAAGTCGTAGAAAAATGCTAAATGTAACGTTCTTAACTAACTTAATTAATGGCGATGTTTCCTCCGAGCTTATAAATGATATAACGTTCCTCAACGTACAACACGAAATTTTAACCCACTATACCATAAAGTATTTCGTCAAAACTATGCCAATGCTGATCCTGTTAGAAGAATATGTGCTGATTTTAATAATCTCTACAATTTATTTGATTTTTCAATTAATGTTAACATTATTAAACGTAATATAATTCTTTTCTTAAATAGCTAAATTGTTTTTATTGTAATATTTAAACTTTTATTGTAATTTTTATATTTTAAATTGTTAAAACACAGTCTGTAAGGATTTATTCCATAGACTGAATAAATAAATAAAATAAAAAATTAGTGATTTTTCAAAAATTGTATATGGCAGCATAGCTTTCCAAGTTGACCCCAGAGTCATACTTTTGTTATAATATGTGTGCACATCTAAAAAAAATTTGTTACAATAATTGAAGCAAAAAAGTTTCATTTCAAAAGTTATCGTAATATGATGACTTTTTTTTTAGGTACATTAAATTAAAAAAAAAATATAATATAAAAAAAAACTAAAACTGCACAAATGTATGCGTTCATGTAAAGACTTACATAAAAAGTGAAACAGTGGTTTAAATATAAAGTTTTGTGCATGAAATATGGGCCATGAAATATGGGCCTGTATTCACACAATGAATCGCCTATTGACGCCTTAACTCAAGTTTCTAACCATCTAAGAGTTGTTAAACGTTTTTATGATGATTGGGGAATCAAAATTAATACCTCTAAAAGTGAAGCGATTTGTCTCCGCAATGCATCTGGAAAATGTAGAAATTTTGTTGTGCCAGAGAGTAAAAAGCTAAAGTTATTTCTTGATGGTATTGAAATTCCCATTACCGACAATATAAAATATCTTGGAGTTAATTTTAATAATCTTGTAAAATTTAATCATCATGCCAGAATCGTTTTGAATAAGTCCTATAAAATATTGGGAGCATTTTCTAAAATTTTATACAATAAAAGTTTGCCAAGGAGAACTAAACTTTTATTATATAAAACGAGTATAAGACCAGTTTTCTTATATGGTTTCCCCATATGGTTTAACATTTCCCCAATCATAATAAAGGAAATGGAAACTCTAGAACGAAAAATTTTAAGATGTTGTATAGGATTGAACTACGAATCAATCAATAAACGATTTTCTAATCACTATATATTCTATAGTCAAGCTAAAGTAACTCCAATTGGTATTTATGTTTGTGACATTTTAAAAAGTTTTATAGCAAGAATTAGAAATCATAATAATAATCATATTAAAAACATTTTTTATGAACAAAGAAGCTTTAACTGGACTAACACAAACTACCTATCACCGATTGGGTATATTAATGAAGAACCTCCGAATTTCGACTTAAATGTCAATATATGTCCCAGCTTTTATACCAAAAGCACTCCTGGTACTCATAGAGGATAGTACTATTTTTGTGATATTTGTATGTTGTTTTTATTTTATGTTAGTCTAATTTAGTCTGTAATTTTAGTTTTAAGTTAGAATTAAGTTTATTTTAAGAGATTATCTCTCAAATTATGTAAGTCCCGGGAGCAAGGACATACTAAACGTTTTTGGAATCTTTTAGATTTTTTTTTTACCTCATTAAAGATAAAGCTTGGTGCTGTTTAAAATTATTGAAAATTAAGATAATACGTTTTAGTCTTAAGTTATATTCTTGTTTTATTGTTTCAATTTCTTTCATTGTTAAAAAAAAGGCTCAATAAATATTAAATTAAATTAAATTAAATGAATACAGGTCTTGTTATTTAATTCCATCAAATCAAAAGCAGATTAAATGCTTTCGAAAAGTTTTAAATGCAAAACCGCAAAATTGTAAAGACATTTTTCTCGAAATCTGTAACATTGATCAACAACTTAAATACGCCGTTGAAATCAGCATGTCCGCTATATATAATAAATGTGTCAGATCTCTATTAATTTGTTCAATGTTATGAAGTGTTATCAGTACAATGTTGTCCATAAGGTGGTGCCCTATAATTGTTCGCAACAAAAAAAGTTATAACCCTACTGCATATCCTTTTTCCATATTATGCTAATATTCAAGTTTCAATTTTTGCAACTTCTACTTAGTTAATATATATACAAAATTTTGCATATTGATAAATGTGTTTTAGATCTGAAGATATGCTAACAAAAATATTTAAAAATATTAAGCTTTGGCCATTTCTTAGGTTTTTCTCGTCTCCTGAACAATTTACTTTATAGTATTCGCGTCCCCTCTTCATATGTTAAAATCTGATATACACAATGAGATATATAAATTGATGTATTTAAATTTTTTTTTTTATTTTAATACTTTTAATTTTCTTTAAACTTAAACGGTGCGGCCCGGTAGGCTAGTTGGTAGCGTGCTGGCTTATCAGTGCGGGGGTCGTGGGTTCGATTCCCACCAGAGGCACTGTTTTCGCTACAATGCGCAGAAGGCCATAGTAGCTACCCTGCAGGAAATGTCAATAGTGAAAAAGTATTGATTCACTATTGACTGTGTCACCAGTACTACTAACCAAATATTCCCCAGGCAATGTAATTTGCTATAGACATTTAACATGTACGTGTCATTGAAAATCACTAGTGACATTAGAACTATTGACTAGGTAGTGAATAGGTAGTTCTTATGGGACCATATGTAGACATTGGAACCAAAGATTCACTAGTGACTAGGTAGTTCTTATGGCACCATATGTAGACATTAGAAACATAGATTCACTAGTGAATAGGTAGTTCTTATGGGACCATATGCAGACATTGGACCAAAGATTCACTAGTGACTCGTTAGTTCTTATGGGACCACATGTAGACATAAGAACCATAGATTCACTAGTGACTAATTAGTTCTAATGGGACCATATGTAGACATTGGAACCAAAAA